>WBNO01013639.1:5564-25513 GCA_013400575.1 Peucedramus taeniatus
AAAAAAAATAAAGTTTTGATCTGCAAGGTGATAATTATACAATCATTTATAATGAACATTTTAAAACTCTCACACAATATTGTAGTACAGGGAAAGAGAAGCAATATTTGAGACATGAAATACTTATGAGCAGAAAACATACACAACAGGATTAAAAAGAATCCTTTTTGACTTCTTTGTTTGTAATAAAAGATTAACATGTATCCAGTTATGGAGATGATGCAGGCAGAAAAATACAAAGGCAAAGTCTGGGAACACTAACAGGAATTGTGGATCTATAAGTCATCTGTGTATAAGTGATAACAGAAGCCATAGGAATGAAAAAATGCATGAACAGGCTGGTAAAAAGAAGTACTAAAATGACAACAGCAAACAACGAGACAATAAATGTAACACCCAACTGCCTCCTCCTATCTGAGTCAATCACTGAAATTTGTGTTTGGAAAAGCATGACACAACAGGAGAGTACTCCCCTGGACATCAAATACTGATGGTAGTCAAAGTTCTAGGCACTGCAAGAGCATCTTCTGTGCCTGACCCAGTATGTCCAATGTTAATGACAAATCAAATAAAGCCAGATCTCACAAAATGCTCTTAATTTAATACATGAAGGTCATTAAAAACTTTAAATAAAATNTAACACAGAGGTTAAACACACAGTAATTTTGAACAAAGCAGTACAGATTGTCATCAAATGATACTGAAGGAAAGTATCCAAATATTCCCAGAGGCATAAAAATGTTCTATGTTGTGTCATATCTCTCAAGGGACAACACACCAAAATATTTATAATTTAATTTAAAAGATAAAAGATGTATTCTGGGATGCATAGATTTCAGAATGAATAGTAGTGAAATACATATCTAAAGCATTAAGAGAAATACTGAAGAGCTACTTGTGTGTTACAATTACCTCATTCAAGCAAAAATACAGCACCAGACTTGGTTCCAGCAAGATTCTGCATTCCTGTTAGACTGCAGTCCACGTAGGTATATTTCTGTGTCCCCATTATCCCTGTGAATGCGAGAACATTTTTGTGAGTCAACATCCCATCTGGAAGTTAAATTTGTTTCCTTGAGTCTTGGAGTATGTATTTGTCAGTCCTACCACAGAGGCTGTTTCAGGACAGATGAGAAGAAATAGCTCCTACTTCTACAGGATGGAAGAGCAGCTCAGGACTGTCAAGATCCAAAGAACCTCAGAGAGTTCCCTTGCCCGGGCTGTGCTCTCATGTCAGCTGCAGTGAGCAGAGTACATAATATTTACATCTTGGAAGATATTCTTTATAGCTTTTCTTCCCAAAGCTGGATGCACTAACTTCTAGTAAAAAGAAGACTGACTGACCTTGTACAGGCTGATGTGCCTTGCACAGATGTGAGTGGCAGGGGATGGTAGGGCAGGGGGAAAGGATGGGGGGGAAGGAAAAAGCAAAAAATAGTAATTGTTGAAGAACAAAACCAAAGCTATCATTTAAAGTAACTGTCATTAATCTGAAAAGAGAAAGAAAATAAATTTGGTACACAACATGTACAGACAGTCCTATTTTAAACAAGAGTATCTTCAAACTTTTCCATTTGCTGTCAACATCTCTCTAAGTGCTATTGAACCATGGAATCACCAAGTAAATGAAAGCACGATGTTAGACTGAAGAGGAAAGTAATGTGAAGGTCATGGTGACAGAGGAGGCACAAAGTGACACTTGTTATGCAATGGCTCCAAACACGGAATAGTCAACTAAGCTATCATTCGAATAAAAGCAAAGTACTGCCACTATAGTCTGTGACAAAATGAATTATGACTCACAAGAGGCAAATATTAATGAGAAGCTGCCTATCAGAAAGTCTCTTACTTGACAAAAGTTTGAGAAGTGTCTCATATATAAACTCTCTTCCAAAGTGTTTTCTAAATAAACATCTAGAAGTCATTACACAACAGAATGCTATCTGCATTTAGCTATTTGCTCCAGAAGATAGCTAAAAAGTCTTGCTTTCACAATTTAAGGGTATTTAATGAAGTAATGGAGAGTATTTCAGATTTCAGTCTGAGGTTTAAAGAAAGTCCCTGACATAGACTGAAATATATACATAACTGAACTATTTACATACCAGTAAATATTTATTTGTGTGTGTTTCAATTCCATTCTGTTTCTGAGCGTGCATGTCTCCTGAATCTTGCTGCCTGAGTCTGGACAAATAACCAAGTATCATATCCTACCTCTTCTTCCGCAGCTGGGAGGACAGAAGCAGGAGAAAACTGCTTCTACTAACCTCCTTATTTTATGTACAATGCATAGGGAAACCAAAATGTCTTAAAACATAATTATTCTTTTCCCTTTCTTTTCCCCTCTGCTTATTGAAGCACCAGGCTATTCAGACTAAGAGAATACCAAAAGAAGTAGCACTTGACAGAAGCTTTCTGAACAAAAGTCACTCCAGCTGGCTAAGCAAAAGTTGTCTGTGACTGTGCAGGTGGTGGAGCTGCATAAGGCAGCCTCCTCAGGCTCTCATTCCCTCTTTTCTGTTCATGTTACTTACCATTTATTGCGCAGGCTCTGAAGGCAAAACGAATCACAGTTTTCAAAGTGTAGATTTTATTTATGTGTAACTAGAATTCCGTTTATGTTTACATAAATCCACGGTATTATGCAGCTCTTTTTTTTCTAGATTGAGCTGAAACACTAAAATGATCTGCATCTATGTTTACATGGGGCTAGCACCATAACTGCACACAAGCTTGCACTCCAGGAGCTCACAGGTGCGTGGCAGAAGAGAGAACAGGTTTTGAACAGATTTGCTCATTGCTCAAAATCAAAAAATAATTTCTGCAAAAAATAGCTCAGTGGTAGTGACTGACAAAATTACACTATTTTTGAATATTTCTGTTCACTGATTAGATAAGCAAAAGGCTTAGATGCCTCTGCGACTAATAACCACACTTGGCACTTCATAATATTTTACCTCACAAAATTCTCCAGATTACACTTAAATTTCAGTTCCTTCTGTTTTAAAGAATCTATTAATCAGAATTGTTGCATGTATTATATGTCAGAATTGTAGCAAGTACAATGGTTTTTTATAACAACAATACTCTCTTAGTTACCTTTCTTTCTTATAAATGGACCTCTGTGCATATAAGATGGAGAAGGAAGATTGTTCTGATAGTAAAAAGATAGAAAAAAACATCTGCCCACTAAAGATACTGATTAATATTTTAAGCTAGTCATACTGTGTTGAAGTAGAGCCTCTATCAGGGCTTTTGCACAGATGGTAGCACAGATTTTTAAATTATTATTAGATTATTAGATAATTGTGCTCCTCTCAATCCAAATATAGCCCATCTTAAAACATCATTTGAGTAGTGCTGCACTATAAATGGGTTCCTGAAATGATCCCAAATAGTATATTTCCTTTAACATGGATGGTATAGAAGGATAGAGAAAGACAAATAACATAGGCATGTGAAAATAATGGAAATAAAATGAAGACTTTCTTTGTTTTTTAACAGTCTTAAAAAGAAAGGCTCCCTAACAGTCTATGCCTATGTGTATATATATGAAATAAGCCCCACCAATTTTGGATAATATTTTCCATGCTCTTGATACTGAATTTCTGAATTACCAAGATACTCAGAAAGGAAAATCCACATGGGTTTCTTTGCATTGTACAGGTAGCAACTTTATATGAGAACTCCACCCCGTAATTTCTTGCTTTTCAAGTGTAGTGAACCATTAAAAGACTTTACTGAACTAAACAGAAATAAAAACAAGACCCTTATGACAGTAAAAAGCATGCCTGAAGCAATACCTTTTTATACATCTGACTCCCATGTCTCCCATTACATGTGATTAGTCACAAATTGATCCATATATATTTACTCTGATATCAATTTCCACACTTGTGCCTGACACAGTCTTTTACCTCCTTGCTTCCCTACCTTAGCTATGTACCTGTTGTTAGATGGTGTTAGGTGATGTCCTCACAAGTTCATATAAAGGATCTTGTTACTTTGAAAGTCCATATTTTTTGTGTTCTGGAAAACATTCATTCCATGAACACCATCCCCTGTTAGCATATTTACTACCAGCTTAACCTGCCTATGGCAGGTACCTCCATCATCATGAGCACTAGTCCCTGGGTGAGAGGTGGGAGTAAATGACTTAGAAAATGAAAATAGAGGTCGTGCCATTCAGTGGGATGCCACTTCATGTTTTGCTTATCATGATCTAGTTCCTATCAATCCGTTCCTCCCACCTCTTCCCTACAGAAGTCTTGGTGGTCTGCTGCATACTGAGCAGCAGATGTTCTTTTCTTGATATTACATGCAAATTTTTCAAGCAGCTGCACAGAACTAATATCATCATATGAGAAACATCATGACTTTGACTTTCCCTTCTGCCACTAATTCACCTTCCTGCTTTTCTTTGGATCCTAAGAATTTACAACTCTGTAAATAATAATAATAATAGCTATTATTTTCATTGTTGTTGTTGCAGTTGTTATATTAATTATCTGTTTGACTGTGGGACATATAATAATTTCTTGCCTTCTTTATCTCAACAACTGATTACAGTATTCTCTTAAGACCTTGTTAAGTTCCTTAATAATTTGTTGACTTAGAGACTTTGTATCTTCTGAGTCAGAACCACCAGGATATCTGGGTGTAAAGCTCCACTTAAATCAGGCATCCTTGGAGACACAATCCTCATTCAATGATTGTGAGAGACAGATATGTTATGGTAGTGGCTTAAACATTAGTAGGAAGGAGTTTTTCCCATTATGGATAAACTGAATAAAGAGGCTGAGACCACCCAAGCCCACCCCTCCTTTACCTGGCTGCAGCTCTAGGGTGGGACTTGAGCTGCCTAACAGAACCTGAGATACAATAAAGGTGACACTATTGTTCAATCACCTCTGGTCTAGGGACAAGGAAACAAGACTAAGGCAGGAGAATGTACCCACAAGAAAGCCAAACCCAGCAGCTGTCCTCAAAATCAGCTGGGGCCAGGCTGGGGCTGGGGCAGGCCGTAGTCCCCAGGCTCCTCTGCTGAGGCCACCTTCGCACACACTGCCCCACAGCCAGGAAGGGAGGAGGAGAGTTCTGGGGGTGCAGTGTAACCTCTGCTCACGGGCAGTGAACACCCATCTTCCCTCACACAAACTGGCTCAGCTGTAAAAATCCCACCCCAGGAAGGCCACATTAAGGGGACATTCCCGTGAGGGGCAGCTGAGGAGGTGCCATAACCCATCAAACACCCCCAAAGAGCTGCCCAGACTCGCTGAGGCCTTGCAGCAGAGCTCTGCTCCCGATGCAAAGGGATGCAACAGATCCAGAGTCTGCTGCCAGAGACTGTGCCAAACTTGCCCCCTCCAGGGGAGGTTCCTGGGCATTCCCACCTGGCCAAATTGCATATTAATCCTTTCGATGTTATGTTTTCCAGGATCCTCACGACTAAGCAGACCAGAAAAAGAGTATCAATAGGATGCCACCAGCATCCATGGAGTGGTGGTATTGTCTACTTAATCTGTCACTCTTTCTCTCTCTCTTTCTTGCTCATTTCCTCGCATTTACTGTTAAATAAAATCCATACAATTGACTTTAGCATATGGTCTCATTTGCACCTTAATTGGATCAGAGGCATGTCTCTAACAATTTTAATAACTAGATTGTAACACTGATGAAGCTGTAACACAAAAGATAGTATCACCCAATTCCTGTGTTTGTTTGGGGTTTTTTTTAGGTCATTTCTGTTCCTGGATTTTTTTTCAATGTAACAATTTGAGTTGAGAGAAATCCTATTTAATAAAAATTGACTTATTTTTAAAAGGATTGCTTTGATTTTCATGGATTTTTCATGAACTCATAAAAAGAAATTTGCTGCAAAAAATATTTTTGTGCAAATCAATTCTCAGTCTAGTGGGAAATGATGAATTTTGATTTTCACTTTGGAAACTGCCTAAATCTGCCTAGAGGAAGCAGCATATATCCACACATTTTCTTATTGAAGTCGATTTTGAAGCAGTTTACATACTTGCCAGAGATGATGTGGGCTTAAGTTCAAAAGCACACCCTGAATTTTGACCTAACAACATATAAATGTTCTTTGTTGTAGATGCTGATATTCTGGAGTAAGCATTTTACAGAAGAAAACAACTCAGTGGAAATAAAGAACTGTGATTCATGTGGTATAGCAACTTTCTTTTATATTTCGCCACCACATGGCTACTCCTTTAGGTGAAAGGAACAAAGCTTTATCTAATTACTTCAACTACTGTGCCTCCCTGGTGTTAACAAGATGTATTATATAGAGATGGGACATTTCCCAGTGATTGTATTTTCTCTCTGCCCAGATCTCCTCTCCATACAAGTAGAAACAAGATCTTTGTACTGAACAATCTCTTCTGTGTCCCACATAAATTCAGTAATGTAAAAACTAAACATATTAAGCACAGAAAAAAATTCTACACCAAAGAGCTTGCAATTGGCACTATCCCAATTAAAATCACCTCCTCTTTCTGCATAAAAAAAAACCTTCAGTTGAACAAATGGTGTGAGGAAAAGAAAACAATTTTATTACAATTCACTTAATGTATTCACCAAGATTGCAAACACTTTGTATTAGAGGTTAAACTTCGGGATTTCTCATTAATTGCCAGAAGTCAAAAGTCAAAGTTTGGAACTCCAGAACCTCATTCATCCTTTTGTCTTTGCTTATATGTGTATTACAGGTAAAACTTTACAGACTGTACTATGCTTGATAATATTTTTTTGTTTTCTCATTTATGCTCTGATGACCATAGTACTGTATGTGCACTAGTAATCAATCTCATGGCTTTGGAAAGACAATGCAATTCAGGAAAAGCCATTGATGTGGACTGTAAGTCAGTCTTATCAAATGGAGTTTGAATGCAGTGAAGGAAATGATGCTTATATGGAGCTTTCTATCACAAATTTGATTTTTGGATGACAAACTTGTAGCATTCCAGATCTGCACTGTTTGTTTGATGGATCATCTAAGCTGCAAAATACTTTCTTACTCTAATAAAAGATATGCATATTCTAGATAGGTGGTTGGGGGAATAAGGCTCCAAATCTCACAGAAATGCAAGAACAATTGATTAACCAAAGAAGTGAAATACCACCTATTTTTTTTTCTTCCAGAAAACAAATACAAGTAATTGCATGCAATATTTTTAACTTGTGAAATATCTCTACTTATATTAAATTATATTTATACTGAAGTTCTTACAGAAGTAACTTTTCAACTAATACTGTCTAATCATTGGTTGCTACAAGATTTTTGTCTAACAGCCACTGATGATAGAGAGAATTTATTAACAGATTTTATAAAAAAAATCCTGTTTCTTTTCTGATCTTTCCCTATACTTAATTAATTTCTCTATTTTTATATTTTACAGAAGAATATACCTTACACTGTTTGATTAAATATCAATTCAATTATGGAATAAGCTCATAATCAACATTTACAGGACTAATAATGTTGTATTGATGATCTTTCAGACACACATTATGAATGGTGAAAAGGCTTCTTGTTTCCCTGTAGTCAAATAATATTTGATTTCAAACTAATTGTCTTTTAATAATTGTATTTTTCTATTCACTCATATTATGTGAAGGTTAGTCTAGCAAATCAAATCAAATTATCTTTTTGGAATATTTTCACTTGGGGCCAAATCCCCTAAATTTCAATAGGCTCCAGACTGGTCTCATAATAACATCTATGGAAAGAAAGATGTTGTTCCAGTCCATAGAGAAGGAAAGCCACTATGTCCATTTTTAATGCAACCTTTTCAATTTCTTGTTCTTAGTAGTTTTTTCCATATCAATGTTTTAGCTAAGATGTGCTGAGGAAATAATTGTCACTTTTTAGAAACAGAAAAAGACAAAAAAAAATGTTTAATTTAAGACTGCTCTGGTGGATCAAATTTGGAAAACTAATGTTCCTTCCAGGATAATATTACTTTGTTGCCCAGAGATGTTTTTTCCACCCTCAGAGTTTTCAAGGTCTCGCTGGTTAAACCTCTGAGCAACCTGGCCTGATTTCCGAGTTAATTCTGCTCCGGGGAAGTACAGGAAACCTCCTGAGGTCTCTTCAAATCTGAACTATTCTGTTGGTTTTGGCTGGAGTAGAGTTGATTTCTTTCCCAGTGGCTGCTATGGGGCTGTGTTTTGGATTTGTGCTGAACACAGGGTTGATAACACAGAGATGTTTTTGTTATTGTTGAGCAAAGACCTCCTCTGCTTTTCATAGCAGCCCTGTGGTGAGGGAGTTGGGGGTGCCTGGGAGGGTGGGAGGAGACACAGCCAGGAAATTTGAACCCAGCTCACCAAAGGGATATTCCAGACCATGTGACATCATTGTATATCAGTATATAAAGCAGGAGAAGAAGGAGGAAGGGGGAAATGTGGAGTGATAGTTTTGTCTACCTGAGTCACCGTGACGGCTGAGTCACCCTGCTATCCTGGAGATGGCTGAACACCTGCTTGCCCATGGAAAGCACTGAATTAATGCCTCGGTTTTCTTTGCTTGTGTATGTGTCTTTCGCTTACGCTATTAAACTGTCTTTATCTCAATCTATGAGTTTTCTACTTTTTACCCTTCTGATTCTCTCCCTGGTCCTCCTGGTGGGGGAGTGAGCAAGCGCTGACTGGGCCTCAGTTGCCAGCTGGGGTGAAGCCCAGTGAACCATATATCCTGTGATCCATTTACAACACCCACCCTAGTCTTCAACATAATTAGGGGTATTCAATAACCCACCAGCATCTTTATGCCTGCAAAACTGGCAGTGCTAAACCCACCCCACTACACTATACAAACTTACTGGGTGACATAGGTATTCACATTCATGCTGCCCTATATTGGGAAACAGTGCTCTGGGGCCTCTCTAACCAAGGTATTGTTCAGAACCACTACACTCTGATAGAAACCCTATGCGTTGTACAACTAAGCAGCATATCTAAATTAACTTGCAATGAAGAAAACCAAAATCCTATTATCTCTGAATGCCTAGTACATATTTTTTCCCCCACTAAGGCAAAGAACTAAAAAAAAAGAACAGGCTTATGCATTATTTTCTATTTTTTAGATGTGCAGGCTTGTGTTTATGAATATTATAATTACAAATATTGTCACCTGAGCATCTTCCCCTGCAACATATCAATGTGATTTCCATCTATCCTACTTTTTATTTTCTCCTGTTTCAGAACAAAGAAACGTGCAGTAAAGTGTGTTCTTTTGGTAGTCTGCTTTGGACTTATTTATTTGGATCTATTTTTAGTATACCTTCCAATCCTAGTGTTCAACTTACTATTTAGCTACATCACATCAAAGAAATACACCTTCTGAACATACCCAGTCCATTATCAAGACTTAAACAGATGAAACAAACCTTCAAAAGAAAGTGGTGGCTTGTCAAGGAAGTTGTTGAGCATTCTCTTTAAGCTTTTTATAAACCACTTTTCAATAAGCCAAAATGTCAAAAGATAACCTGTGGATAAAAGATCAAAAACTTCCTCATAAAGGAACATAGAATTCCTCCTAAAATTTGATATCATATGAGACAATGGCACAGAAAGCTAAAGACAAATGTGCTACTCCCATAATATCTGCACTGATGACAACTACACTTCAGGATTTTGTTCTGACCAGAAGCTTCATGCCTGAAGGCTTCATGCAAGTTGGAAGCATAAAGGCATTTCTATGGCCTGAGATAAGATCAGACTACATTAAGGTCTACCCAGACTAATACTAAGACAAAAAATAACCTAAACATTTTCTTAAGGGACTATATTGATCAATTGTAGGTACTCATATCTCCAGGCAATGACAAACTGTCCTGTCTATAGCTCCTGCTCAGAGGACAGTTAACAGCAACAGGATTCATTTGATGAGGGACCCTCCTTCAGAGGAGTGAAGAGGAAAACTCCACAGAGTGAGTCCTTAGCTCTTTTTCCCCAACCTCTTCTACCAGGAGAGAGGAGCAGTTTGCTGCCTATAAAACCTAGAAAAGAAGCTTCATCCCAGGACAAATCCTGAAATAACCAGACATTGTCAGGGACAGATTGAGGCCATAAGCAGGATTTGAATACAGGCTTGTGACCTGGGTGTAGCTTGTCGAATTAGTTCTGCATCTTAATATCCTAACTTCAGCATTTGTGAGATACTATGATATTGGTCTTTAGCTGACATTGGGGCAGCAATTCTCTCCCTTTTCATTTCCTTGCTTCACTGTTAGGTATTCAAAGACAGAAAGTGGTCTATGAGTTGTAACTACTATGTTCATTTCATGCTTTGTGTATGATACTCATCTGTCCTGGTTTCTATTTTATCCTGTCAGGTAGCTTTGGTTTAATAGCAGGTGGCATTTCAGCTCTCTTGGTTCACTAATTTTTACTGAGATACAGGGAGAAACTAAGTTTATGCATCTTATTTTCATCTCAGTGCATGTAAATGTCACACAGGGAGTTGAAAATCCAACCTGAAACATGGGAAGAAAAATGTTCCAGCATTCAGTGATATTTGCATTTTATTTTTGCTAATGATTTCATTTTTCACAGTTTGAGATAAGCGTTAGGATCACATCACTGTGATTCATCAACAGAAGCCTGCTTTATCATGCTGTTGTATTAAAAAAACCTTTTGTAATGCGTTATACTTTAGTGGTTTTAAGAGATCAGCATTCATCATTATCTATCTTGTTGGGCAACACTTCTTGGAGAAAAGCTAGAAATGGAATTGATTTTCCCAACTTTATTAAAGAATCGGTAAAGCAGCGAAGTGTTATTGGTCATGCCTGTCTTGCAGTCTGCTTTCAATTGCAGCCCCTATTGTCGTGTGCACAGAAAGCAGCTGTAGGTGCAAACAAGATAGCAAGGAAAATGGCACTTGCTGGAGAACACAGAATCGTCTATTCAGGACCTTTGTCAGGATTTGCTCTTGAAATTATGACTGTACTTCGGTTACTTTATAAACTTATTTTCTGCCTATTACTGAAACACATATAATGTTTCTCTACAGGCAGGGTGGTTCACAAAAATGCTTAGGTTTTAGATTACCAGAATTTTCTGCATTATGCAACAAACAGAGCAAACATTGTACACAACCCTTGCAGTCCTTGTTTCCCAGAGAAGGCTGTTTATGCATTATGTGTATAGGAGAAAGTAACTTCTGGTACATTTTTTGCTGATAGTTTAAATTGCAAATTAATAGGCTACAATAAGAAACTTTGTAAATGGGAAAATTCTGAACTCCTGAATAAGAAAATAGAGGTTTTAAAAGCAATCCCCGCTGATTCTTTCCTTTTAATTGTTCTTCCTGAAGCAACAGTTGCAACTTTAACTTTACAGATTGCAACTATATGCACACAACATCCTTTAGATGCCCAGGGAAAATGTCCCTGCACTATTTCTGAAGCTAACAGTGCTGTTCTTGCTCTTTCACAGCTGTTCTTGATCATTCTACAACCTCCATCTTCACTCCCAACACAGCCTCTAAAGCAGCATGGAAAGAAACCAATAAAAAGTTTCATCCCTTGTACCCTTGTGAAACCAAAACAAAACTCACACTGGATGCTGAGCTTCTGTCAGGAGCATTAAACAGCAGAAACTTTATGTTATGACCTTCCCATTCAATATTCAGTACACAAATCCTTTTCTATATTAGGCAGTTCAGTGCTGCTGCTGTTTAATTACTGTTATCATGACAGTATACTGGAGGCTTTGACAACACTTCTGCTCTGAAAAGCAGGAAATATGAAAGTGACTGTAACAGTAAAAGCTTTATAACTTAAGTAAAATAAAAGACATAGATACACATGAAGTATGAGGAAATAACAAAAAACTATTAGGGCAACAGCCTGAAAAGACAGAATTTCATTTCCTAACTATGGATGTAAGCAGGACGAAGGAAGATAAGGGGAGGTTTTGTTGATGCTTCCAAGGTGCTCCTTCATGACTTTTTTGCATGACTGCAAAGACACTAATTACTTCCAGAGCTAGACATTGCATTGAAATAGTTGTATTTGGAAATCTATCATGGTGAACATAAAACTCTGAATTTTTCCGCTCCTTTTTTGACACCAAAATCTGTACCACATTGTAGTGGTGTGTATTTTGTTTGATTTTGCCTGACTCTTTCACTGTTGTATTTTGGGAGGGTTGCAAAGTTATGGTTTGTCCCATGTTACCCCTTTCCCTTCCCCTTATAGTGGTTTTTGTCCAGGTTTTCCCGCCACTCAAGGTGTCCATCAACCTGCTCACCGCCCCCCCTTTCCCCCATTTCTGCTAAGTCATTCCCAGTTGTCCTGCCCCCCTTTAAGTCAATTAAGTTTTCCCTGCCCAGCTTGTTCTCGAGGTTTCTGTGTCAGTCACCTTGTCCCCCGTGTATGGTTTGTTGTGTGGGTTTTCTCCCACCCCTATGTTTTCCCTATTGGTTCAGTTAAACATATCGTTATCCCTATTGTAACTACCCATTGGCTGCTGTGCCCACCTCCCTGAGTCAGAGGTTTGATAAGCTCTTGTTGAGCCTTGAGTGTGGTCACTTCGTCTTGTCCCTTCAAGGAGATTGAAACTCTTTGGAATACCTCGACGGAGTGTCCGGCTCCTGGCTTCCTTTATCTCGGGACTCTGGTGGCTTTTCTCTGCAGCTGAACCCACGCAGATGGCCTAACCACCACCAAAGCCTCAGGGGAGGTTTTGGGGTGGCCTCTCGTGTGGCTCCCACCGCCACAAAGGGGCAAGCTAGCCGGATTCCCCGCCTCGTGGCAGCGAGGAGAAGCCGCACCACATCTTGTGACAGTAATTTCCCTACCTTGTAATCAGCACCATAAAAACTATACCACCTTGGCTCATCAAAAGTAAAACGAGAATAAAAATTAGGTGGGACTGTTGATGGGATGAAAATTATCTGTATACTTTCAGCATAAGGATGTTTAGCCATGAGCCAGCTTGAGTATTCCACCACAGATAGTCAACTTACCTACCGTGGATAATGACTACTTCTCACTGAAGAAAGGGCAGAACAAGCTTGGGAAAAAACAGGAAAAGGAATATAAAAAAAAGTCTATAAACATTCAGAGAAACCTGGTGGAGATTTAATGTGATCTAATTTATCAGAATCTGAATATGTGATCTGGGCAGATCTATCTACCCTAGAGCGATTGGAGGGTAGATAGATCCGTCTGCAATCACCAGGTTGCAGGAACAAGTAGAAAAAGTGTTTTCACCATCCACATGGTACATACACATGAACTTCTTTGAAGGAACAATTTTTAAGTAATTCAGGCCTTTTCCTATACCACAACCACCACTCCCAGTGTGCTCTTTTGGAAGTTCCTCCTGTAAAGGCTGACAAGGATAAACCTTTTATTTTTACTTTGTGAGTAATAATTGCAGCTTTTAGTTAATAAATAACCACCTTCAGAAACCAAAGTGAGTGCATGGTGACATAAAAATGGTTATCCTTCTGCAAGCTGACTCATTAAAAGTGTGGCTCTAGCTGCATGAAATTGCAAGAAATTGTTCATGTAATCTAAAAAGGGCAAACATAGGATCATAGATATTTTATGAAAGGTGACTGGAAAATTCTTTTCTACCACACTGTTTTAGTCTTCTTATATGTGAGAAAGACAGTTTTGGTTAAGAAAAAAGGTCAGCTTAAGAATAAAGATTGAACTAGTTATTTGAAGCTGAATCTGGATACTTTGGCAAAGCTAGGAGTGCTTGGATTCATATTCGTATTTAATTTCATATGAGCCAGCCACAACATTTGAATCCAAATTCATATCAGAACTCTAACAGCCTTGGAGGATTTCAGATGGAATAGTCTGGCTTGAAACTATGGTTAGTTTCCAAATGTATTAAATTTGCTGTGAATTGGGACTTTTCCATGGTTGTGAAACAATAAAGGCTGCTTCTTGGGCTGATATGTGATTTTTTTTCTGAAGCTTCTCTTTTGCAGAAAGCTTAGTATATATACCACAAGGAAATGTGGAGAGCTTATCACTCGGCTGGAACCCGGCTAATAAAGAACATTTACATGGATCTGTGCCTTCATTTCTATCACACATTCAGGAATTTTGCCAAGGTACAAAATGTATGCCTCTAGAATACCATAAAAATATGTTATATTCTGAGTTTTGTGTACAAAAGATAGGCTGTACATGTAATTATGGACACATAGCTACAATATCTGTGTATCAAGGCACATCATAAGAGTATTTTGGTTTTATCCTGAGTCAGTGCATTACATACCCTGTTACAATTCATGCTGGAGTAGTTGCATCTATAGCTTTCTCCAGCTCTTGGGTTGATGGGCATCCCCAGCACATACTCTTTCCAGGACTGTCTTTGCAGTACTACCTGAAACTAAATAATACAAACTAAGAACATCAAGTAGAATATTTTTAAAAACTGCTTAGATTCCTCTCTGTAAATTATCTCTTTTTCTGGTTAAAACCTTGCTCTCTGAGATTGTCAGTCTTTTCTGATTTCACACAGAGAGAGTCCCAGCCCCTCAGGTCCACAGTGGCAGTGGTAACCCTACTGAAATCACAGATGGAGGAAAAAAGTTTTATTTGGGGAGGGGCACATGCTACTGTCTCATAAAGCTATCTGGAAACAATTTTAAGCTCTGTCTGAAAACTACAAAAACTTTTATTTGTCAAAACACATTAACATGAAAATGTATTATCTACTGGTCTGTGGCAATTTGGATATCATCTTCTGCGACTGCTGTTTTTATTGGAATTTAATTAATTTTATGGTTCTACTGAACTTTTTCTGATTAGTATTTTTTTGTGTTCTTATGTGTGATACAGAAGAAAATACTATTACATCTCCCCCCCCTCCACAGGACCGTGGTAAGAAAGTAAACACAGCAGAATGAATCCTCAGTTATTCTTTGCATATTACAATTAGAAGAACAATTTCTTTTTTTGGCAATGAATCAGTGTTGCAATTCAGGCCTACAGCCATAATTATGGAACCAGGACTAGAGATTATACATCCCCACTTAACCACACATGTTCCTTTTTATATCCTCTGGCAACAAGTCACTTCAGGTGCTCCCTCTTTGGGGCAATGAACAGTATTGGGTTGAAAAATATACTTCCTTTCCCCAATAACCATCTGACCTTAAAGAACTGACTCTAAATGCAAAACGGATTTCTTCAGTTTAGCTGAATGCTTCTTGAGATCATTCAGTCAATGCTATGATGTCCTCCCCTCAGGAATCTCTTGGTAATTTCTCCTTCACCTGTAGGCCTGAGGATCAGCCATATCTGGGGTCTCCTTTCACGTCAGCCAAAGAGGCATCTCGGCACAAGAAATCCTCATGCATGACAATTTACTCCTGTTTTTGCTCCTCAATTTACTCTTGTTTTCTTAACAGAGAACTTTGTTGTTAAAGAAACCTCTCACTTGCCCAAACTTCAGAGGCAGATGGGAGCAAAAACAGAGCAAGGGAGACAGATAGACCAGTCAAGGGAACATTTCTCCAGTAAGGAGACAGTCTCTCCAGTAAGGGAGACAGATAGACCAGTGTCCTAGGGTGACGTTATGATGTTTGTATCCCCAATCGTCTGTTCTGTTGTGCTGGATATTATGCTCTGTACCTTCGAGACCGGCTCTGAAAAACTAAGTTGGTTTTGTTATCAGCCTGCTCACTCCCACAGGGACGGCGAGACACAGACCATACATAGGGCTGCTTTTGTTTTTCTTTGCTCTTTTTTTTGCTTTTGCCCTTGCTTTGCTCTGGCTTCTGCTTTTCTCTCTTGCTTTTCCTTCTTGTTAGCTAGTTTAGCTAGGCAGTCTGAATTTTTTTCCTGGACTGGTTGTTTTTTATTTTTTTTGTTTTTTTGTTTTTTTTTTTGTGGGGTTTTTTTTTGGTTTTTTTTTTTTTTTNTCATTTGTGTGTGGGGGGTGCGTTGCCTGTTAAATAAACAGGTTCTTTCCACTTCTCTCTGAGGAATTTTGTTCCAAACCCTGGTTGGAGGGGAGGGGCCGCGTGGGTTGGCTTTTCTGAAGTGGGCCCTTTGGGGGTTTTCTCCCAAATTTGCCCTAAACTAGGACAACCAGTCAAGGGAACATTTCAAAACCAATTCAGAATGCTATGTATTGCATACTTAATAATTAAATATGACTTGACACTCACAACTTATATCGTAGCCAAAGAAATGGAAACTTGCAAGTTCATCTTTAATAAGGATAACACAGGACAGTGCCTCAGCTAAGCTTATTTTAAAGAAAGAGGTACAAGTATATAAGCTGATCAGCTTTTATATGGGTTTTCTGTTCTCTGGATTCTTTAGAAAGTCATCCTTATTTAAAAAAATATGCTTTTCAGAGAATGTGTAGCTGAAATCTTTCTATTAATCTGAATCAATTAGATTTAAAAAGAAATGATGGACTCTATAGAGACAGGTTTAGCATTATCACATTGGAGACAGACTGATACACGGGGTTTCAGCAGCATTATCTAAGTATAGTGCCTGGCTCATGGATTTTCAGAAGCTGTAAGAGATCTCTCTGAAGGACAACAAAGAAATGGGAAAGAAGGGGATTTGCTTCCACTGAACTGAATGCAAATGGCATCTCCATTCATTTCATTAGCAACAATCTGACACCTTTTTGTTTCCGTTTTGCACAAAAAATAGGAGATAATAGGGAAATAGTAATGATATAAGTGGACAGAGTCTGTCCATTAAAATGTTTACCATTCCAGCATGATGCCTGCAGATGCAATAAAATTGAAACTGGAAAGGTTTAGAATTGCTGCCGGTTTCTATTCATTTGAATGACAGAAACCCAGAATTCTGTTTTATGGTTTCATGTAAAGGGTCAATCCATTATCTTTCTTTCTTTCTTCCTGGGAACAAATAGCATTTTTGTGAGGATTAGGTCTCTTTGGCATGCTGAATTTGAACCAATGTGAAGAGGTTTGAATTTTGAACCTATCTTAAATTGAACTGCTTTAACAAATGGTGAGTTGATTTAAAAATTGAACTTGAAAATATTAAATGGATTTTTAAAGGTTTAAACCATGGAGATTCTCTTTAAAAAACCCTCACATAATAACCCATATGTGGTCCAGAAACATCACAAACATGAATATTATAAGTACTGGAACAAATTAAGTAGTTAAAAATATTAAGTAGCTTGCCCCCCCATTTTTGGTCTATATGGTGAAAAATGTACAGAAATAAAAGGATGCTGTGAACTTTTTAAAATGTGAGAGAATGAAGAGAGCTAAAGTAGTAAAAATATTATATTATGCAACACAAATATGCCCTCTAAATATCAATGGCAATGATATGGCGCAAGACTTAGAAAAATGTACCACGGACATTCACTAAACCCAGGAGAAGATGGTATTGAAGAACTATATCTATTGTTCTTAACATACGGATACATTTTTTAAATTTGAAGAAAAATTTATTCATCAAAGTTATAACAATTATGGATATAATAAAAAAAAAAAAGCAAAAGCATCTAGCAAAATAATGTTTACTTATGATAACTTCAGATTTAGGAAAGAATGCCAATGTTTATTTACTGCTCTATAATTGACAGTCTTCACAAGGAGGAAACAAATACTAAAACCAAATAAATAAATTCTGTAGAAGACAATTATTGAAGGGTTTCAAAAAAGAAAGTGTAAGCTGATTTAGAAGTACTTTTTGAATTCTCATTCTTACCTAGCTATTCTCATTCTTGCCCCAGAAATTTTGCCATAAAGCAAAACCAGAAGGTGCATTAAAAAATGACTAAATAAAAAAGAATCTATAAGAATGCAAATTTTTGCTCACAAATATACTTGCAAAAGAAGAACTTAAAGGTAACCAAGTGTCAATAATTAGTCGCCTAAACATCAATTGAATATTAGTGAATTAAATGTTCTGAACTCAAGGACAAAATGGATCTGCTTTAGCACCTGACCCCAGAACAGGTTTTAAAGTCAGTGTCCAACACAATCCACAGTTTGGAAAATATTTTCCACAGCATAACTAAGCTATGACTGAAGATACGCTGTGGAAAAACAGGTCTGTCACAATTTTTATATTTAGAGTTATTTTCCTGTAGTAAGAGAGAACACAAAGGCCACTGAAAGACATAATGAACTATTTAAACCGATTGATCTGAACACTGTTGTTTTGTCAAAAATAGATGCATAGAGAAGCCTTTATGGTATGTCAACAGAGTAAATGATGATGAGACAGAAAAAGGTACAGAGTCCATACAGGTGATTATGAATTTCTGTAAGAGAGGTAGTAAGGAATAAAACAAGAAAGACAGTCTCCTAAAAAAAATAAAGGTTCAAATTCAATTTTAATGAATGTCTTTAATTTTAGCTCTTATATTTTAAAATCTTAATTCCTAAGTGAGGGCTACATTCTCTCTAGTATACCTGTATCTTTAAAGCAGGACAAAGTATTTTATTATTTTTTAGCAGAGAAATAGAGGACAACTGCAGCTGGTAGCAAGTTCTTTTAACCCCTAATTGAGCCAGCACATCCTCACCAAGGAGTAAGAAGACAGAAGAGTATTAGAAGAAGAAACTAAGAAGCCAAGAGTCTCTCTGAAACCCAGTTAATACAATAAATTACTACAGCACTTCTCTTAAGTGTCCAGCACCTTTAAATAAATGCAGACTGAGTGTTGGCAATTAATGAAATCCACATTTTTCTCCTCCTTGCTGCAGAAGAGACCAAAATGACTTTCAGATCATACTCACAGCCCAAGCAGGTAGCTCTAGGCTATGTTAGACTTATAGAAAAGTACTGCAAACAAGCATCTTCTTTCAGAGCTGGCAAAAATTCATTTGAACCACATTTGATGAATTCTGGCAAAGTTCGTCCAGCCTTATTCTGAATTTCATACAGCAAATGTGTAGAGTGAGACCTGACCAATATAAATAATTCTGTTAAATATTGCATTCTGCAGATAGGTAAAGCAGTGAAAAAGAGAACATAATATTTAAGGATATGCACTTTTAGTTATACCAAGTGCTATATGTATTGCCAATTTGTGCAAGAGAGTATCCTTCACATATAAATGAGATATATAAATATCTGAGAGCTGAGCTGCTTGTTTTTCTGCTAAAAACTTCACTATTCATCTAATGAGGTTTGCTTTCAAAGAAGAAAAATACTGAAGCATGTAACTCAGCACAGCAAGGTCACTACTTTTATCTTCAATGAGTCAAGACATTTTTAAGATCTGAAACAGCAACTTTGACCAATTTTTGGATCATCAATATCCAATTTGGGAATTAAATTCAAAATTTGCCAAATAGGAACCAACTCAGCAGGCTATCAGGATTTGCCTTAAGAACAGTATCAGTAGCTAGATCAGAAAACAACACCTAAAATATATCAACCTATCATAATCAAAAATAGATTTTTTAAAAGAATTTTTTAAAAATGCTGTTGGCATTGGCAGGCAGATTAATCCAAGTATCAAACATCTTAATAGCAAAAATCTGGAGCACAAATACAACTGATAAAACACGAGGCAGATAATTTTCATGTATTTGCTTCTTTTAAATGAACTTTGAAAATATGAAACTAAAAGGAAACTATACGGTCTCCACTTAGGAAACCCCACAGGCAAATTTCTGTTGACCACTGCCGTATATTGTAAATTCTGATGAAAAAGAAATCACCTTGGTGAGACAACTAAAATAATAAAGAATCTTTGCCAACTCTTGAGCTTTTCTGAATGCTCAGTTTTACTGAGTTGCTCTGCACAAAGAAAAAATGTATCTAGTATTTTTGAAAAGTTATAAAATTTCAAGTCGTAATAAATTCAATTTTGATTTTACATCTTGTTGCAACTGTTTGTTTGTTTGGTGTTGGGGGTTGGATCTGTTTCTTTTGTGTTTGTGGAATTTTTTCCTGGTGGTTTTGCTAGGCAACTAATTGCTGGGTACTTAT
>WBNO01013640.1:0-17766 GCA_013400575.1 Peucedramus taeniatus
AAAAAAAGCATTAAGTTATATCTGCAGATATTCCTTAATGTTAAGTTATATCTAGACACCACATTTTGTCCATTCCCCTCTATCCCATTGTGGTTTTTTTCTCATAAGGTCTTCTGCATAAATACTCTGTTCAAAGAAAACCCTTCAGAAAACAGACACTTATTCTACAGATACATTTATTCCAAGGCAGAAAACTCCATTTAAACTTTCTCAGAAAACACATGTGAACTCAAGATGAATAAGAAACACCTATTTAAAAAGTCATTAAAAGTGAGGAAGCACTAACAGATCTATTTGTTTTGCTGGCTAGATGGATACAAACAACATCTAGAGGAATTAAGAATGCCATTAAAAAAAGACTTAAAATCTGAAGTAAAACAATTACCTGCATTAGAGTAATTGGTAATTTTGTCAGTTGGTGGCTTGCATTTGGTGGATACAATAAGTGGTAATTTTGGTAACCTGCAATCCATTACCATAAGCATGCAGGAGAAAAACTCAATTCCCAGTCTGGTATAATAGAAATTACAGCAGAAATTTATAACAATCTCAGATTTATAACAGCCCCAGATTGCTAGCCAAGGTCTGAGATAGAGAATAGCCTGAGCATTGCATAATCTATCTTTGAGATAGATGTGGGCCCACTCCAGCTTAATGAATCCAAACATACGGTAGTTGACGTAATGCCTGAGCACTTCACAAGTAGATGGGTGTTAGTAAGAAGTGCTGATTAACTCATCCTCTAAATTATTTTAGTTCCTGAGTGCAGCCTGCAATTTAGTTACGTCCATGCACCAAAATTCAGAAGCTAATTGGCTCAATATTTGGTCTTTGTGTTATGCACAGGGAAACCAGCAGCGAGAGCAAGGAAAGACACTTATGCAAGATTAAACAGTTGGCTCATACAGAGGTGGAAACAGAAGCAATGGTTAAGCTCATGTTTTGCCCATAAGATCAAAGAGGTATGTAAGCATCTCTTGAGCTATTAGATGCTTGTACAACTACATAAATCTGGGATTTCTCCCAGTTTTTAGGGGGAAAACCAAACACATTTTGTTTTGAAATGTTGCTGAAAGTTTCTGACATGGTTTCTGGAGCTCATCTTCTTCCTCTGAAGTTTTCTCATAAAGGACAGAGAAGCACAAGTCTCTGTGGAACAGTTTTCTCTGACATGTTTCCCCTTCCTCCTTCCCCACACACCATTCCACAATAAAGAGCTTTTACTTACGCTCACACCATTTCTTAGTGATGGCATCCCAGTTTCAAACTCTACTATTTTCCAAAATAGCTGTCCTGCTCCCTCAGACCTGTATTCCGTACCAAGGTGCAAGCTACCTCTACTTCAGGTAGCAAGTCTGAAATGATGAGGTGAGAAGGACAGAAATCAGGTGTTGCATCCATATGATCCTGAAACACCACACCAGGAGATGAAAGCACATGGAGTTCAGCTTGGTCAGCCTGTCTTCCCTGCAACTCTCCTTCTCCCTGGCCCTCATTTCATATGATATTATTGGGAATAGAATACTTCAAATGCCTGTCTGAAAGAGCCAGAAAGGAACAGGCTGCCCAGGGAAGTAGTATAGTCACCATCCCTGGAGGTATTTAAAAGACACACAGATGTGACACTTAGGGACGTGGTTTAGTGGCAGGCTTGACAATGCTTGGGTTAAGTGTTGGACTTAAATGCCTTTTCTGACTTCAATGATTCTATGACCCTATAAAAGGAAGATGGGACAGGTACAGCAAAGAGTGGAGAACTATAGAAATCAATGCAGGGAAAGGATGTGAGCCCTAAGAATCATAGCAAGAGTCTACGAGCCTGGAAGTTCACTGCCAAGTCAAGCTCCTGACTCTCCTAGTACAGTACATTATATATACAAGCAAAGTGTCTGCCTAGGCCAGACAGCTGAATCAATATTAAAAGGGATCAAGTAGGAAATGTTTAACTGCACTTTGAATAGCTAATTTAAGGGAGATGAATCTTATCCTTAGGGCCACATTTTGCATCCTTTCTTCCTTCTGAGTAGTACATTGCTTTATTCAAAATGACTATTTGCGAAGTATATATCTTTGCAAAATGAGCAAGGGTATTACAAGCTGACACTTAAACTATGTAACTCCAGAGCCAGGGAATAGCTTTTATTGTATGCAGAACAAGCTTTGGTTGTGCTGTTAGACACTACTGAATATACAAATATTAAGTAGGGAGTAAATAAGCAGTCTAAGCAAGCAAAGAATCCGATTGTAATTATTTTTTGCTGAGTTCCCCTAATAACAAAATGTCAAGTAAGGGAAGATGGATTTTTTTCCCCCTAATCTTTCTGGTTTCTTTCTTCTGCTAAACTTTTATACTTGAAAAATACTGCTATATTCGTATGCACACAAAATGACATGGGACAACTGAAAGAAGACCTTTGTTATTTTGACTACAAACTTAATGACAGCCAAATGGTTTACAGGAGCCTAGTAATGTGAGTGTATGATACCATCAGGCTGATTGCAGTGCTCTGTATGATATAGTTCGGGGTTAGAGCACTGAATTTAATGTTGCACAGAATGTTGGATTTAACACTGAACAATGACATTGCACGTAAAATTTATAGTGCAATTTACAGGTGGATTTTAAATGCAAAAATCAAAATATCATAAAAGAAGAAAAAGACACATTTTATTACTTATATGTTATTTAAGAAATTGATTAATAATAGCATCAAGTCAGGCAAGGCACAATTTCCTAAACAGAAATAAGCCCACCATTGCCATCTGCTAGTAGTAGTAGTTGTATATGAATTAATATATTCATAGTCTTTAAGGCCGCATCTAACCCAATTTCCAGTGTTTCACTGGAAAATTTTGCCCATAAAAATTTTGCCCATTTTTCCTGTAGCATACGAATAACCAAGAATTTACTGCAATAAACAGAATAACAAAGAATTTATGATCTCATTTTGAGCCTCCCACATCCAAACTCTGAACTACTGTTTTCTATGACGCATTGGTTACACTGCCTATTTAAAACAGGCGCTGATGAGTGGAATCCAAAAGGAAGGTCAGCAGGTGATACACTGGTTGTAGCAAGTTGGAAGAAGAAAAATTTACTATGTTGAAAATAAACCAAAACAAACCAACACTCCAAAGCAAAAAAACTCATCAATTCCACTTCTCAAAAANAAAAAAAAAAAGATTAGGCTATTTATGGACTGTTACTAAGCCTAACTGGAGCCTAACTGTCAGAAAGAACATTTGGTATTAATTTCAAATCTTCAGGAAATACACAATTCACAGTTCTCCTTGGCAGTTTTTTTCCAAAGGTTAATCACTCTCAGCATAAAAATCTGTCTTATTTTTCATTTGAGTTTATGATTCTTCTGCTTCCAGTCATTAGTTCTTGTTATGATGCTTCTGTTAGAATAAAGTAGCCCATTAGTACATTTTCTCAAGGCTGTCAATCTTCTTCTATAGCTCATTTTCACATTATCTTCTGGTTGTTTTTCCATTAAATACCAACATCGGCTTGTGCAGTGCAGCAGATTCAGTCTCCTCATGACTGAAAGCAAGGCAGAAGCAGCTATACTGTTTCTGCAATCTCTTTCTAAAACCTCTAGTGATATAGATTGCTCAAGTCTTTCTTCCAGATGCTTCAAGACTTCACCTGGCATATGACAGCCAATCTTTGTTATATGCCAATCAGCTTGATGCATAGGAGAATATGGAAAACACTTAATTCATTCTGTCACTGCAGCTAATTCAAATTTGCTTGAAAATTGTCACCTCACCTCCTCTGCTTTCTTTGCATCCTTGAATCCATAGTCTTCAAGAATTTTCCAAACCTTGTAACATCCTAAGCTTCCTAACATTTTGTCAGTGACATTTTCTAGACTTCATTCCCTTGGCCACAGATTCCATGAAGTACGATGGAAAGTTAGAAACAATAATTAAGCTAAGGTTTCACCACTAGTAGGCAGGTCTCCTTTCATTATTTTGCTGGTGATCAGCAGTTGAGCAGTCATATCTAAGCACTGCTACCAATGATATCATGTTAGTATTCAGAGGCATATGTATATGATGCTAAAGATAAGCCCAAATGTGGTGCACAAAGTTAGACAGCATTCCACAATACCCAGCAATGACCAAGATGAAGACTATTCAGACACAGTTCTACAAATTGGGAAGGTATTTTTCGCTCTTTGAAGAAGTGAAAGGATGAATGTGTAATGGGCTTTATGCTCTCTGTTGTCAAACCTCACCTGACATGAAAGCTTTGCTTACTCTTAGCCAGGGGAATGTTTAGTCTGATATGACAGTCTGTGTGATGTACTGCCTCAGCTCTATATATTCTTTGAAGAATTTGTCTTTGTTTAGTTTATTCCCTTTGATAGCATTAAGCTTTGGGTCCTTCTCTGTCTGGGCCATCTTTGTATCCCTACTACAACCACAAGTTGCATACCTGTGAAAGCTCATGAACTGCATCATCAGAGGCACAAATGAAATGCAGTGTTACCAATATTCCACCATAACAGGGCTGCATTAGAGATGTACGTCACAGCTTCCTAGGATACAACTTCAGATTTTATAAACTCCGGTTATAACGTTTGCTGTTCAAAACATATGCAAGAAGAATCTTGGGTGACTAATGAATTCCACAGTTCAGACAGATGCTGTGCTGTTTGTTCATTGCAAAATGTTGCAGTTTTACCCTTTCTCCCAGTTTTGAAAGTAATCAAGAAAGTTTTTCTGTGATATGTTTCCTTCATCAGCTTCTATCTCTAATAGCATGTAAAAAATAAGGTCTTGTCTCCTAATCTTATGTCATTATTATGAATATTAATAGTGGAAAGACAGAACTTCTCTTATGAAACCCCATTTATATAATGAGCTCTCAACTGAACTATATCGTATTTTCCACATTCAGATTTTCAACAAGTAGCAGTACTTTAACTGAAAAGAGTTTACACACGACTTCTTTTCACAAACCAAATTTCATCATATATAAAATATCTTCTCACATGTCCTGCAATTTAAAGAGGCTATTTAAAAAAATGCAGAAAGGTACACATGTCTAAGAAAAAAAAAAACAATAAGAAAATTTTATTATAATATGCTATAAACTCATAGCATATTTGCATCTCAAGGACTGTGCAGGATGATCCTCTGTCTACACAGGCCCTGGCAAAACTGGATGGATTCTATACAAAGGAGTGGGGTGAGACTTTAAGACCTCCTGAAATTCTTCCAACCTGAATTCTATGAATGGATAGGTACAGACTTATGAGTCTGGGTAAAAGAGAAGGATGTGCAGCAACTAACTACTAAAACAATGACACGGAGGGACAAGTTCTACAGCGATCACCACCTCTTCTAGTACAGAGCTAAATTGTTCCAAATTAAAATTACTATGAAAAATTCCAAAAAACCTGAAAGTAGTTGGTTCATCTCAAAGCTTGTCACAAATCTGTAGCACTCCTGGCCACAGGAAGCTGCAAATTATTGTAAATTCAAGAGCAGCCTGGGTACCTTCATGAAAGAAGTACATTGGGGGTTAAAAAAACTACACAGAAACCTCATCTAGCCCAGTAATTTTCCAAATTATAAATGGTTTGAGGCTGGGAAAGTAATGAAGTATTACTATGCACTTGCCTCAACAGCCTTATGCTCTCCCTCAAGTATTTGCATTTTCCCCCCAGACATTATCAGAGACTAGACAGCAGGAGAGATGAATGTCCTCCCTGTCCCAGTGCAACCTTTTCATTACATTACCTTCCATTGTCCTTAAGCTAAACCATTGACTTCCAATGTTTTAATCTGAATTTTGCTCATAAGTCTTTTGGCCTACTTTTTCATTTGCCCATTCAGAGTTAAAAACAACTCTACACTAAATCTTGTCTCAACTTTGATCTGCAAATGAAACGTACTTTCTTGAACCAAGTTTTACAAATGCTTAGTAAATTTTAATTACATTCCTGAAATTTCTTAGAAGCCACTTATCTGGGAATGTGGTCTGACAGGTTTTCACAGTATGCTACTGAAAGAGTACGTCTATCCAACTCCCACAGTTGTCAAGGAACACCACTCTGGCACAGCTCACTCCTGTTCTCAGTGGAGTTCGTGTCAACGTGACTGCAACAATGACAAAAGATAGGTGGGATTTGCAGGAGGAACTGTCTGGATGCTAACATAATTAATGCATTCCAGAAATGGGGAGCTGGGGAGATTTCAATTGACTTCACTGCACTTTGGCCTGCAAAATGGTGTAAAATGCTGCTGCAGCCTGGGCCAATGGGGCAAACTGTTCTCCTGAGATTGCAGGCAGCTTCCCAGTGAACCCCTCCCTCTGGCAGGGCTGCCTTCAGGCTATGTCCACCCTGAAGACAGGGAACTATCCCTTCTAGATAAGTGAGGAAAAGCACAAAGTTCTGGTCACATACAGAAATAAAATACTAACATAGCTCCATAGGTGCTTTGCTGCTTTGTAATTTTGCATTCTGCAAGGCCAAAGGCTGTAAACCTGTACATTTCCAGCCAAACCAGCCTTATATTATATATAGCCCTTTAGATCTGATAATGTTATATACTGCACTGGCAGTGTTTAGGCACTGTATTAGCAATAAATCATCTACATATTCAGTGTCATGCTTCTTGTGCCTGAACAAGAGTCTTCACTCTGCTACAGTCAGTCAATTACAGAAGCTGGATCAGGCCCTCAAAGTGAAATGCTACTTACATTAACACCCAAAAAATGCAAGTTTCACCTTCAGTTCTGCCCAGCAGCAAAAAAATACTGTTCCATGGTTCCAGAATACAGTTTTGCTTTGCCTTCCGTATTAATGCATATAGCAAGTTTCATGTTCTAGGAATATCTAGTTATATAAACCAAGCACCTAGTAATTGGTCTTGACATGAATCCATTAGTCCTGTCCTTATGTGATTAAAATTGAGAGTAAAAGTGTGAAAATTGTGCAAACAGTTCCTAAAGTACTATTCAAATCAAAGTCTAAGACATCTTTAGGTTTGATCTCCCCTTTAAATTCAATCAGCACATCTGAGCAGTGCAAATAGGTTTTATTTATTTAGTTATTGCATTAACTAAAACCTCACATTCTATACCATTTCATGCACTTTATGTTTTGCTTTTAAGTCTGCCTGAGTTCTGGGCTTGTTTCCTAGGAAATTAAGCGGAAAAAAATAAAGCAACAAACAAACAAAAACCTACATATACAAAAAAACACCCCCAAACAGGAAAAGACACAGCCCTGTATTAATAGTTCCGAAGTCCAATTAAGACTTGTTTTCTCTTTGAATCCATTCTTGTAAAGTGTAGCTAGCCCTTTTTTTTTGCTCGCAGACCCATGCCTTTAAATACCTTTGAAGGAAGATGAATACACACTCTGTAAACATACAGTGAATAAAGGAAGCAATTTCTCTTTACTTTGCACCATAAATTACAGGTATTTTCTGCAGAAACGTCTGATCGTCTTCTTGGATCACCTAATTCAGCCACCTTTCAGATATATCTTGTTGATAAGCCTAAGAAGCCTCTATAACTATCTACAGTTCCCATGATGCTAAACAGAAAACTAAATAAAACTGAAGCACTGTGAAGTGCTGCAAGCAAAGAAACAATATCATCCACTTAGAAACTCCATATACTCCACGGTGGAAAGGTCATGTTTATATGCTCAGGGCACAACCATTGAGGTAAAGGCCCCACATACAACGGCTAGCAGGTCAGTGGTTATTGTGGGGTTCATTCTTTCAGCAAATTCTAAGGCGCAGAAGCCCAGATATTTAAAAACAAGCTCTTCTTCTAAGCACTTGGAAATTTACCACTTAAAGTAAAACAGTCTTTTAAGCAATCTATCTCTTGTTGACAAACACACCCTGGCACATACCACCACACGTACATAAGCATCTTTACATATAGGAAACAAAGGTTTAACCACTGGACAACTAGAACCTCCAAATATCAACTGTCTAGTAAAGAACCAATAATTTTTCTTTGAAACTGTGATTTCAGATAGCAATTTATCCTGGTAGAAATCCATATATACTACTGGCATACTCGATTTCAGCTTAGAGAAATATGCTCCGATGTTGTAATCTCTCTAATGAATACTAAGTCTTTAACAGTCTCTGTTTATTGACTTGCATTCCTACTATCATGAAGGAAAGGCACAGCAAAGGCACTTCAAATAGAATGAAATATCTGTTTTGGGAGAAAAAATGAATAACCAGATAGAAAAACTATGTAAACTGATATATTTATATTCTATTTTCTACCTCAGAAGACAAAAGTAGTTCAATTTCCCTCCTTTCTATGAAGATGCTTTATAACCAAGTTCGTACAGAATAAATAATTTTCCATTCAAATACTTCTTACAAAACAAAAGGAAGTGCTCCTGGTTTGGGGACAGCGCTTAAGAAACAAGAATTTCTACTAGCAACAGCAACTGTCTCTCAATGTCACATAGCAGCAAATACAAGTAAAATCAGTGATGACCAGTTTTTCTGTAGCCCTTCGCATGGTAGTCAAGTGGTCTGTGAAAATCATAGATAAATTAATGCTAAAGAAATAATTCCCTTCCATTTTTATAAAACCAAAGGTGCTAGAGAGCCATGATCTGCTTTATTTATTTATTTGGAACATCAGCAAGGCAGCCAAACCTTCTATGTCAGGAATTGGTGCTTTAAATGCAAGAAATTTTTATAATTCTACTTTTCTTGCATTTTGGGCTGCGGATGACTTGGTAGCTTCCCCGGGCAGGTGCTGTCGGGGTGCTGGTAGCCCAGTGAGCGTCCCCGCTCCGAGCTGTGTCAGCAACTCCTCCAGCCCACCAAACACCCGAGCCTGGATGGAGCAATCGAAGGCTCACCAGGAAGAAGAGAGCTCTTCATGTAGTTGATCTAGCAGACTTTATTAGAGGTAGGTCCAAGGGTCCAGGAAGGGTAAAGGCATGGGGAATCCAGGGAGGCAAGGCAGGAGCACAACCTACACTGAAAGGAAACCAGAGGCAAAGAGCCCAGAGGCGGGGAGGGTCTAGGGTATATAACTGGGGGAACATAGGCGGGGTCAGGATGCAAATTATCCAATGGGGAGAGGAGCCAGGGGAGGAGCTGAAGTAGGGTGACACGGGCTAAACCAATGAGGGAATCAGGTGGGAGGGATCAATCAGGGAGAACCAAGGGGGGAACAGGAAACACAGTATTTTCAAGAACTGGGGAGTGAACAGTAGTTGATTGGCAACCGTACATTTATACAGGAAAGCGAGGGGTCATGGGAAATTGTACCAGTTTCTCTCCCTAATATAAACAGTGGTGCTTTCCCAAGGCATTCTATCTCTGTCCTCCCCATGGTTGTCTCCCACATTGGGGTTTGGTAGAAGTAGCATTTAAACATAGCATGTTATCAAAAATTACATTTGACAGAGAGAGCAAGTTCCATGCGAACACTGCAGAAAAACTAGAAAAGTTTTCTAAATCTAATATTTTGTGGTTTGAAATTATTTTTCCCATCGCAGTCATTGGACTACTTTTGCAATATTACATTAATAAAATGAAACTGTTTGCAGGTTCTTGGCAGTTATTTTGTATCATGGGGCTTTAACAACACACGGATTCAATTTAGACTAGATTGCTAATGCAGTCATTTGGAAGTCCATGTTTTTGAGATTTGAACAAAAGTAGATACTGTGAAAGCAGCTCATGGTAGATATAAAGATTAGATTAAAAAATCCAAAGCTGATTTGTATGAGGGATGGAAAAACTTTTTTTTTGTTAACTGTTTTATCAATGAGGAAAATTATCTTTAATATAACTCTTACATAACCATTAGGAAAAAAAAACCACAGAAGGTTAAGAAGAGAGTAAGAGAAGCAGATTAGGCCTTAGGATATCATGAAACAAGTACATGTTCCAGTCATTTTAATATTATTTAATTTAGGAGTAGAAGAAGAAAAACCTGAGTTTCACCAACTGAGCAGCAAAGATACAATGGCATTCCAGCTGATCCTTAAACTATCACATTCTGTCTGTTGCCTGAAGATAAAAAAGCAGACCATTGAAAATCCCATTTACCTTTGCAGCATTATTAAATGCTTCAGAGCAGTCAGGTGGAGAAGATCAGTTTTAGGATCCCAGGGCATACCTCTAAAGTCAGAAATTAACTAGCTAGACTATCACTTAGTTTCATTCCTGTGGGTTTTAAATTACATTGGCCAGACTTCATAAGCTTCTGTGAACTTGACTGCTGTGGCTCCAAGCTGCTGGGAGGGACACTGGTGTGGCTGCCTCCACCCAACAGTGTCCAAGCTGCAGCTTTGTCTACGAGCACCTAAATAACTGAGGGCAGTCAGGACAATGCTGCTTGCTCCTCCTCCACTGTGGACTGTATAAATTATTATCTTAGAGGGGCAGTCTCAAGCTCATCAATGAGACGTTGACATACTGCAATACAAATAGTAATATTTGAGTGTTTTCTTGCAGGACATGGCTCTCTGTTCAGCACTGAGAGCCAAAAGGAGTGTTCTTATAATCCACACTGCTGGAAGTTACAATGATGTGACATTCTCTTGCATTCAGTAGTTGGAGATTATATTGATAAAAAAAAATCCCTGAATACTTGTGAAGAACAAAAACCTGCCAATTCTGAAATTAAGTTAATTAAATTAATAATTAAAATAACAGACATTTCTGATAGTAGGTACCCTGACATACTCAGAAATAATTGCCCGCTTCATTGGAAAGACACTCCTATTTCTGTTCCAGCAGATAGTCACCAGGCTACCATAGACCTCAGCCTTAGTTTCACAACACATGCATCAGCATAATTATTTTGTCATTTGTCTAGGCTGCAAGGTTCCTATTGCACGAGAATCACTAGGATAATATCTCTGTTAGATCAAACAGCAGAGTATATTTCTCCTAATGATTGAATTATTTGAACAGCCATTGACACATACATTTTCCTATAGTTTCTAATTGTTTTCTATTATGTATTGTTTACAAATGTCCTCTGTGAGTAGGGTGAAGGAGGAGAGAGGATTCCATTTACTGAAGAAAGAGCACTACCAAGTGAAGTAGCAAGTCCCAGTTAGTGAAGGCTTCACTTGGTAGTTTCCTATAGTATAGCATAAAGTGTTGTATACTAGCATAACAAGTTGTGATTAAGGTTGCTCAAGGAAAAGGATGATGTGTCTGCAAGGACAGCTAAGGAACATTTATAGCTCAACATTCAAGCTCATTTTCAGAGATGGGCAAAATCCTGCCAAAGCATTTGCACATCAAGCTTCAAAAAAGCTTGTGTAACTCTTCTGGAAAAATAAATAACTAATCTGTTCAAGCTATTAGTTTTACAGCCTTGATGATTGTCTCTTTTGGTCAGTTATAAAAAGTAAACATGGTATACATAATTACGTAATTTATTATTTTTTATTCAGTCATCAGACTGACATAAGTTGGTTTCTCATACTTCAAACACCAAATTAAGATATTTTTGATTTATTAATTGGCACGTCTTAGATTGAAAGTATTTTTGAAGGTAATGCATAAAACAGCACTTCAATATTTTGAGTATGTCTTGTTAAAGGGCCAAGGTCTTGCCCATTTCCCATGAGGAAATTGTCACTTCATATTGTGCACTACAATTTATAGAAGCAGTAACTCAAGTGAGCCAATGTTTCAATTACAAGGCTTCATATGAGTATCAAAGTACTTTTTCTCTTCTCTCAGTTATCAAGGTTTCAGTCTCAATGGATCTGTGACTTGCTCCACATTGCACTTCCTCTTCTCATATTATAAGCTCTATTCTTCAAAGTCAAAGTTCCTTGTGAGCAAAGTATTTCTAGGTCACAGAAAAAACTGGGATGAGACGCATGTGGTATAACACAGTTTTACTTGACATAATCAGTCCAAGTCAAGCAAGTCAACAGTATCTGTTCAAAAAGAAATCTCTTCACTTGTGTTCCCAGAACTGATAAAACTGGCCTGGACTTTAATCAATCTTTATGATCTTTTCTTTACATCACACCAAAGAAACAGAATAATAATTTACTAGCAGACAGTGTATCTGACACTGAACCTTTGCATTCTGCTCTAGGATCTTAACTCTAGTTATAATCATTATCCTCCTCCTTGTCCTTAAGGCTCCCTGCATTGAAGGACTCACCTAAGCACTCCTCACCATTTGTTTTCTAACAGTGGAGGTCTCAGGGGAATTTGCTCTTCCTTTTGATTGACACCATGTTTTTGTGTGCCCAGAAAAGGACAATGTAGCTGGTGAAGGGGCTGAGCACATGTCAGGAGTGACTGAGGCAACTGGGCTTGTTTAGTCTGGAGAAGAGGATGCACAGGTGTCACCTTATCACTCTCTAAATTTGCCTGAAAGGAGGCTGTAGCCAGGTGGGATCACTTGGGGTCACTTCTCCCAAGTATCAGGAGATAGGACAGGAGGAAATTGCTTCAAGTTATGCCAGATGAGATTCAGATTAGGCATTAGGAAGAATTTCTTTACCAAAAGGGTTTTCAAGCATTGCAGCAGGCTGCCCAAGGAAATGGTGGAGTCCCCCTCCCTGGAGGTATTAGTAAGATGTGTAAATGTGGCATGTACAGACATGGATTTATGGTGGACTTGGCAGTGCTAGGTTAATGGTTGGACTCCTTGATTTTAGAGAGCTTTTCCTTTATCTTTTTTCCTCTCCCTCCCCCCCCATCTATTCACATGGGGATAAGATATTTTTCCATTTATTTCTTGAGGTTTTGAGCTTTCCTTCTCCTGGAGTTCAGTCTGCATCTTCTGTTTTGGAAGAGTAAAAAAAAGATTTCTCTTCTTACTGGTAATGTGCAGCCCTCAGTAATAAAATAGCTTTTTGGAAAACACTTTCAAGCCTACTGTCGGATAACAACAATTATACACACATGAAAAGAAAATCAATTTTTTGACCTGAACATGAAAGCGTTTGTCATTTTAAAGAAATAGCCACAGAGCTTTATATCAGTGCGTGTCCAGAAAAATCACACAATAGGATAGAACAGAAATATAAGTACAGATAATACAAATCATTGCAAATCACATGCTACATACTTAATCTTCTCTAATTTTTATCTCATTTTACTCTGATCTATTTAACTTTATAATTTTTTCTTTATAATTTTTTTTTCAATAAGGATGTGAAGAATTCTTTAAGATTTACTACTGTGTATCTAGGTATAATCTATCTAATCTAAGTATTAATGAATGAGTTTCTTTAAAATTTGGGGACAAAATTTTGAAGCCAAAAATTCAGGGACAAAAAATAAAATAAAAAATCATTGTTGTGGCTTAAAACAATCAATAAGCCCTCAACATAGCAAAACTAATCAAGATCCAAAAAAACCCACTAATACAATTCCCTCTCCAAAAACCTGCATACTGTTCATGCACTGTATTTTTATTACCAACTGATAAAGAAGTCACCCTAATATCCTCTCTAGATTGTATAAATTTATAATAGACTATATAAATAATGAATTAAAATTATGACAAAGTAACTACATATTGTGGTTGCTTTCATTCATCTGAACATTACTTTAAACCAACTGTTTCAGATCAAAACATTATGCTCATTCTTTCCATTTTCATTCATGCATTAGGGACAATAGGATATAATTAGAGAGCTGTGACCATTTTTAAACCTTACAATTTTAAGCTACAATTTTGTAACAAAATAGATTTATTTTCTTTAGCAATCCTATCGTTTGCTGCACTGTTAAGCCCTTTTCATGCTCAATTTCCATTTTGTTCCCTTAATTTGAGTGTCAGGAAGCTTCTATTCATCTTCTATCACACTGTATGAGCTGAAATGGATTTTCTGTAAACAACTGTGTGTCCTATAGGTGTGTGTGCAACTGAGGTTCTGTGACACTTATGAAGTAAATTGACTCAGATACCGTAAAATCACCCCAAAGACCAACTATAAACCCCCTTTTTTGTCCAAGATCTTTTCATACAAGTGTGCTGAATGAAAACCATTCCTTTTAGGTACCAGCGCTCAGTATGTGCATAAGCAAGAGGAATGTTCTTGGCCAGCCAGCCATTTGAACTTAATCAGGTAGACTGGACAGCCTCACATCCTTCAGAGCATGACCTTCTACAGACTGCCATTCTCTTTTAGAGTTTTGCCTCCTAACCTTTTTGTTCAGAAAGGGTTTGCAAGTTTTAATATTATAATTTATTTTTTCCAGTGTTTTCCTTAGCTCCAACACGTCACTGCCAACAATTGAATCTAAACACAATACATGCAGTGAGACAAAAGATATCATTATCATTAGACCTTCTATTAATGTAGGATTGCAATGCTGTGCCTAATATTAGCTACAGTCACATCATCCTTTTGACATTACAGTAGTTACAGCTTGTTTATATGATATAAGGGATCAGCAATCACAACTGACATTCAATGGTATAACAAATGTGAAAGAGAGTAAAAGTCCATTCAGCATCAGGCAACTTTTCCTGAGTAAACAGGCATCTCAGGGAACTGAGTAACTCCACATTTTCTCAGAAGGCAACTTTATCCACTGCTGTAGTTGTGGTGTTGAAAGCAGCACACTGCTCTGCACAGCTAAACCATCTCCATATTTATTTGCCTAACCTGTGTCACAAAACCTAATATTTTGCCTGAAGATATTTTTTCCTCATAGTCTGAACAGACTGTCTGAAACTGTCTGTGGTTCAGTGTTCCACCCACCATTGCTTTCTTTTTCTTTCCCTTAAGTTTAAAGGAGGAGAGGTATAAGAGTTGCCTTTTAAGTTCAGCAGCAGATCTCTTCTTTTCCTTCAGCCACCTGTGTCCTGACACTGCTGATTCTCTGGCATTGTAGGTTTTTTGTCTACTTTGAGCCTGTTATGCCCAGAAGCCCATTGTTGTGACTAATAGCAGGTAATCACCTTCACCACCAAATCACTGACATCTAGAGGCACCCGGGGCAGAAATTGCTGTCAGCCCATATTTTGCATACAGATACAACCCCTCATTTCTACTCTACCTAAATATAAATGTGAAGTCAATTAGGCACAGCCTGAACTATAAAGGATTGGGGGTGGAGGGGGTGGACCCCAAACCATCATTGCCATTGTGGATGTTCCAGCTAAGCATCCCAATAAGGACTAGACAAAAACATATTCTACTTGACAATTCAACCATGAAGTCATGAAGCTATGGTGTTATTGCAAATATTTTAGTGCAGTAACTCAGGGAAAAAGGCTACACCTTGATTGCTGTATTTGAACACTTTAAATCACAGAAGTTCAAATTAATTTAAATCCCATGCACATCTATTAGACTACTGAATTTCTGTTGAAATACAGAGAGAAAACGTCCCTTATGCCTTGTAATCTGTACAAAACAAATTACACTGGAGGGGGTTCGGTGTATAAATCTCAATTTATTAATACTATATTTCTAACTCAACTGAAGAGATCAATTCCCCGCCCCCCCATCCTTCCAGAACACAAGAACTTCAAATACGATAGTATTTGTGCAAGGTTAACAATTTAGGGTAATTCCAATATCTTTAATCATGTTGAACAACACTTTGCTTTGCCAGTAGCCTGAGTGGGTATTTGCTGAGAAAATTACTACCCAACAGCAGAAAGAACATCAGAATATGATTTTTACTAAACTCCAGATTTAAAAAAATAAAAGAGAGAAAGAAAGAGAGAAGAAAGTTATATAGTGTAACTATTATTAGGAATATTAATATAATAAAATAGTAGTAGTGCTTCTTATAGGTCTCTTAGATAGATAGCAGCAATTAAACATGCACAAGATTGTTGCATTTTCACAGAGCTCTAACAACATGTTTTGAACCTTTATTACTGAGCAATTACAGATATTTGTTTCCTACAAGAAGACTGAGTTCTTAAAAAGAAAAGAAAAATTGTGTCCTGTAAGCCTGGATATAGAGTTACCACCAAGTTGAAACAGGATTGTCCCTGCAATAAGGACAGCAGGAGCAGGGTCAATGTAGGAGGCTGAATGAAGTTTAAATTCTGTCCTTAAATTTTCAAGTTCTGTTGGAAGTGTTTATGAAAGCTTGAACTTTCAAACGAGCTCTGTCTCCTTCCTCAGTTCTTTGCTTGTATTACTTGCAGAATAACTAAATGATAGCTCTCAATTGATACTTGCATAACATACCTTAATGAGACTGAATTATTATTAGCTAGAAAGAGAGTTATAACTGGAAACAGGTATGCCTTAATTGAAAAAATCACTCACAATAACATTACATAGCACATTCTTTGATAAGGGCATAATGAAATATCCCATCATTGTCTGAGTGCCTTGCAGTGATCCATAAACCCTGTTGAACAGTACAGACAATTTTTATACGAAGTGAGATTTGTGAACATAAAGGTGTCATTTTCATCAAAACCAGTCTATCAAAACAAAGAGTAGTTAGCTGTGCCAATCCAGAGAACAATCAAGGTTTAATAATTTAGGAAGTTATATTCGTTCCTGCAGACTACTGTTTTTAAAATAGGATAGCCATATGTCAAGTTCTTTATATTTGAAACTACCAGCAAGCCTAAGATTCTAATTATGCTGAAAAAATTTTTAATCCTCCAGTTTAATGCAGGTAACTAAACAATAAAAAAACTGTTGCAAAACAGATGTGCCTTGCCACTCTGAAGATACAGACCTAAAAAAAGTATGCTTTTCCTTTACCAATTATTTTGTAACATTTATACATCTAGGAAAGCTGCACTTTCCCAAAATTATTTAAAAAGGTAAAAAAAAATTAAATAATTCTTTCACATTGCATATTCTCACTGCATTCAGAAAATGAAGGCAAAGGGGAAAACTGAAAATGCCACCATGCAAAATACATGCATTTCTCTTTTAAGAGTTGAATGAAGTGATAATCTTTACCATCATCTTTTCAAAAGAAATTGAAGCCATGGAAGCTGTATCAAAATGACATTAAATTATAAAATTGAGCCCTACAATAAGTTCCACCCTAATCCTGCCCCCTTTAAGTTTGTATTGTGATCCAGACAGTCATTAGTCAGTCATGTCCTCTTTTTCTCCTTCTTGCAAAAGCTATCCTACCTTTGGAACCCACACAGGAATGTGGAGAAAAATGTTAACACATTGAATTAGTATTCTTGCATTTAGTACTCTTGCATCTTCATATACTCAAATACTTGACTTTTGATATATATTTTTTGAAGATGACGCAGGACAATAAGCATTTTAATCAGGAAATCCATCAAGGACTGTGGCAGTGGGGTTATAAGGTTTTAACTGGTTAGAAATTTATTCAAAATGTTACAATGGTTTGCTCCTGTTCAGTCCCTCATAACGGTATCTCTCAGAGCCAGCTCCTGAGCTTTCTTGGCTTTTCTGAGTGTAAACCCAGCCCCAGCAAACTGTCTATCACACCCATAACCGCAAATGTTCTATGTCAGTTATGATATTTCCTCTCAATTATTGATTTCACCCCCCAAAATCCTCCTCCCAGCTAGCCCCGATTCGCTGCTGAGCCCCCCATGGGACAGGCAGCCTGGGTTTTAAAAGGGGTTCACTCCTCTTTGTCCCTGGCTTTCCCGCGTGGTCGCTCAGGCTGCAGACTCCCCCCCCACTCCGGACAGTGGTGGCGCGCTGTCGACCTGGCATTACAGCACCTCCCGGCCCGGGCCAGCCCCGCTCTGAGTCAGCGCTGGTGCTGCTGCTTCCCCTGCCACGTCGGCAAACCGCGCCGCGCTGCTGGAGCCGGCACGAGCCCGAGCCC
>WBNO01013640.1:18141-69952 GCA_013400575.1 Peucedramus taeniatus
TTAAGAGCTTAGCATTGATTGCATCAGCTTTAAAGAATCACCTTCCCTCCAGAAATCCTGTAGCTAGCAAACCAAAGAAATATCCCTGGTATGAGGGCTTTTCTCAGAGAAGACTTTACCACACCATCCTGGGGTAGGTGAAAACTAAACTAGGTCTTCATGGGTATTCTTCTCACTATGAAGTTGCAACTAAGTCCTCCAAATGCAAGTACCATGCCAGGTACTACCTGCATAGTGGCAAAAATTTGAGGTACTGTGGCTACTTGCTCTGTGCATATTCTGGGGTACACAGAGAAAAAAGAAACACATACTCCTGCTTGCAATATCTCTTTGCAGACTTTAACTGACCAGTCATGCCTCTGGAGTAATGCCTCCAGGGCTTGTTTAACACACTTCATGGAATCATTTAGGTGGGAAACGACCTTTAAGATCAAGCCCAACCATTAACCCAGCACCACCAAGTCCATCACTAATCCCTGTCTCTACACACCACATCTGTATCTATTTAGAATGCTTTCAGGGACAGTGGTTCCACCCCTTTCTTGGGCAGCCTGTTCCAGCACTTGATAATCAATTCTGTAAAGATATTTTTCCTAAATATCCAGTCTAAACCTCCTGTAGTGCAACTTGAGTCCATCTCCTCTCTGTCCTATCACTTGTTACCTGGAGAAAAGACTGACCCCCACCCATCCACAACCTACTTGCCCCTACTTTCTGTGGCTAAAGCAAGCAGCAGAGAACCAAAGGGTAGAAGCAGCAAACTGAAGCTGTGGTGTTCTACCAGGCTGTTTATGAAGTCTGCAGAGCCCTGATTAACCGGCATGGATCCAGCAAGTCCAGTGCCAGCTTGCTGGTGCCACACAATTGCAGTGGTATTCTGCAAACTCTTTTCCCATTAATTGCCAGTATGGAGACCATGCTGTGGTGGAGGGGAGTCTTAAACTCCACATGCAAAAGGAGAAGAAGGAGCAGTTGTGCTGCACTTAAGCCACCAGCATAACTTGAAAATGTTACTTCTTAATTCTGCAAGCATTATTTGGCTGTTTTCACCCTTTAGCAGTGCTGCACTGGCAAGGCCAGGATCCTGCAGAGCTCTGATATGCTCAAGGTTGCTCCGGCTTGTATTCCTCACCGATGGCAATTGTAATACATTACTAAGTTAATTGATGTACTGTCAGAGAGATTCATTTGCCTATCATTCTTTCAAGGATCCCACTTATTTGCTGCTGCTGTAGATGATGAAGCTGCACTTGTGCCACAGTCAGGCCGAGTACAAAATACAGGTATATGCTAAGCAGTCAGAGGAGGGTGATTGAATGAGCACTTGAGAGGCTGAAGGCAAGATGGCACTAGCTCCCAGCTTAGAGGTAAAGGCTGAAAACATTATAAATAAGTCTCACTGGCTACCTATCGTCAGCATAGCCGAAAGTGAATCTTCTCATAAATCATGTACCCTGCACAATGATTTTCTTTACTGATGTGTCCCACTGGAAATCAATGCAACCAGCAATTTCAGCCCAGCTGGAAGAGAGGCAGTCAGTACTGGACACCATATGTGCACATATCCAATAACAGGATTTAGATGCTGTGTGTACATCTTGTCTTGTGCTTTGCCATGGGATATACTATAACTGCATGATACCAGAATGTAAGTTCACGCATATTTTAAATTCCTGGAATGCTGTGAAGTGTAGTAATTGCAAAGCACGTTCCTGTAAAGCTTAATAGGTTTCAGGCAAGAATAGATGTGCTGTTTAGCAAGTGTTTCATCAGAATTCTCATAAAATTAATTTCTACAGGTAATTTAATATTAGCCCAAAACTTTACTAAAAGCTTTTGGCTCAACCACATCTTGTGAATTTTGGCATACATATGGTAAAGACAGCCAGTTAATAAAAGCAAAGCTAAGCACTTAATATATTAAAGCACCATGGAAAAGGAAGTCCAGGCAGACTATATGATCACTAGCAGTAAAAACACAGCCTTGTGGTAATCATCATTTAAGATGAACACTCAAACAAAATTTCACATCCTAAGAGCAGCTACAAGCAAAGATGTCTCTGCAGTTCAACTGTGTTTTGCTGGGACCAAGACAAAATCATGCATCCCAAACTCTTCTTGAAGTAAAAAACCAAACACTTCCTTTATAAATATAATCACAACACAAATGAGGGAGATGAGCACAAATGGGCAGGTCATTTGGCACTGCATTTATGCCATGGATCAACACCAGAGAGGAGAACATTTGTCAAACTGAAGTTTCATATTTCATTCCTTCTTTGAAAAAAAAAAGTTTGTAATATAGAAATGTAACATTATTCTAAAATTTTCTTATTGGGGCAAAATACAAATTTTGATAAATTTCTCTGCTATGGAGAAAAGCATACCTATAGGGTCATTTGCAACATTTTTTAACAAGATACACTGACACAGAACTACTGAAATGCAAAAGCCAGTAGGGGGTTGGGAGAGAAGTGAAGTTAGCACCTCAGAAAGATAAAGAACAAGTGACAAAAAGAAAAGATATGACATTTCCTTACTATGTTCAATTATAGATGACCACTAGAGAGTGTCCAGAATTGCAGAAGCATTTGACACAAACTATTGGTTTACAAAGTGACCTTTAAGAAATTTTGATTTTTTTTCTTCCCCTAAAGGCAATGCCTGAAAATGTTACTTACCTAGCCACAGCATATACTTTCTGACAGCAATGTAGCTATAGCAGTCTGTCTTCATTATGGCAGGTAAAAATGCAAACAAATATACATGTCTGAAGTCTTAAGACATAAGTCTCAAAAATATACATAAGTTTGAGGAACCCAATCAGCAGTTAATCTGTGGATCTTTTTTAATGCCTCGGAATCAATTCCAAGTGGGGGTTTAGAAGGAAAATGGCTTATGCTAACATGCTTCTTCTACATACAATGAAAGGGGTTCATTTTTATTCTAAATAATATCATATATAAAGAATTCATACAAATAATTCAAATGGGTCATTTTGCACTACACCAAAATGAGTGACACTGTCTAACTCGTGCGCTGGTACACAGCAGTCTGACATGAGTAAGCTGTGGATAATGCCAGGAATCCACATTGACCTGCAGGCTCCACTAAAAACAAACAAATCAAAATGCAGATTTTTTTTGTATGTTTAAGGGAATTATGGAGAGCACTACCCTACACAAAGCTCCCTGCCTTGCATTCCCAAAGCTCCTGTATCTGGTGCAGGCAATGCTAGCATTGCCAAAAAATTCTAGCCAAAAGAAGGACTGTGAGACCTGACTTGAAGCATCTATTTTTTCTCCATGGACATCCCTGACTTCCTGAAGATCTTGGGAAAATAGTTGTGCAGCTCTATAGCTTTGCTACTGAAGAGGATTAAAAAAAAAAAAAAAAAAAAACCAAAAAAAAAAAAAAAAAAACCACCTTCATCTCCTCATGTGATGACAAAGTAGAGCTGATTTTCATGGAAAATCATCCTGTTTAAACACTTATGAGTTTTATAACAGGAGGAGTCAATCAAAACAAAAGCCTTCTGTAGAAGTACACATATTTTAGACACCACACTTCAGATTTAACACTTAGAGTTTTAAAAGGGCACCAGGATAAAAATAAGGATATCTGCACTTTGTAATTCTTCCCCCACAAACAGCACTCACTAATTAACATTCTGATAAATGTCACACCCCTCTCATTGGGACTCCAAATTCACCCCAATTGTATTGGTGTGGCTCTAAGCAACAGATAACCTCTCTAAGTAGACCTTCATTATAATCTTGCACTAAGGACAGCACCTAGATTATCATTATTTACACAAGGGAGGTAAAGCCAGGTGATATGATCTGATAGGTCAGAACAGGGTTTGATGCAACAGATCTGGCTTTAATTTGCTTGACACAGTGTTAAGGATTGTTAACTGATTTACAAAATGAATAGCACCTGCTGAGTAGCTGCTCTGGTTTATTTAGACTGTTATGTAAAGAGCCCTGCATTAGGATAGATTAGATACAGAATATCTGAGCTTTCAGCAGCTTGACCTCTCAAGTGGAATCAAACCCCAAGGTTTTCCACACTATGTATGGGGAACATCAAAAGTCTCTGCAGAATGGGGCAAGGACTACAAACTAGTCTATGTAAAATGCTATGCTAACAAGATCTGTGTACTGCTTCCCTTCCTCCTGGCCACCAAATCCTGAGTCTGTCTAACACTGTGCCTAAACTTGATCTGTGCCAGCCCCAAATCCTTCCAGGAGTCAAGGCACACAACTGCTTGCAAGGATCTGGATCAGTTTTTTTCCTCTCAAAGAGGTGCTGATTCTACTAATGCCAAGAGTGGTTTCCTTATGTTAAAGATGAGTTTCTAGTACCCTCAATTGAGGAAATTGGAGAGTGAGCTCAGTTTCTGTTCTAGAGCCAGAAAGAGCATGATGCTGTTATATATTTCTTAATAACTGTTAAGACATTATTTCCAAATCTGTAACTTGACTATCCCTCAATATATTTTCTGACTGCCAAGAAAAGGCTCTAAACCAAGAATTTGCCCATAGGTTTTTGTTTCAATACATGGCCCTGCCTTTCTGCATACCAAATATCTGCAAGTACAGTAAAGACGTGGATAATAAAAACAAACTTGAAAAACAGCTTTGGCAGCAAGTAGCAATATAAGTAAATATAGAAAAGGACAGCAAGTTCACAAAATAGCTGTCAAATTATAAAAGCAAGTAACTGGTTCTTGCTTCTATCAGCTGCAGCTTCCCCCATCCTGAATCTAGGGACTCAGAGCATGCAATCACCCTACAGTTACAAGCCAGAATAGAAATGAAATTAAAACAAAGAAAGCAGCCTTCAAAGGTTGCAAGCAGCTTCTGGATGGATCCCTGCCCCAGCAAGGAGCCTGCAGGGTATACCTGGCTGAAAGTGGGGGAAACACTCACTTTTGGAAGGGCAAATAAAATCACGCATGTCCTATCAAATACGGAGAGAAAATCTTAAAGAAGCTACTTAGGTGCTTTGTTGCTTCACAGTTGTGTGTTCTGCAAGGTCAAAGACTCAATTTGCACATTTCTAGCCAAACCTTCTTATATTTGACTGTTTAGACATGGACTGTTGATCAAATCTGAGACTAAGTGATCCTAATCACATCTAGTCTTCTCTGAGAAATTTAGGCAGCAAGGAGGTCTCACTGAAGCTCATGGTTCGACACAAAGCACCTCTTCAACAGGAGACACCACAACCTAATTATGGTATAATCAATTGAAATAAATGACAATTATTATTTTGTTGTTTAGATTGCTGCATTGTTGTTATTTAGATATGGCATTGCAGTATTTAAATACTGAATTAACAATAAAACTAATCATAATCATCCATGTCATCATTATGTCCTACTTCTCATACCTGGCTGAGAACCTTCTTCGCTTGATAGCTTTGCTACAAATATCAGAACTAGAAGGAAGATATGTTAATTCTCACTGAAGAGCATATACTTAGTCCAAAACCAAACTAATAGTTCAAATTTGATTAAGAATACAACTTTATAAACTCCACAGCAATCTACCAGGAAAGGAATTCTCCCTTGAACTTAATTTGCAGTCCTCTTCAGAAAAATGACAGTGTGAAAATGATACATTTCTACTCTCTTCACAAGCAGACAGTCTCACATGATCTGATTTCAGGTCAAATAAAAGATGATGTATTTTACACCTCCTTGTCCTACAGGATTGGGATAGATTGAATCATCTGCATGCCATTTCTATACCTCCCTGACAGAATTGTCACCAAGTACTAATCAATTACACCTTGAAATGTGTTGTGAAGAAGGTTTAAATTAGCTCTACTTCCAGTGATCAAATGAATGCTACAAAGATGTAATCATAATTGTACCCATAGCAGTTTACATGGCTGGCAGTTTGTCTGGAAGATGAATAACTTCTAAATTAACTGTGCTCATTTAATAAATAACTATCAACTGTCTATTTTCTAAGTTGGTTTATAGCTAATTAACTTAGTCAATAGACAGATATATCTGGGGTATCTTTTTATGAAAAAATCCAATGGCAATCACCAAGTCTGCTCGCAGAATAAAATCCCTCCCTTACTACCATTGTAAATATTTAATAGCCAAACAAAACAACAGCCTTAAAATGCAGTTCTGTACCCATTGATCCTGAAAGGCACTGCCAAGACCAACTTCCAGAAATTAAAGGTGTCAGAGTAAAACAAAGGAGCAGCCAGCATTATATAGGCAGCCATAGCTCACAGTCAGGTTCATTCTGCAATAGTAAGATTTCTGAAAAAATTGTGCATCAGATTAATGCAACAGACGAGCAGTAGCCCAAGTTAAACTTGGTAAAATCCCATGCACCTTCTTCTAAAGGGCTTTTCTTTCAAGAAAAAGCAACAGTTGATTTATCTCCATTATACAGCATGCTGTAACCGATTGAAAGGTGTTTCCAACACACAGGACAACCATAGTCAAGTTTTTTCATCTCCTGGGATAGGTCAACCAAACATTATTTTACAAGTGCATTCTTAGGCTGTACCTTCCTTTACAAGGTCATCTTTTATAACTAGTGATAATTGGAATTTTGCAAGTGCTCCATCTATGGAAGCATTCAGAACTGTACAGGTTTTGGCACAGCTCTTGCTATCAAGTTTCTCGCTAAAGCAAAAGACAGACTTTCATATGCTGCCTTCCTCCAAGCTACATTTAACTGTGATCACTGACCTGATTTAAGGATCCAGAGGCTAGACAACCATTTCATACAGAGCTACGCCTTCAGCCAGTGAAGGGAACATACTGGACACCGCAGGTGTGAAAAGCTAAGTACCTACATTATCCATCCATGTCCTGACCCTCGGGTGCATTCCCACTGTGCAAGCACATAACCTTCCAAACCCTCTCTTGGATGCACAGGCATCTGAAATCAGCAGATCAGGGGCACATGCTTTCTTGCAGCAGGTCCCACGTGTTCATGTTAAAGTGCCAAGAGTACTTCAGATCTACAGGAGAGGAAGACACAGGATTCAGAGGCAGCTCTGGCTGCCAACAGGACAGGTTGCACTGCAGCAGCATCCAAGAAATCCTGAAGATCACTTGTGATACTGAACATGAAAGAGCAAACTGCGGCCTGGAAGAACTCTGAATGGAAGCACTACTACAAATTACCATAGCTTGATGTAAATACTTATTTACGAAATTGAGACTCTGCCTCACATTTGGCTTTCGTCATTGTATAGAAGCTTATCCAACTCACCCTCCAGATCTTCAGACCTGACCATTCCCACACATTATTCATCCATGTAGTTTCACTTGGGCTACCCTAAACCTACAAAGTATCATTCAGCCACATTTCACAAAGCCCGGGAGGAGATAAAAGACTTACCTGGGAGGTGTCTTGCTCTTTTTAATCTCCTTCTGGGACCTGATCTCACCAAGTGGTATTTACTGATATATATCTACTGACCCAGAGTAATTACTTGCCCTGTAATAGTAGCCTAGCCTTGAAGTGCTGCCTTCCTTTATGTTTAGAAAATGTAGAAGGTGTCTGATGCTTGACCACATCAATACCTGCACATAACATCCAAAGAAATTGCTTCAGAGAAACTAGCACATTGACATTTCCAGTTTAAGTCAGAGCATCAAGACATTACAGAAGCTGAGGGAGAATATTGCCATACTGAAGCACAGAGATGTTACAGAAGTTGAAGGAAAAAGATACCAGAATAACATTAGAAAGGTTGTAATCAACTCTTAGAAATACTATATAGGGACATAATTCTTATAATTCTCAAAATTACCCTATTTTCTTGCTCTGATTTGCAGTACTTGAACCAGCCCCAACCTTCTGCTTCACTAGCACTTTCCTAATCTGGTACTAGACTAGATCCAGTCTACCAACAGTTACAGGGAAATTATTTAACCTTTAGATGGGTAAATCGAGGCTCCCAAGTAATCCCCAGCACAGTAAGCAAGCTGGAGCTGAGTTGCTCTCACACTGTCTTAAGCCTGTTTAATGATAACAATGACCGTAAAGCAAACTTGCAGCCTCTTCATTCTAAGGTAACCCCTGATGGTTTTGAGGTCAAAACAGTCTTTAGGGGCTAAGAGAAGCTTGAATGTGCTTTAATACTAAAGCTTAATTTGCCCTCCAAAGTCTTTTCATGCTCTTCTGGGAAAGATAGGGCAAACCTTCCCTCTATGTATTTTTTTTTCTTTGTTTGCTTTGGGGATTTTGTTTGGTTTATTTTGTTTTCATCTTTTCTTCAATGGCTGGGATAAAATTGACATTGTGGAACACAAAATAGTCCAGGGCAATGTTTCATACCTCTCTAGGAGTCCAAAATTCACCCAGTTTCAAGCAGTGGAGGGGCAAAGACAGCACACTGAAATTAAATAGTGTGTGTAACCTGGCAGTCAAAATGGACTTGAAAAAGCTTTTCACATCTGCCAATATATCATGGCTCATTGCAGGTGAGCATAAAGAAAAGCTTTTAGATATTATAACAGCACCTGCAGCAAACGTTATCCTCCAAGTATGACTCACTCACAGCTCCATTCATAACGTGGCTCACACCTCCTGCTCACTGCAGGGCTCTGAGGAAAGCTCTCCCAGCTACACACGGCTGAGCAGAGCCTCATCACTGCACAGCCTGCAGTCAGCAGAGGGCAGTGGAAATTATTTTCTTCTCCGAAACTTCGTGTAATGCTTCTATTTTCCTCCGCATTTAAACTTCCCTGATACTGGTCTCCCACGGTGTTTTAATGAACTGAGTAGAAAAGCTCTTTTTTTCTATTATTTTGTCTTATGCCTTCAGGCTTCTGGATGGTATTAGTCCCTCACACCACCTTGATTTTAAATTTTGCTTCATAGTAATAAATATTCTGGGAAATAGATCCACTGAAGCATTTCTTTCACCACGTACTAAGCAACCTGATTTTAAAAGATACAGAACTCTAGATATAAAACAATTCATGGCTCCTCAGCAATCCATTGCAAGCAATTTCCTCAATTTGATATTGTCACAGTACGTCTACATGCAGCAGCAGAGAGAGAAGCAGTTTAGACGGGCCAGGGGCCATCATCATCACAGGCACTGCTTGATTTAGATTTGTTTGAGCTAAAGTCTCATCCCAGCTGGATCAGCAACTGCTAATTAAAATAGATCAGTTCATAAGACCAGGAAATACTGAGAGAGCATTATTTCATGTTGTTAGCATTTAGCAACTTTAATTCAAAAAAAAGGGGGGACAAATTTAAAAATAGAGTATTTGTCTTGCTAATCCACAACACCCATCTCTACTGCCTGACAGGACATACCCTGTCATTATGTCATTTTTCTTTGAGCTTCCTCATCATACTTTGTATTGATAAGTTAAATAAAAGTTACCAGCTTTTTAAAATTGCTTTTTTTAAATGGAAAAATGGTTAAAGGGTGAGAAAACTACTCACTCTGCAGCATCCAAATACCACATTAACCCCATTGCTAATAAATATCCTTTCCTTGCTGAAATGCTGTTTGAAAATTTTGAGAAGAGGATATTGCTCGAGCAAAAGTAAATTGTAACACATTTTCAGCTAATTTATTCTTTCTAAAGTAAAAGCATACACAAATAGAATGGTCAGAACCACCACAAACAAATCTATACCTCTGGAAAAAGCTGCAACAGCTAAAGGTTTCTTAGAGTTACTGTACAGTAAGGAGACTATCTTAAATGCATGCAGCTACTTCTGATAAGCCTTTAGCTTCTTTTATCAGAGGACCATTAGCCTTTTTTTTTATTCATAAGATGTAGAGAGGCCAAGGAAGGGTAGAAAGACAGAGAAGAAGACAGATGTACCTTATCGGGAAATAAAGCTACTGCCAGCAGCTTCTTGTGTTACTATTGGGTCCTAAGTTGCTCTGCAAACTTTTATCCTGTCTCTAGCTCCCAAATGACTACAGATTTACTGAAAAGTGTCTGAGCAGATATTTGGTACCAAATTCTTGTGTTGGGACCAGCATTCTAATGTCTTTCTGCAAACTTCTCATAAGTCAAATGAACAAAACTAAAAGCGACATTGTGTCTGAAAGCAGATAGCATGTCCTGTTAAAGGGTATTTTATGCTAGTTACTAATAAAACAGTCATAATTAAAACAGAAAAGCTATACTAATCACTCCTGATGACAGATGTGTCCAGTGGGTTTCAGCCACGACCACATGCTTCCAGTTATCCCATAATCCATACTGTTGCCCTTAAATTATATTGTCACCTACTTGCTATAAATCTTAAATACAACTGCAAGTTTTACAACATCTTCTTTTTACTCTAGTTTTTTTTCCTAATGTTGCGATAGAAAAACAAAGTGTTTATATAGTCTTATATTGTGTCTAACACTTTGTCTCATTTCTCTAAATTTCAAGTGTTGCTGATAGCACATGGAGATAACTGACATAAAATTATCTTAACTTGGTGCAGGGGGGCCATAAAAAAAAAAACAACAAAGTTTCATCTGTAACTATCATGCACTCCTCATACCCCAATTTGTCTCAGAGTTATAAAAGAACGTCAAAAGCTTTCCTCCTACTTTCCTGAGGTTTTTTGGGTTGTTGGTTTTGGGTGAGTTGATGTATTGTAAAAAAATATCTACATAAAATTGACATTATGTCAAAACAAACAGCATCTTACAAAGAAATTCTTTAAAGGTATTAGTTGCTGACAAGTACAGACAGACTATGAAGTCTAATCTTCACAGCAGTATAATACCTCAGTGGAGACCATGGCTGTATCCTCAGCAGCACTGCAAAAAGCCAAAATTAACTCAGCCTAACCTTTTGAAGTTAAGCAGGTAGAGACAAACAGCTCAAAACTACCCCAATCCTGCCAAATATCAATGTTTCCAGTAGTCATCTCAACATCATGATTTGTTTCCTAGGCATACACACAAATGCCTATGACCTGATTACTCAGCACCTAGATATGAGATCCTTGAAAGGCTTTTCATTGGGAATAGAAAAAAAGTTTTGACCTCCTAAGAAGAGTGTTAAAATTAATGAAATTCACTGAATAATAGGAAGGATGCTTACAGTCAAAAGGCACAGAAAATAAAGGTGAAAGGAGCCCAGATATTCCCTCATTCTCCATCCCCTTCCCACTACTGCTTATGCTCCCTTTGAGCAGTTACCACCAGTCTGATCAGCATTTAGCTTAACTTTACCCAAATATGACTTTGATTATTTTATAGCAAGTCTCTATGAAAGTCCTGTAGCTTCTGGAGCAGCTCCTACCAGACAACCAGCTGAAGGCTTCAAGATATGCAACACATTACCTGAGTTTGCCAAATTCTGAAAAGGGGTATAGGCACTAATCTGCACCGGAGATTCAAATTTACAACCCTAGAGTTTAGCTCACAACCTTAGAAAGGTTCTCAGTCAATGCTTATTTATCAAAACTTGCTATTTTCCCAGCCTAGAAATGATAGAGATCTTACCTTACCAACATTTTGCAGCATATCATCAATACCAGAGCTTCTGCAGCCATGGTGTACTATTTCACATTTAAGGGGAGAGATGGGTGGGGTTGGGGTGTGTATGTTGATCCCAAAATCAAAGTTTTAATGAATTACAGCTGCTGCCAAGGCTACTTAGGCCTGTTGCAACAGTTCATGATGTCCGTGAAAGACTAGAAATTTTTCTCTATTGCCTTATACTTATAAGGCATATAAGTATATATAAAGCATATATAGGTTGTTCAGGCTGTTTAAAACTGTAGAAAAGTGCACCTGAATGTTTTTCACTATGTTGAACAAACCTGTGGCCAAAATAGTTACTGATAATTAGCTGCTTTCCGAATTCATGGTGTTTTCAAAACTGCACATACTATTTCTCATGTTGAAAAAAAGGACACTTTTTCATATGACTGTTGTTCACAGCCTTCAAGTTTAAAAGTTTCTTTTGCTAGGTGCTGTCTCACATTGCAGGTGTCAGATTTTCTCAGTTTCCAAACATTTGTAGGTTCTTCACATTTCTGTATAGGCAAGAGTCATTTAATGGATCTTCTTCATACTTGAGGCAAGGCTGAGAGGACAAAAACCCTGCAGGTTTACCCTTCCCAAATGGTGTGTGTCCTCAGTTTTCATGCCAGCAGCATTTGTCATTGCTTTTCTTGGGGCATTCTTTGGGGACTCTGCTATATAGAAACCTAGTTTGCTTTCCCTTCAAGTAAAGGATAATCTCCTAATGCACAGTCTCTGCAAAATCATTCTATTTATCCCAGGAAGAGTAGCAAAATATAAGAGTTTAACTGTGGCAACACGTAAGCACATCTCTATAAACTCTTGAGTGTTTCACTGCACAGCTACACGGCTCTCACTGGGAATATTCTTGCCTTTCAGGCTATGAACTGCCTGCTGTGGCCAAGCTGTACAAATCTGAAAGGCTTTGTATTACAGGTTATGACAACCCCAGGATATGATCTGTAGACAGAAATATGAGAATTCACTAGGGCTCAGGTTTAGAGGTTTGGGGTTTTTTTGTGGTCCTCAAGACTCCTTACTTCAATAGGGAGAATACAGTGTATAAACCAAATCTGACCCAATCCTTTATCATCTACTGGAAAGTGCCTTTAAAGAAATACATTATAAAATATAAGTAATCAGACTAGCTCTCATACCTTTGCCATAAAAATGCTAAAATATTGAGACTGTTTTAAAGCAAATTATTTTGTGAGAACTATTTGGCACTGACACTTTCCTTTGTTCTTGACTTATCTTATCTTTACACTTACCAAGATAAGCCAACAGCTGTAGCTATACCTTTGGCAGGAAACACAACCTGGATTTAGATGCCAAGCATAGGAATACTTTGCATTTTACTCCATCTCTCTACCACCTTCATGAATAGCTCAGGGTTTGCATGTGATCTTTTCTGATCAGTTACTTGGCAAAGTCTTTGAGAAAAACTGATTAGTGACAGCACTGACAGTAAAAAGAGCTACAGAAAGACTCAGAAAATTTAATTAGGTTTGATACCAGTTGCTTAGACTCTGCCCAACAGATGATGTCCTACCACATAGCAAAGTTTAAGTGTCCTCAAGATTTTATTACCAAATGAAAATAGTTTAATGGTAAATCTCTTTTAGATCCTACACCTGCTTTCAATACACAAGGTTCTCTTTAGTAGCATCAGTTGGTAAGAGGAAACTCCAGCCACCAGGTTCAGTCTTTCACCCAGTGATAGCTGATTCCTTTTTTGAAATATATCCCTATCAGCAATACTCAGACTTCATGCTGTATGTAGTAGAATCTACTTCATCTTATTTGTTTCCAGTCCAAAAGCCTATGAGAAAGTCTGAATTGAAAATGTGAAAGAAGAGAGTAACCAGAATTGCCTTTTTCCTCTCATTTTTTGAATTAGCCTGCCTGACTGGGTCCGTGCACTCTAGAGGAATGTGCAGACTGGGAGAGAAGCAATCTTTGTATGTGGAAAGGGTTTGGTAGTAGCTGAAATAGCTGCTTTTTTTACAGTGACAGACAAGCAATTTGGTGGGAGGCATTTTAAACAGCAGGCATTTTAAAGTAGTTACTATCATGTAAGAACTCATTCAGTTGTTAGAAGTAGCAAATGTACAGCAGAAATGGGATCTGTGCACGTTGTCGTGGGAGAGGGATGATACATTCATAAACCCACAGAGAACTGTCTGGCTGCATTGCAGCCACAGCCCCTCTACTGCAGCCATGGAGAGGCAGAGGTGCTTTGGATCCCCAAATAATATTTCAGATGCACACTGCAGTGAAGAAGACAGAGAGCATTCCTCTTGTTCCAAAAACTTATGTGATCCATGCCTGCTTAAGGGGTCTATGCATACATGCTGTCCTTTAAACCAAAGACTTGCATCAGCACTGACCCGAGTTCTTATTGCGCACAGCATTGTCACAGCAGTTTTGAATGGAGGAATGTGAAGGCTCTGAAGAAATGGATTTGTACTGAAGTATCTTAATCAGAACCTTTGGAGGGGAGGTTATAAATAAAGCTGGTATTTCATTTCAGCAAGCAATCCATCACCCCTATCATCCCATTGAGTTATAACAGCGTGGAGTGAGTTGTTATTTACGCACACAAACACTTCGCGCTGAAGCACCTCAGCAACAAAGGAAGAGACAAAGCCATAAGCAGCCTCTAATAAAATAGTAAGTGCTAAGAAGAGGTAAGTAAAGCAGTCTACCATGACATTAAGTTTGTAGCATTGTATGATGTCCTGCTGAGTAGAAAAAAAAATTCTGAATGACACAAACTGTTGCGTAAAAGGAAGGTAGAAACAATTTTTTAAAATACTATTCATTTTTATGAACTATATAAAAATAATTTTCAGGCTAATCCTGCCATTGCAGTATTCCTAGAGGACAGGGACATACTAACTGTTCCTAAGCAAATGTTAGAAGTTAAAGAATTTTACATTCCACAAGTCATTTGGTACTTGATACAAGAACTGTTTTATGTTAAAGACCATAGATACAACACTTCCTAACATAACACAGGTTAACATTCTGCTAATCATCACCCAAAAGCAACTTAACAGTGAAAACCACAGATCCAGAAATCGGCAAGATGAAGCCTGATATAGGTATTTACAACTTGATGCAAGTCATTGCAAGACAATGGGTCAATTTTACAGTCTCTGCTTGGGTAAAGCTCTTATTAGTTTCGAAAAGGGCTCCACCTTCTCAGTCAGAAAAGGTGAGGCACTTAGACAAGGGAGTACTTTGGGGGGGGGCTGAGAGGATACCACAGAAAGCCTAAAATATATTCAAGCATCTATGTGACCATTTCTACAGTAATAATATGAACAGATAAAATATATAGACAAGGTTTATACTGTAAGTAGAAGGCAAACATACCAACAGGAGTACTTGAATGAAGTTTAGTCTCTCATAGATAAAAAGCAACTCCCGAACTCACACTATTGACTTAGGGGATTATCTTGGAAAACAGTTACTTGACCTCTTTCCTGTCATTAGCTTTTCTGATGTGTAAGTTTCTTCCTGTCATCCACAAAGCACAGTGACACGAGCTGCAGCTCACTGAAAAGATACAGAATTAAATGATACCAAGAAATAAGTGTAAAATGCAAGAAAACCCAAACAGATCAAATCACTATGATCAATATAGAACTTATAAAGCAAGAGTAAACTACAATAATAAATCATCTTTCACAGACTAGTGAAGTACGCATATTTATAGGAGGGAAATAAACTTTGTTACAAGGGACAAAGAATTCATCATGTCTTACATAAGCCTGAAGATGAACTTTACCTGAAGGGTTTTCCAGAAGACCTGTGTAGAGCACCTTGGGAAAATGCTGACTGTGAGAGCTTTAGAGAACTCAAGAGAGAATTGCATGCAAGACTAAACCAACACATGGCAGACACCAGCAAAAGCCCAGCTAGCTCCCAGCTAGGAAAACATGCCTTATCCACAGGTTATAGAATAAACACAGATGCAGCAAAATTAGTCACCAGAGGAAAACAAAAATTTAAATTGGAGGCAAATGAAGCTTTTTGCACATGCATGACAAGAAATCCATTGGCAAAACTGATTTTATGTCTGTGCTGGAGTAGCTGTCTTACATATTAAAAAAACAGATGACAATGCTAAGAGGGGAAGGGGAAGGGCTCACATTGTAATGGTTTTATCTTCTTTATACCAGAATACCAGAATTGATCATCGAGTCAGACCCTTATTCCTGTTGGTTCTCTGCAAACTCTGAGGGAAAAGCCAGGTTCACTTCCAGTGAGTGTAGTTCAAATATTAATCAGACATTCTGAAATGTGTGTTAAAGACAAATATTTTCATAAAGGCTCAAGTATGAGGGTTTTTTCTAGAAGAATGCAGTGTATGAGGTGGGTGCTTCATGCACAGCATATCCTAACCCTGTACTCTATCAAGGGAAGTGAAAAATGCTTCCAATAATCTGTGAACATTTCCACTATATAGTAAACAGGATTTATAAACTCCTTGAAAATGTAGAAAATAACCTACAGCTTCTTGTAATTTTTTATACTATTATGATTTTACTCCAATTTATCTCCCCATAATAGCTTTCCTGGCAAAAATAAGCCCTATTCATAGTATAAGAGCCAACTGATTCCTACAAGCCAGCTGTGCAAAATAACTGTTGTCAAGGTTTTGGCAAAAGATCTGTATCAAACTCAGGAGTCATAAAGCAGGTTTTCCTGTACTACTATATAGTTTTAAGAAGTTGTTGAAGGTTCACCTTACCACCTATGTATGCTGATTCTTGATCATCCAGCAAGAGAAGGAACTGAATAAATATTTCCAAAGTGATATGCTGTTCTTACATAAATGGGGACACATCAACAGCTTTGCAGAAATATATATGGATAGATGTTTATTTACATTTGTGTGCATTCATCCTTTATATTTCCTAAGTTCAAATACTACCGACATTAGAAATCCAAATAGAAGGAAAATACTTTTGTATAGGAGGCGAAGGGGGAGCCTAACTCAAAAACATGGCTTATTTTAGGCTTATTTTAGGCTTCAGGGAACAAGGAGAACCAGAATTCAGATATACATGGATAGCCAGCCCTTACAGAAAAGTCTGTCTTTTTATATGGTAATGCATGAGGATAATGCAAGATTGTAATCTAGATTTTGGGCATCAGCCCATAGGAATTAAAATGCATTCTGTTACAAGGCATCTCCAAGTTTTGGAGTCCTTCTCATTTGTTTGTTTGCATTTTAAAGGGGTTAAAAAAATCCAAACAGTCTTGTCTGGAAATATACTTGCAACAGAAAGAAATAATTGAGAGGAACAGTAAGTGCTAGTTGCTAAGCAATCCACTTTTCCTGGTCCAGACAGAGTGCCAACCTTCATGGGATTCTTACTCTTTCCCTTTAAATACTGTACAATAACATCATTTGAGAACATACTCTCCAAAGGGCATCCTCTGAGTCGGCAGAGTGGAGTGCTTGGTTCAGCCTGGCTGAAGCCATGAGTGCTGCCTGAGGAAAGCCTGGCTGTCAGGCACTTCCCGAGCCTCTGCATTCAGCACTTGTCCCATTAGGAGCTCGTTGCATTTATGGGGACAGACAACTGCATTTGTAACTGCTCTGGGGTTTTTGTCTCTTTGGCAGGTGGGGAGGAGGAAAAAAAAAAAATGGAAACTCCGCTGGTTCATGCCTATGCACTGCCAGCTGGAATAGGCTGTCTTACCACTTTATGTCCACTCAGGGCAAAACTATAAAGAAAAAAAAACAAAAACCAAACCTTAAACACACACGTGAACACATCCCAGAGCAGATTACACAAAGAGGGAAAAAAAAAGGAGAAAATCAGGAGTGGCAAAGCAAGGATTCATTACAGTTTGGCCTTGCTCAGCTTAAGCAAGACCATAGGGGATTGTACCATTGCCAGGTTCTGGCAGCTCCCTCAGTTTGTTCCCAAGTTGGGGCTGCCTCCTAATTTCCTATTACAGCTCCACCAGAGCAGAATAGACCATGCATAGTTACTTGCACAAACACAAAGGAAACTCTTTTCCAATCACTTTTGCTAGCTTAATTTCCTGAAATATTGATACTATTGCCAAGTTCCCAAATAGTTGTACCAATAAACAAGTTAAGCCAAACACTCAAATATTTATTTACTGACAACTTTCAACTATATTGAGTGTCACTTATACAAAAAACCCTAAGATTTAACTATCACAGTGTGTTATTGCTGTAAGATGATGTGCAACAGCTGGGAATCTGCATTTTCTGGGTATTAAATATTCCTGAAAAATGTTAAAGAACAAACATATTGTTCTCACAGGGCCTGATTCAGGAAGATGAGAAGCTCTGAATCCCACTTCCTTTGCTGGGAGCCATGAGAATTCATCTCAGAGGAACACATGGGAAGGGTGAACTTCAAATTGGAATATTTTATTATTATTATTATTAAATTCCAGATCTTATAATAAGCACAGCTGTTTACTTATGTGCTAACTGTATTTAAATAGACATTAGAGGTTAAAATTTGATTTTCTAATTTCAGTTGTATGTGTAAATGATCTTGCTGCTGCCAAAAAGTCATAGTGTGCTATAAAAATCCATAACTATCTCACCTCTGTTTTCATACTTCATATACATGCCAAAATGGATAAACATGCTGACACATTCAGAAGCAGCAATGGGTTTTTTGGAACATCTGCTCAAAAATGGATATTATAGAGCTAGGTGCATATCACAACCAATGAAACACATTTGAAAGGATTGTGCGTTATTTGCTTTCTTTTGTGTTTATCAGATATTTTGTCAGGTGAAACTATGTTATACTAAGACCAAACCAGGAGGGGTTTCACCTTCCTTCCATTTCTCTGCTAACCTAGAAAAAAATTGTCACCACTTGTAGCCCCTGCAGTGGGACGGAGAGCAGTTCTTTACTGTATCACAGTAAAGGCAATTGAATAAGGCTCTTTTTCAGAAAGGGGGGTATGCTGCACCACAAAAAAAAGGATGTTGCTTAACTTCCTTTCAGCTTTATTGCACTTTCCTAATTCTGCATGTTGTGCCTGAATGTGTAAAACTCTTCTCCTTAAATAAGGTAATTCCTTGAATGTGCGTTGTTTGTCTTTTTATCATTAGAAGCAATTCAAGCAATTGGAGGAATAAGAATTTATTCTGTCTTTTCTGTTGTAATTGCTAATCTACATCAAGTTATTGATTAAAAAAGATGTTCCTTCATTTATAATTCTATTGCATTCTGAAAAGCATGTAAAAAGAGCTGGAATATGAGCTCCTTTTTTTTGTGAGTTGCAAGCTTATCTTGGTTGGATTTTCACCATGTGATAGATGTATGATTTTTTAAAATATCACAATATGTGCTTACATTATTATGCATGGTATGTGCATTTATGTGTAGATATAGAGTAGGTAAAGCCCTACATTTCTGTTATAAAAGGGTAAAAAATAACAAACATAAATGGCATTATGTAGCACTGATACAGACAGCCTTTGAACATTCATTGTTTAACCACACAAATAAGACTTTTGAAAGAATTAATTATGCTATCTGGGCTTCCTTTGTTTTGTAATATTTCTGCTCTTTCCGAACTTACAAAAGCTTTATTTTAGTCAAAAGCAGCATCACAGAAAAGTAAAGCAATGTGGAAACAGAGTAAGAGAGCAATCCAATGTTGAAACAAGCATCATCAGAAAAGGGAGATAAAGCAACCCTTCTTCCATGTGCCTGAGCACACCTAAGTTGTAACCATGTGCTCACAAATGTGCTCTGTAGGGACAAGGATGGCTTCACAGTGGGGCTGTGCTGTCCCAGAAAACAGTGGCCAGTGTGCAGCTGATAGGGAAGTGGAGCATGCAGGGAAATCCCAGAGAGAAGGGCTTTGAGGCAAGAAGGTGAAGGAGAGGAGGCTGAAAAGGGTCTTAAGTGAGGACAGTTTCAGAGAGTATCAGTAATCCTTAATGCTATCAGAGTCCTGGTGAAATTGAAGGACATAACTACTTTATAGCCATGAGGAAGAGGGGTTGAGCTCAGCCAGTCTTGGAACACCCAGCTTGGCAATCTGCAGAATCCTTTGTGACCTCATTGCAGGTGTTTGGGACTCCTAATGCTTCTCTGTATGATCCCACGTTCATACTCAGAGGCTCAAAAATAGCCAAGTCAAGTGGAAAGATGCAAAGGAAACAGAAAAGGGGAAAGAGACTGGCAGTAAGATGGTCTTTGAGAACATTAGTATTGAGTTTCACAGCTTAAAAACTTACAGAATGCAGAACTCTGAAGCAAAATAGAGCACTAACACATGGCACTCTGAAAAATTTAAACATGGGTATTGGAATTGAGAGATGGGAATTAATTCCCTTCCTGCTGAAAGCTGAGTGTCATTCCAAAGTGGCAGAAAAAGAGGCACTGCAAACGCAACATCAAACATTTTTAAAAAATGATATTATACCATACTCCTACTCAAAAACATGGTGAATGTCTTAGTGTGACATCAAAGGAAAAAAAGGAGAGTAATGTTATTATAAAGGTTGGTTTGAGGCTATCTTATATTAAAAGTCCTGCAGTGTAACTGAACATAGAAAAATCCTGGGCAGCAGAAAGTATTTCCCAATGACATCTATTTGTCTGTGGAAATCACTGAGAGAAGGCCAAATGAAAATATTTTCATCTGAATTCTTTAAAGTGGACATCTACTGGGCAGAAAACAGGCAGACAGAGTGGATTCCCTAACAGATAAAAAACACAGTATATGAAACATATGCAGTAAGCAATGAAGTCTAACTTTTAGTGCCCTTCCAAGTAGAGGCAAACACACATTCAGGTGGAAAGTCCTCGTAGTTTCAGACTGACAATCTGGTAAAGTGTACCTATGTGCTTACATGAACATTTTAATCTGTCTGAAAATTTCAGTCACTGCCTTATCCTACTGGAGGAGAAAGAAGGTCAGATTAAACCACAGATCCTTAAAAACTTTTTCACTCCCTTATGCTCCTTCAAAATTATTTTAAGGCTGCTTTTATAAACTTTAAGATCCTTAAAAGGTTGAAGCTCTGTAAGAGGCATCTTTCTTCGAAACCAGTCAATATTATCTTTGTTTGCTTGACTCCCCAAATATTTCTTTTCTGTCCTCTGCTTAGTTTTAGATCAGGAGCCATTCAGGCAGGAGTTCATTGTTTTGTAAATACTTCCACAAACCTAGTACAATTTAGTCCTAGCCCAGAATAAGGATTTTAGATATGGCTGTAATTAATAATAAGAATGAGAGTGGCCAGAATAAAGAAGCAGTTCTCCAATAATGCCATGTCACTTGGAGAAGACATTACCAAAGCAGTAATTGCATTTTCTGAATAACTTTGACTTCATCAATAGAAAGAATACAGAACAAGGCAGTACTTTCACATACTTGAGAGAAGGCCATAAAAGAGATGAATCATCTCATTGCTGGAAAATAGCTATAATTTAAGACTTACTTATGCCAGACAGAAATATGAGCACTCATTTCCCTGCAGATACAAGAAGATACTAATGATTTAGAGATTTTACTTTCAGTTGTTTTAACAAATTTCCAATGTTGGGGGAGGAGTGGGTGGGAAAGTAATTGAAACTGTACTTTGTCTAAAGAGTAAACTGATATTTTTTCCTTGATTTATAACTAATCAGATGTTGGACATTAGCAAGGAATTTTAAAAAGTTCTGGAAACTGGCATAGCCTAAAGGAAAATAAGTGCCAAATCATGTTAATTTGCAGGAAAAAGAAGTATTTCAGCTATAAGAATGGGAAAGATGTTGTGGTGAAAGGAGGTGACTAGGAGAGGAACAGACATTCTATCCTCAAATTTTAAAGAAAAAGAAAAGAAATGGGAAAAAAAAAAAAAAACCAAACCAAACTCACTAAAGATTGAAGTAGAAATAGCTTTCCAAGGGTTTAAACTGTTTGAAAAGCTGTCTGTGGTGAACACTGTTAGAAGGTACAAGGTGCACCGGAGGGGTTTGCAGGAAAGCTAAAACCAAAGTACTTTTCAAGATCAATCAGAAACTGCTGTTTCAGGAGCTGTACTAGAGTTAATGCCAAATAAAATGCATGCTACTCCACAGAGATTTTAATGAACCTGCTTGGAGGCAACAGAATGAAGGTGCCGTTGGCAGGGAGCAACATTTCAAAATAACCTGGAGCAAGTTACTTAAAGTCCAAACATTTATAATAAAACTGAACAAAGCACAAGCAGAAATAGGGAGGAGGTTAATGAAGTCCTGTAAGCAGCATCAATCACTTCCTAAAGCACACAGAGAAAACAAACTGTGTTCAAAGGTGTTTTTTTAAGCACCGTGTGAGATACATTAAAACCCTTTGAAAAGGAGGGAAGTCCTTTGAACAACTTTAGGCATTTACATTCGGTAAACAAGACAGCTAGAGAAAAATTCTAGTCAAGCCCTCCTGTCCCTCCAAGCTAAGTTCTTTGGTATTTGTCTCTCCTTTTCTTCTCCATCCACCCCACAGTCCTTTTCATCTGTGTTTCACTTTCAACACACCACTTGGGATCAGTGCACAGCAGCAGCCGCTGTGCTCCTGCGTAGCTGCGCTGTGCCAGAGCTAGCAATGAGTTTATCCACCCATCTGCCTAAGCAGCAATTCCAAGGCATTCCTTATTTTGTTTTTTTCTTCTTCTGTGTTAGGAGATTTTCTCTCTACTGCTGGAATCTGAAACATGTTTCACTCAGCTATGTGGTAATTAGAAATTACACTCTAATAATCAGTGCATTTTTCAAGCGTCTCAGTGTTTGCATAGGAGTTATTTTATAGCCAGTACTAAAGCAAAAGGGCTGCTTCTGTTATCACCTATAACATATTTTGCTTTTTATTTTCCCCCCCAGATCTAGGATGCATCCTGGCCCTAAGAAGAAGTGACCACCATCACCTGATACAGAGCTGACCTGCTGTTGCTAAAATGAGTGCTGCTTGTTTGACCTGTGAAGATTGGACCAGGTTATTGCTCTAGTAGTATTAATTAATGGTGATGAGTTCCAGTTGTACCAGGCATAATGCTGGACCCTGGCACAGTCCTCACATCTCTGTAATATTGTTCCCCAGTGGTATGAGACTGCAGCTGAATTAGTGAAAGCATGGGAAAAAATTCTTAAGGCTGCAAAGAAAAGCCAGACCACAAGCTCTAACTTGTTAAGATACTGTAAACTTTCTGGTGAAAACTATGTTTCTCCAAAGGAGACATTTTAGAAACTGATTTTTACTTTGAGAGGAGGTTTTTTTTTTTTTGTTTTTTGTTTTCTGTTTGTTTTTTTTGTGGCCATCTTGAGTGGATGACATTAATTCATAAGGTATGGTACTTCAACAAGTATGGCAATGTGATGGAACCATTTGCCACAGAAGAGGTTGGTAGTTCAATTTTTTTATCCCATTGGTAAATAAGATGATGACATCAGTTTTAGATGCCAAAAGAACTTGAAAGTCTTTACTGTTTAGTACACACATTAGTAGCAGCACTATTGATGACCATTATGGATGTCCCTCATGTCCAGCTCTTATTGCACTCCTGTATCTGAACCTGGGCTAGCTGGAGCTAACACTCTTCCTGAACAGGAGGAAATTACAATAATTGATCTGTGCAGCCAGGCTATTTAGGCCTGGCTGAACATGATAGGGATGAGTGCAATTGGAGCCCCTGCTGAGCACACAAAACTTTAGTGTCCAGAAAAAGAGAACCTAGTTTTTTAACTTGTATGCATTAGGAACTCTTAACTAACAACAAGGAAATACTCCTAACAGTAAATATCTATGGTCTTGTGTATACCCAGCTGATCCCATAGGTGGTGCTGTTTGTGGGGAGGTTCATTCTTTTCTTTCTCCTACTTTTTCAAGCTTTTAGAAGTGTTTCAATGATTTATAGTTTGAAAAGTTTCTGGGGCCCCCAGCAAAGAGGTGGGGAACAGCTGTTTCTGGCAAACAGGTAAAGGTACCAAAGTTGTGAGCATCCACAGTGGTTGTTGTGCAAGCTCTACAAAGAGGCATTAAGCACAGCTGACAATCATCATCATCTTTGTGTTTGGATTCATATCAAGAAATGTCTTTTTTTGTAGACAAGACAAGGAGGAAAAAAATTAACATAATTCAGAAACGTATGCCATGAAAGGACAGGCGACTGCCAGCAGAGCACCGTTTCCATTTCCCTCTGACTTTGTTTTAGAGGGTGCATGCAAACATGAGTCCTTTGCCCCACTGAAAGGCACTAACAGTGATGCTGAAGATGCTCATGGTATAAATGAAATCTTTCAACAGAAACAGTAGACTGGGTGGTATCAGGTTTAGAATCTCAACAGTCGCTCACCACAGACCTCAGGGATTTCAGGACTAGGCTGCAAAGGCCCACTGAGAGAAACATTCATTATTTATGACCTTGGATAAGGATAAATGTAAACAAAACACTGACAAACAGCTCAGCAGAAATTATACCATGTGGCTTTACTACATTAGGAACTTGATTAATAAAGTGTGTGGGGAGATTTAGCAACAGTGTACCAATTTAAAATAATAAAGCCTAATGAAAAATTAACAATAACATGAAATGTTTCAGTAATGTTCTCTGTAATGGCTGTTGACATGGGAAATAAATCATCAAAAGGATTTCTGAAGAAAAAATTTAGCAAAGAAATATGTAATAAGAGTGGCTTAGATAGCCATACTCAGTACATAGATTTAAAATGTAATTCTACATTCTCACACATTAAATATTTAAATTCTCATAAGGAACAAAGAGTGTGGGACTCTCTCTTTCTTCAGGCATATTACATTTCAAAGCAAGGATGTCCTTAGTATCCAGCTAAAGTCGGGATCTGAGGCTGCATTCAATTGTTTGGCCTCAAACTAATTGTAGCAGAAAATTAATTATGTCCAACATTTCAAACTTAAGTTTTTAAAAAGCAGCTTGATCCTGAAGGGCAGGAGTTGCTCAGCATGTTACATATAGAGCACTAAGTGGCCTGATTTTTCAGAACTGCTTGACTTGTCTAACACATTAGTTTTTGATAGAACCAGATGGTGTTTTGGTCTCAGTATTTCAAAGCACCTTGACACAGATCCTTAGATGAATTTCTGTGTAACTCAAACTATGTTTTAACATCTCTGAGGGTCTTGCCCCTGTGTAAGAAATAGTGCCATTTGGAAACTGCAGTCTAAGCATTAAACCTGTGTGCATATCTGTGTAATTTAAGGATTAGAGAAAAGGGAAACAGTTCTTTTTTGTATCAATCTAAACCAGCAAAAGATCATATAAAGTTCTGGCCTTGTTTTTGTTTTGTTGGGTTTTGTTACCTTTTTACAATCTGGGACTTGTAAAACGACTCAAAGGTTAAAAATCTGCTCAGTTGCTCTAGCAGAAGATTTAATTTTTTTTTTTCAGGGATATCAGGTTGTGTATCACAAATCACTTTTCTAACAAATAACTGGACCAGTGAACGAAAAAAGAAGCGAGAAATCCCATTATATAATACCTTATATTATTGGTTTTATTTCCCCTACTACACCAAACCCCTGAATTTGAATTATTAAATGCAAAACAGCTTGAAATTAGGACTTGTTGACTAGCCATGGTACAGTGCAAGTCTTCTGGAAGGTTTTGCTTCCAAAAGGTGGGCAAATGTTATTTGGGAAAGCCTCAGTTCTCTCATCAAGGCTCATCACTGCAAAGTGGTTATGCTGGGTATTCTCTAAAAGTAAAACAGAAATGTCCTGACCTTGACTTGTATTGAAACTATGACTTTCTGCATTTATCACAAACTTAAATGGTGCTTCTGCCTTTTGGAATCTTTGAGGGGTTTATGAAGGTTTTTTAAACTATTAAATAAAAAAATAATGTCAGCTATAGCACCAACTCTGTAATTGAACCCCATCATCTTTCACCTAACCAACACAAATACCATATTTGAGACCTCTTTGGTTTAGTATTTCTTTATAGCTTGTCCTGCTGTTGTCTAAATTTCACTGAAGCTTTCAGTAAAGTAACACTAAGGTGTTACCAGAGCAATCTATGACATCCACCACCCACCACAAATACCCTATTCATCTTCATTTCCTTTTGTGTGCTATACTAGTCCAAATGCCTTCAACATAATGACTCCCCTTCCTTCACCCTGCTGTGAAATGAGCTGTATGACCTTTAAAAACCTACTAGAGAAAGCATCTAGAGGGGAAAAAGGTAAATAGAATTTAAAAGTTTTTCTGCATTTTAATTCTTGTACTGGTCTTTTAAATACTCCATTTCCAAAAAAAAGAGCATTATTTAAGTGTCGAGGATAGCAATATCCCCAAAGTGGCTGTACTATTCACAGCATTTCAGATTGTGTGAGCAGATATTATTAAGTTTTATCTAAATCTAAATTTTTATCTAAAAGTTTTATAATATCTAAAAATCAGATAATATTAAGTTTTATTTAGTGGTTTTGTTGTGGACATTAAAAAGCAAGGAGGAAATGCGAGGTTGCAGCAGACTGAGAAAACAGCAGCAATGTGTGAAGAACAGCATAATCCATCAACTGTAACCAAACTTCCAGTGCCACATCCCAGGTAAGACTTGGTGTGCAATAAATGTCTCACAGGTGTGCTTTTTGTCAGTAAAAACCTTGAGTGGCCCTGAGTGGCCAAAGCAAGGAGAGCTCCCTGCCTTGCTGGCTGCCCTGCTAAATCAAATCTAAATGCAGAAAGGCTGCTTGGATCTCTCAAACCATCTCAAGCTGATTTTAAGACTGACAGACTGGCAGTATTCAATTTTTTTTTCCCTCTTAGTCTTGCTAGACCCTTTTGGCTCTTTGAGCATCTAATCTTTCCAAAGAGCTCTGCTAGAATAATTTCATTTAACCTCATTTTTGAGTCTCAGATTACTCGGGAAGTACATTTACATTTAAAACAAACCCCACATCTTTAACTTGTTATCTACTCAATATCAAAGGAGAGAATCCATTACTTTGTTTTCATGAAGCCAATTTCTCTAGCCATCTGTGTATTCATGTGGGTCATCTCCTACCAGATCTGTCTTTTTATTGCATATATAGGCAATGCAAAAGCATTTTGCAATGTTTATTTATTTAAACTTACTGTAAAAGCATCAAGACATAAATAGCATTCTTCTGAAATAAAGATTAATATTTATACAGAATGACCTGCAGAGCATGGAGGTTTCAAACTAACACCCACTTTGTTTTGAAGGAAAATTACGGAAGCACTTGGAGCATAACTGTAGAGGAAATGAAGTAGTTGACCTTTTATTATGCTATTCAATGTGATCTTGACTGTGAAACAGTAATGATGATGATGGCAACAATGACAACGCTTGCTGATTTTGGCTACTCAGAATAATGAGGAAAAATGTGTCCTGAAACCTGACTAAAAGACAAAAATGAGCTGTTAATTCTCACAGGATCCCTCTAGTATATAATCAATAAAATTGCAACTGATTTTTTTTCTTTAAATCCATCTTCCTCAAAAAAACCCACAAAAACCAAAAAATAAACAACAACAAAAAAACCCCAACAAGAGATAGGAGGTAAAGAGAAGACCTAAGCATACTCTGAAGTACTTGCCTACTGATGCCACATTCAAAACAGCTTTTGGAATGAATAAATATAACAACATTATTGAATTATATACAGTTTGATCTTACTTTAAAAAGTGATGCATTTGCATTGATCTGGCTCTCCTTGCATGAAGACTGATAGAAAACCCCACACCTCAAAGAGGGGGTTCATTGTTAAACTAGAGAGAGGTCAGAATCAAGGCCTTGACATTATGCACTGCAGCCACAACTGACTATATGTTTTAGATTCCACAATACTTTTTCAAAAGAGCTCAGTGAGGCAGTGAATCCTGGCCTTTGCAAAGTGCTAAAAATGCAGACAGTAAGGGGGAGCACTGAATGTGCACAGATATGAGCAATATGAGCTGACAGGTCTTTTCAGGCTTACCTTGTTATCTTATGGGTTTATCAATAGGGGATGGAGAGAAATCCAATGACTTTCTCAGCCTGAGGATGTAGTTGAATAATAGACTTCTTTTAAAAGTTACAAGTCTTTAAGGTGTTACAAGCTAGGATTTCACTGTTGCAATCCACTGAGCTAATTAATATACCAGTTTCCTATTCTAAATTCCTTCTTTTCTGACTGAAGTACTTCCTCCTTCCTTTGCTCAGGAAAGAAAAGTTGTGGGATAAAATTCTGTTTGCTGAAGTCCAGTGAGAAATTACTCTCCTCCCACAGAATGAGTTCACAGCAATGATGTCAAAAGGCTTAGTTTTGTGTTCCTTTTCAAAAATCTTAAGGGTTTTGACACTTTTTGTACTGTCTATTTTTATAAGTGAGGTGTATGCCTTCCATACAGCTCTAGCAATGGTATTTAACTGCCTTGTACACATTAACATCAATTAGATTATACCTAAGATGTAAACATGTTTTTCATCTTTAAAAAAAACCAAATAAACAGTGATTACTTATATATGTTAAAGGTTTCTTTGGCATGCTGCCTAATACTGGTTGTATTGAGAAGTGAAATTGGAAAGTGAAATGAGGAAAGGGCATGCAGGGAATGAAATCTTTTCAGTGTAGTCTTCTAGTGCCAATGCATTTTCTGCTCCCAGAGACTGTCCATAGGTATTTTGAGTAAAGAGGATCTTGACTGTAGCCTAGCCCATTCAAAAACTTTACAAATGAATCAAATTAAATTACTTAACAACAGGAAAGAAAGCATGCAAGATAAATATGATTAAAACAGTCAAGCTCAGTAGTGACCACAATCCTTGGAGCTATTTAAGACACGTGGATGTGGCACTTCAGGACATGATTTAGTGGTGGACTTGGCAGGGCTGGGTTAATGGTTGGACAAAATGATCTCAAAGAAGTCTTTTCCAACCTAAATGGTTCTGTGATTCTATATTCTAGACAATTTATAACCTGTCAGGGAAATGAATATCATTTATATACCATTAAAAAGCCACGTAGGAAATATTTGGCATAACAGACATGGGAGGTTATCTACAAACAGGGGCAAGCTTACCTCAATATTTGTATATTTTTAAATTTTTGTTTGTTCAGCCTTTGAAAGGCTGAATATTCATTAATTACCTATTTCCCCAATACTCATCAGCATTTTGTTTTTCTTTGGTGATGAATTCATATGTAGACATATTCATTTTTGTGCTTTATTATCTTGCCTGGGAGACTAACAGAATAGCACTAGTTACAGAAATAATAGTGTGATTTAATGTATGAAAACAGATGGTTATTTAAAATTACTTAGTTCTGATGTTTAATATTAAGCAACATGCTTAATAAACACAAATGTGATGTTAATTAGGCATAATTTATTCATGTATCCCTCTGAAACATTGATGACAATTTATTTGAGAAAACTAAGCTCGTCTGCCTCTTAGTTTATTTACGTGCTATAAAACCAAAAAGGCTTTTAAACTGTATCTGTTAGTATAGATCTATTTTTATCCTTATTCAGAAGAAAAGGATGACACTTCTGTGTTAGCTTGAATTCTTTTTCTGCTGGCAAATGATTTTCATAAACCGACAAAAGAATTTTTAACTTGAAAAAAAAAACCTTTTGCCAAGCCAAATAGTTTTACACAAACTTTGCTTTTACTATGAGGCAACCAAGGGCAAAACCAATTCCTTTGAGGGGAAAAGACTCCTGCCATTTCCAGTCCAGCAATGCTCTCTGTTGCTAAAGCTGTGTTACTAGTGGAACAAAGTCTTTACTGTATGACTCAAACAGAGCCCCAGAGAACACAGAGAAGTCAGGGATTCCAGCTATGACTCAGGCTTAAAGTGTCAGTGGTGCCTCACAGAGATATAAACTGACAACAGTCATGAAGTATAAAAACAAAGGATGAAATCCTTAGTGGGTCACAAAGCACACGTAAGGCAAAGAGCAGTAGGATTCTGACCATTTTACCACAAAGTTTCCGAGTGGGTAACTTGCTTTTGGCAAATCTAAAGCATAAGGAAAACAGTTTAAAAAGAAGCTCAAACCAAACCAGTTCAAACTTTCTAAAGAGCTACAATTGACAATGTCTAGGAATATATAAAATGGAAAAGGTGAGGGAAGAAAGCTTTTAATGTTACAGTCTGTCATTAGAAAAAAGGTATAGTGTGAGGATATCATCTGCTACATATAAAGCATTGACAAGCCATCAACATCCGAAAAGAGAAAGCATTATCATAATTGCTCTAGTAGCATTTGGGTACAAACATTATATGAAATACAAGTGGAAAGAAAAGGTGTAACAAGGCCTCCAAAATCCAATTTTTTCATAGCAACAATCAAGTTAGAAAAAAATTCCTTCCAAGGGTACCCAGCATGCCAAGGTGGAGACAAACCTGCAATCGTGACAAGCTTGTGCAACCACGAGATGGCCCCCACAGTGACAGTGTGCAAAGGCACATCCTCGGGACTCTGGGGTGCCCATCCTCTCACTAACTACAGCTGCCACTGAACCACACACAATGCCTGCTTAATCCTAGCAGTTGCACCCCCGACATGTTAATAAAGGAAGACAGGAGTACAGTCTTCAAATGCTTCTCAGAGGCAGAATGCCAAGTACAAGGGGAAATATTAAACAACTGCAAGCAGATGGTGAGGTGCATGAGGAGAAACCATCATGAAGATTATACTCAACCTCTCAACTCAGCAATACCAGTTTAAATCTTGCATATTCTGGAGTAGCACCATATTTGAGAAAATAAAAATATAGGCTTGAGCCTTTGACTTTCTTATCTCTTGTCACAGCACTGACAACATTATGTCTTTGGGTGTCTCATCTCAGTAATAAAACTATTTCTTAAGAATTTAATAATTACAAAAAATAGGGAAAATAATTGAATATCACAATACAAATCATAATTCAAAGACATAATTAATTATTTCAGACATAGAAAAGATAACATAACACAGAAGGTTTTAGTTTGAGAATAGAATGATTTGATCTACCAGGACATGCATTGCCTTTACAGAGCATGTGGAAATGGAACCTACCTTTTTCTATTTGCTAGCATGGCTTTTAACTATTAATATACACTACCTCTGCAGCAAGAGACTGTTCTCTTATACTTTATTTTTTTCCAAAGGACATGCCACAAAGGATGCTGAAAACAGTAAGCACAAAGCAGATAAAGAAATTCAGGTTTCATTGCTAAGCTTGACCATTGATAAGTTCGGAAAAACCCAAGTACCACAACTTATTTTCATCACCTCACATGAACTCTTCCCTTGCTGACTGTGTCATTCTTTATATAACCTTAATTTCCTGTCTATAAACATCAATTAGACTGGCTAAGAAGACTGACAAAGATTACACCTGAATATTCTAATTACAGTGACCTTTGAATACTCTGTTGCATTTTCATTCCTCTTGCACACTGTTGCAAGACAGCTGGGAGAGTCTAGTCCCTGTTTCCTGAAATTATTCCTTAGAGGCTGCTTACAAATGGCCTGAAAAGTAGAAAAGATACAGATGGCTTTAAAAATACTTAACTTCAACCCTATTTTTCTTTTGAGCAGAGCTTGGACAGAGGCAAAATCTCCTGGGATGCTTTCTTTGTATTCAGCTACATCAGTTGTTCCAATGAGAAGTGTAGCAATACTTTTCAAGATCAGTTGCTGTGTAATGGACCTAGCATCCACCAATCTCCATCAGGAATGGAAAGTAAATTAAAACAGACAAAAAACCCCACAAAACAAAATCTAAAAAAATAAAACAAAACAAAACAAAAAAACACAACAACAACAACAACCAAAAAAAAACCCAACCAAACAAAAACCGCAGAAAAAAACAAACCCAGGAAAACAAAAAGGAGATTCGGGTGAAGAGCTTAGATCCTCAATAGAGTAATTAAAAGAAAACTCATTATCCTCCCAACATTTGCAAAGTTCACACCAAATGAGCCAACTCAAACTCAAGGATGATAGAGGGCCTGGGAATTTCCCAGCACAGTTGCACTACTCTTCTGATACAAAGGCTGAAGCTAACTGTTTGAAAATACTGACTTTATTAGGTTATAGTGGAATAAATATCAGAACTCCTGACTTTCGCCAAACCTGTGGAGTTACTGAAAAGATAATAAAATGATGAACAAAATAAAACATAATAAAAAATGGTATCTTCCTAAAGATTCATAAACTAGAGACTTGTTTTGGTCCTTGCCTAAAAAAAATTGTATCAGCTTCAAAACTATGTTCTGTTTCAAACTTGCACGAGTAAATCACAGACGTACAATATGAGGGACAAGAAAACTCTGAGTTAGGGCTCCATTCATTTCAGAAGATTAAAAGCAAACCAAAAAACATTCCCAGCATTATTAAAATAAATTTCCATCTGGCTTTCAAGAAAATGTAACTTTCCTAAACAAAACAGAATACTTGTATACCAAACAAGACTGTCACTGGTTTTAGGAGATAATTTTTATGCCTGTCCCAAAAGACATTGTCACCTGATACCTATAGAGAAATAGACTGTTCTTTTTGATGTAGCAACCACTCACGTGACTGAGATTATAACTGGACTTCTGTTTACATAGCACTCAGGATAAAATCACATTAAAAACAACTTGTCCAAATTAGCAGAGCGGTACTGTGATGGGCAAAAGTAAAGAACTGGAGGCCTTCCAAAAATCTTTTTCAGTGAAGCACTGTCCTTCAAATATATCTATGATTTAGAGGGTAACACCTTCCTTTGTGTTTTATTAAGCTATTCTTTCAAACAAGAAACTGTTTCCTGGGAAGTACCTATCGATGTGAAAATCAAAGATGTGCTGAGTTCAAAGGCATCCAATGGGATTACCTAGTTCATCTTCTTTCTTTGAGGCAAGATGAAGTGCATACTGAGGACACTCCAAGCAGATGTTTGCGTGACCTGTTCTTAAAAACTCCTGGCTTACCTCCTTACATGAATCCTCTGTCTACAGATTATGTCTTATCCCATGTGCAGAAATGACACAAATCCCTGATAACACTATTGATGTGCTAGAATATTTTCTGTTTCCCTAACAACACCTCCTTGCATTAATAAAGCAACGCAGCACTTTCAACTTTGTAAATCGAAGTTTACTGCTGTTACTTGAAACTTGTTACTCTCTTCTAAACATCACTTCCTTTTTAGAGGGGGGTGTGGGGAACGGGTCCTGATACTTCCAAGCACAACATATCTGCTATTATGTTCCATGCAAAAGAGAACAGAAGCAGTGCCAGCATAGGCAGCGACAGAATCTGTTTGCCTTCCTCCTTCGGGAGCAATCCAACATGTGGAAACATGAGGGCTGTGTCATTTGCAGAAAGTGAGGCCATTTAAATTAGACAGGATCCATCTGCTTTAAGATGAGCAGAAGATTGTTTGCATGATAATAACCTCTTTGGATGTTGCAGAAGATCTCTGCCACATTAGCAAATGGAGAAGATGCGCAATACTACACTTACTTATTTAGCTCTAAGTCATAGCTGTCAATATTACAGAGGATTTCACACACAGTTGACTTTCACTTAAAGAAAAGCTTACAAATTGAGTTACTTGAGGAGATTTGGGAATGAAAACAGACAAATGGATCTTTTTCGGTTGAAACCTCTGCCTGACAGTAGCAAGTCACCTATAATGTTTTATCCAGTTTTCACAAAAACCAAACTATTAACAAACCTCAACTGACATGACTAACATATAATTTCAGGTATGATGTGAAGGATCTTATCTCAGCAAAAGCAGACTGGATCAACTGTGGGTGGAGAAGACATCTTTTATTTATAATATAGAAATAAGAACAAATACCTATTATCCAGGTTTATCTGCGAACTTTTCCTCTGTTACAATAATCTCCTCTCTTCATTAATTTATGCCCACAATTACCTTGTGTCTAGTAAGTCTATGAAATGGTATGGAATACTCATAATTAAAACTAATCTTGTTGTTTGACCTGTATTATCAGGTAAAACCTAGAAAAAACAACTAAATGAGCCACTGAAGTCTCAAATAAGACACTATGAAACCAGTCATGGACACCACAAGATTTTATCTGCAGCTAATTTATTTGAAAATTTTCTCATGAGTAATGTTATTTAAAATAATTAGTACATGCAAAGGATGGATTGTAACTATTTTCCACCGAAGTATTAATGCAAATGCCGTGACTAACAATTACTGATTTGGCCCTTAAAATTATGTAACTTTAAGATTATGTTCTCCCCTTTCCTCTTCTCAGAAGCATTTTGCACAGTGGTGCATATTGCTTCTAAACTGCAGATGTATGATGTAATAGTGAAGCAATATGCTATGACACAGTAAATATTAAGTTGCATTTCTGCTAGTTGGGTTTCTCCTTTTTTTCCCAATTTTCAGCAGCTGTATAGCCTGTTTTAGCTACTGAAGCATGGTTCATAGAGCACAGATTATATTCCTTAATACAGTTCGCATTTTTCCTCTGCTAGAATATGGATGAAGAGCACACATACCTATGCCCCACTTGATTACTTGGCATTGTAAATCTAGTATCTAACACTGTAAATTTAAAATACCTTTGATATAACACACTATACTGCTCTGGGGAGAGGCAGGGTAGCAAAACCTCAGTCTGTGTAATACTAAGTCACAGCCTCCCTGTTCTCTCCTTTTGTTCCACCAGCAGCCTGCCCAGGTCAGAGTAGCTCTCACATTACAGCACCAGGGACCAGCTCTATAGTGTACTGTGATTTCTTTTGTCCTAGGAGAAGGCACACATGTTTTTTAATTAAAAAGACTAGGGAATAGAATCAAAGTCATAGGATCATCAAGGCTGGAAGAGAACTACAAAACTACCCAGTCCAACCATCCAACCAGCATTACCACTGTAACCCCTAAATCACACTGTTGGATCCAGACACCTCTCAAACACCTCCAGGGATGGTGACTCCACCACCTCCCTGGACAACCTATTCCAATGCCTGGCTACCCTAACAGTGAAAATATTTTCTAATATCTATTCTGAATCTCCCCTGTCTCAGTTAAAAGATAATTCCTCTGCTCCTGTCAGTGCAGGCCCAGCAAAGACCAATCCTCACATCACTGCAGCCTCCTTTCAGGGAGTTGTAGAGAATGATGAAGTTGTCGTCCCCCCCTCCCCGAGCCTCCTCAAGACTAAAACTCGGCTCCCTCAGCCACACAACATAAATCATGCTTTTTAGAATCTTCACAAGCCACAGATAGCTTCAAGACTTCCTTTTCAGCATCTGTTTTTAATTCAGTTCACTTTCCATTACGAACCTAAGGATGAGAATTCCCTTTCATAGACAGTAACAGTGGAGCTTTCCTGCCTGTGGATACCTGAGCAAATACACTTGGAATATTAAACACCTGCTAATTGGAGGCAGATTTCCAAAATCAACATGTGTGCCTACTTATGTGGGCAAATTACAAATTCCTCTCCAGCTGGACAAGAGAACTGGTTCAAGGATTTTGTTTCCAGCAGAGAGATCATAGCCATATTCATTTAGAATGCTTTTGTACGTAAGGATGCTCTGGACAGCCTAACTGGCCAATGTACATGATTTAGACCAGTTATTTTCTAATAGCTCTGCCATAAGACTAGCCAAGTCTATGACAAGTTTTCTTCAGAGCTTCGTGAGATGTCTCTATATAACAATTCATTTTCACAGTCAGAATGTATTTCTTGTATCTTAGTGTTTCTCCCAGAAGGGGACTTAGACTTAAAACGTAGCATCAAAATGTCATCTTGCACTGACAAAGTCACCACTCAGTGCATGGAGATCTGAGAAACAGCAATAGCCATGTTGCCTTTTAATAAACCATGAGGTACATACCAACAGTTCAAAATCTTGTCTTTGACTTATTCTTGTCCACTAAATGTGTAAAAAATTAACAATATTGTACCTGAAAAAGGCATAATTTTAAAATAAAATTTAAATAGGACCAATATTGGTACAGAGCATGTCTTAAGAAATAGAACTTGCCATTAATTAAAACCCAGAACACTTTTAAACTAGAAAATATAAAAAAAATTATTCTATGTTAAAACTACAATAATATGGCACATCCTCATCTTGTGTTTTTTTCTCTACTCCTGGTCATAAATTCCTGTGTGCTAATACTAAACATAGAAAAAATATCTCTGGATATTTTTTCTTTGCAAATGTATTCCAGGAGTAAAATTTTCTTCTAAGTGGCCTTATTATGAATGTTCTTACTATGCCTTTTTTCCCCCAAGATAGAAATATACCCAAAGGAATACTGGTGTTTTCTAAAAGTGTTTTGCAGCTTTTTTATAACATGTGACAAACCTTCTGTGTATCATAATGAAAAAAATAAAAGAGGATTTTACAGAGGAAAAAAAAAAGCTATAAAAAACACCCCAAAAAACAGAACTGCCAAACAACACACTTTGGATATGTTCTTCAGAATATACCTGATTTAAAAAAAAATTGTTTTAATGATTTTAATATCAGTGCCAAGAATTTCCAGGAGCAAACATTTCCCATCTCTGAAAAGAAATGACAGCAGAAGGAACTCCAGTCCTGTTGCCTGCAATTCCACCATCATATCCCTAAGGAATGGTCTTCAGAAACCTAGAAATTTTTGGTCTTACTCATCTCCTGTCTCTCAATACATCTTACTGCCTATTCACTGGTAATTGAGCAAGGATAGCAAAAAAGCCCAACAAAACGAAATAAACAAAAATGCCAACACAAACCAAGAACAGCAACCAAAAGAAAAACCCCACAGGAAAAAAAAAAACAAAAACAAAACCAAAACCAAACCAATGAGTCCAATCCTAAACATCAAATTTACTCAAGAAGATCAAGAAAATTTGAGATGATGCCTGAATGGTTGGGAACAAAGAGTATATGACATAGACAAATGTGCAAAGATACGAACCCTAGGTGTATATAAATTGATGGATGAATTACAATGTTAAAATTAGAAAAGAGGGAAGAAAGATGGATACTCTGTCCTTTTCATAATACATCAACATTCGCTCATGCTCAGAGATCTTTTTAAAATCCCTTTTTATCACAAATTTCAGATTTCAGTTTGACTTAGTAACAAAGCATCTGAATAGGGGGAATAGAGCAAAATTAGGCTCAACAGCCCTAAACAGAGCATTGCAATTGGATGTTACTATAATAAAACTGCAACACTGCTCTGAAGAGGAAACAGAAGCTCACGGCTGTTACTCAGTAATTTTCTGAAAGATATGTTCAATAAAAATATATCCAGTTTCTGCACTACTAAATCTCACAAGGCCACAAAAGCTTTATATATTTTATTGAATTATGCCTGAAGCGTAGATTTATAAATGAGAAATTATCTGTTCCTGAAACCTAGCAAGAAGATATTTTATTTTCCAAAACTGATTCTATCACTCTGTCTACTCCCCTCCACACTTTTTTTTTCCTGGACTATAAAAAGCAAGCTAAAATAGCAGAATATGCTGAAAACTTTTTTGACTGTTTAAAATACTTATCTGCATACCACAAAAATGCAGATGATTTTTTTAAAGCTGAGCAGTGCAATGAAATATTGTTACACCATGATAGAACAATCCTTTTATTGCTCTCGTTATGACTTCAAGTAGGTAAGTTGATTGCATACAGCACTTACTCTCTTAGTGAAGCATGAACACAAAGACTGTTGCTGAGATACAGCTAAATTTTTAAAAACCAACTAGGAAATGCTTTTTGCTTGTTTTGTTTCCAACCCTAATATATCTTTTTGATATATCTACGGATTTTTTCTATGCGAGTTGGCATATATGCACAATAGAAAGCAGTCAAGGTTCCTCTCCATTTTGAATAAAAATATTCAAATTATTTGCTTAATTTTTAGTAACTCATTGGCTGGAACTCATTGGCTGGAAGTCAGTGTAAGTCAGGCTGGAAGTTCCTATATCTTAGCTACTAACATAGTAAGACCTCGACACTCAAGAATATCAGAAGAGGAAGAAAAGAATCACCTATGAAATTTTCATGTGGCTTTCCAACAAGTCCAGAGTATCTAAAATGAGGGATCTGTTTTTTCATAAGCCCAGAAACCAGTGCTGCAGGCAGAGATTGCTGCCTGTCCTCTGCAACATGACCCAGCAGAGAGGCCATATCATGTAGAAAAGCAAACCAGAAGACTGGTGCCTCCCTGTGGAAAAATTACTGTATTTTCACAAATGTCAGGCTGATCCAGCCATCAAAGGCAATGCTGCTGACTGATGTCTGAGTCAGAGACAAATAAACAAATCTAAAGATAACTTTAATGGAGCAAATATAAAAGGATCAAAGACAGAGGAAAAGTAGGTGCATGCAACCATAGCACACATTCGGAGTTAGCTGGAAAACAAAGAAATTCAAAGGGAGGGAGGGAGCATGATTTCCTACTTCTAAAATTCAGACATAAGCATGGCACCTAAAAAAAGACAAGGAGACAAATCTGGTTCACCTCTCCATCAACACAGTAAAGCCAGCAACTGTTACTGGCAGGAAAGCCAGCAACAAGCCCGCTGCACACTCTGTCAAGATACAGGCTGACTGCAGGGCAAGTGTTCTGATCTTAAATGCTGAAATCTCAGCTGCTAACATCAGAATGTTCCACCAGGCAGTCCTACTGAGAAGCCACTCTCCCCAGTTTTCCACAGTCACGTCCCGCTATCCCAGAGTTACAAAGTCATGCTGTGTTTTCCAAGCCGAGAGGTAGAAAGTGTGCATGGACTGATGTTGAATAGATTATAAAGATGGACAGCTGGTGACCAGGTAGGTTTGAAAGGGGACAGAAAAGGACATATATGGAACCAAAGCACTGTTTAGGTGTCACCAAAGCACAAGTTCTTTAAGGACTGATTCAGGAGATTCACAACAGCAGTGAACCGACTCCTGATTTACTTCATTCCTGCACAGCCCCTGCTGATGAGGGCTCAGCTTTTGCTCCAGTTAATGTCATCTGAAGAATAATCTTTCAAGGCCCAAAGCCAGATACTGTAAGAATATACTAATCCCCTGATCTTTATCTATCTTCAGACTAATAGCAATAAAGAACAAAGCTTAATATTGCTGTATTAGCTCTATTATTATTTATAACAGAAACCCTTAATCTGTTAACCTCATGCCAATTGCATTTTGCTTAGCTCTGCAGTTTAGATTTTCCTTACCTTACCAGTAGCTGTTTACCTCTTTAAATAACACACACAGCTACATTACAATAAAACCAATTTGCAAGTATTGTTATTGCAGTAGGCAATGGGAAATTGCTTCTTACAGATTTAGTGCAGTTTTTACAGTAAGAACTGTTTTTAACATATCCTAGGACAATATCAGTTTGTCATAATCAGTAAATTGCATCCCTGTCACTGAATTTACATAATGACTTCAGCAGAGGTAACTACAACTATTAACTTTAGTAACTCTTCCACAGCTTAATGAACAGGAAACATCTCGTGTTATCTCTAAAAATAAGCTGTTAAAGTTAGCAGCATTCCAAAGCAATCCACATTGCAATAACTGCAGCTTGCCTTAATGTGAAGATCTGATAAGGGTATTGCTTCCTCAGAAGCACCAACAGGAGGAACTCACCCACTCAGAGAGTTTCCTGTTGTTTTGACAAAAAAGAAGAAAAAAAAAGTACCTTTTTCCATCCTGAATGTGTTCCTGCTCCTTTTTTCATTAGAAAGAGCACTTCAGCAGGGCAGCTTATCCCTTTGTGATCTCAGGGACACTAAAAAAACACAAATCATATGTTGAGTATTGACCAACTCTCTAATACTCATACCCCATCAGCTGGACACTTGCAAATTCAGAGAACTGCTGTAAAATTAACATTTTATTAAGATGGGGAGAGATCTTGAGAATTATTTTCCTCTGATTCCCAACAAAACATTGAAAGTAAGACCTACTAGGAATTTTACATATTGCAGTGAAGTCCAGCTCCCCTAACACTAGTCAGGCATTAGCATGTTTTCAATACCTGCCCTTCTAGGTGTTTTAAAATTAAGTTTAAAAAGTTCCAATTACTAAGGAGGGCCAACAGCAAGGTTTATGGAAAGCCACAAAAGACCACGTGAAAAAGGCAGTCAGAGCCTTGCATACTGAAGATCACTTTTCTTTTAACGTGTTTTCAGAAACCTGATGCACAGAATGATATTTAAGTGAGTCTTTAAAAGAACATTTATTTGAAATTAAACAATTAAAGTGTTAGGAAGTAAATGATGAGCAAGCCAGTGAAAACAGAATTGCCTATTACCAGAGAAGTAGGACCCGAGGAGAATATTAGTCCCCGTTTTAACTTGTCCTTTTCTACATCTGCTACATACTATGCAGTGGTTGTTAATCATTCTGAAGTAAAATAAATGTTTAAATATTAAAATATATTTACACACCATTTTCATTACATGTCCGGATATATTTTGATATCAAAATACAGGTATTACTGTATCCACGTAGCTACGCTTTAAAGAGTTTTCAAGGTTCAAAGTTTTAAGTTTTCTTTAGAACACTGAGGTCTGGAGATATATTTAATGAGCTTCTTTACTTTTAACTAGGTATCAAGTTGAAATTGTCAAGAAACAAGAAAAATCAAGGTGCCTTTTATGAAACTGGAACCAACTCTAGGGAAAACAAGGACATTAGGATAAAGATTTTTACTGCTTCTTTGCTTAACATTTTCTTGAGATAATTTTAGTCAATATTTCCATAGATCCCAAACAATTCTAAAAAACAGTGTTCATACTATACAATACTTTGATTAAAATTAATACCATGTAAATAGAAGTAATGGGAGGAAAAAAAGAGAGATTATCACTGGCTCATGTGACTTCAGGAGTTATCAATGTTTGTTGACAGCCAAATGAACATGAGCTGCCAGTGTGTCCAGGTGGTGAAGAGGGCCAATGGCACCCTGGCTCATATCAGAAAAAGTGTGGCCAGGAGAACTAGGAAGTGATTATCCCTCTGGCACTGGTGAGGCTGCACCTTGAGTCTTTGAGCCAGTTTTGGGCCTCTCATGACAAAAAAAGTCCCTCAGGCACTGGAGCAAGACCACACAAGGGCAACAAAGCTGGTGAAGGATCTGCAGCACCAATCTTTGAGGAGCAGCTGAGGGACCTGGAGTTACTTGGCCTGGAGAAAAGGAGGCTCAGGGGGGACCGCATCACTCTTTACAACTGCCTGAGAGGAGATTGCAGCATCAATGGAGTCAGTCACTTTTCCCAGGCAGCCATTGACAGGACAAGAGGAAATGGCCTCAAGCTGTACCAGTGGAGATTCAGGCTGGACACAAGGAAGAATTTCATTACTGAAAAGGTGTTTCAGCAATGGAATGTGATGCCTCACCTTGGTCTCGGGATGGGGGAGTGAATCTAGATGCCGGTTAGCTTCAACTCCCTCCTCCCCAAAGCGAAGGTCAAGTTTAGCTGCCCCCCAAGCCTCTGCCCTTGGCAGGCAAAAGAAGCGGTGATTTCAGCCAGGCTTGATGGGGTCGAGACCAGCCGATATGGCCAGTCCGTGGACTCATGTGAAAGATAGGGATAAAGGAAAGGAAGGAGGGCTCTCTTATGTGGTTTTCCAAGCTGCTTTATTCCCTGCGCTGGGAGCAGGGCCACGCTGACCTGGTGGGTGTTGCCGGGCAGCCCCGCTGTGAGAGGGAAGCTCCATGCATGATTTGTAACAGTTGCAGCTGCTGGGGAAGCGGCGGGAGTAGTCCAGGTGGCGTGGGACGGTCCAGGGTGGTTGTGGGGCAGAGCTGCGCTGTGGTCTGGTGCCAGGGCGACAGCGGGAGGTTGCCGCTGCTTGCTCAGCTCGCTGCCGCCTCACCGGGATCAAGGAGGAGTGGGATGAGTGTGCTCCAGCTGTCCGAGATGGCGTTGGGGTGGAGCAGAGGCACGCGCCGTCTAGAGAAGAGGCAGGAGCCCGGCAGGAGCGGTGGGTGCCACACAGAGCACGGCGCAGCCTGTCGGGACTGGAGTGTGGTGGATGGGCTCCGGCGTCGCCATGACGGGCTCGGGCTGGCTCCGGCAGCGCGGCCTGCCTACGCGGGGCGCTCGAGCTCCAGCGAGGGTGCAGGTGGCAGGAGTGGCACCGGCAGCTTCAGCGATCTGAAGCAGCAGGAATGGGGTGGACCGCGCCCTGGAGGTGGTGTAACGCGAGGTCAGCAGCTTAAACAACCACGCGGGAAAAGCCGGTGACAAAGACAAGTGGGCTCCTTTTAAAACCCAGGCTGCCCGCCCCGTGGGGGGCTCCCCGCTGCCCATGGGGCGGCTCGGCAGCGAATCAGGGCTAGCTGGGTGGAGGATTTTGGGGGATGAAACCAATATTGGAGAGGAATATCATAACTGCCATAGAACATCCTTGGTTGTGGGTGTGACCTGGCACAGACAGACCTTGCTGGGGCTGGATTTCAGTTATGGGCATAGAAAATGTGAGAAGCCTCAGAAGCTGTCTCTGGGAGAAACCATTATGAGGGACTGAACAGGGGTGAACAAGGGATAAACCATTGTAACATTTTAAACACATTTCTAAACAGTAAGAACCTTCTAACCCCACTGCCACAGGAATGGACTGCCCAGGGAAGTGGTGGAGCTACCATACCCAGGAATATTTAGGAAACAACTGAACAGAGAACCTGGTGCTACAGTTTACTTGAAAGTGATATGGTTTATTTGACATGTTAATGCTCAAGGGTTGGACTGGTTTGACTTCGACCAGTCAAAGGTTGGTCCCTCAGTTTAGTCCTCCATTTCACATTATCAGTGAATCAGTGAATATCAGTATTATCAGATACTGTCAGTATCTTCACTATTGCCTTGCTTGATCCCATGAAGATACAACAATGACAAGTACAGTAGTTCAGAAATGTTACCTGTATGCAACAAAAGATTAATTAAAGTTGCTGTGGGAACTATAACCTTGTTTAAACAAGTACAATGCAATAATGTTAAGTACTCCCTTTAGGTGTCTGATGTGGAATACTTAACACTGAATCGCCTTCTGTTACTTTGGCTAAAGCATTTCCATGGTTCTTTTTCAATGGGATTTTGTAAATTTTGTGATATAAGGAAAGAGGCTGAAGTTTTGATAATAGTTTTTCACTTTATAGTATACCCACAAGAAATTAATATATCTTTCTAATTGCACATAATTAAGCTGTTGTTGCGAATGCTGTATCACTGATAGTAAATAAAACCTTTTCATACTTAAAAAAAATTTAAGAAAATTATGCCCTTACAGAATGAGAGGCAATCATTAAAAAAATGAAAGTCTGAAATTATATTCAAATGTGAACTGGGATTACATGTGGTCTGATCAGTATCAGATCCACCTTGAACAACATTAGTCCTAACTAATGTCGTTGGAAACTCCTCACAGTAAGAACTGTATTTCAGTACACTAAATTCATTATATGTAAGAACATAGTTTATAAAATATCTGTGTTTCCCCCTAAATTAATTTTCCTTACATAGATTGCATCCTTTGCGGCCTAAATTAGCCTAGAAACAACAGCAGACAAATTTAAGCTTCTCAGACTGAAATTTCCTATGTTGCATGTCTAACTCAGGCTGATTTCTTTTTCCTTTAAGTTTCATTTTAAATAGTTCAGCCTACTTTTAGGGGACAAAAATACAGTGCTTTACACTATGCTGGAAAGCTTCAGTGCTTTGAAGTGCAGGCTTGAAATCAGGATGTGAAATGTCTGGGTGTCAAGAATACGTCTTTTACAATCCCTATGAAAAATCCAAGGGGAAAAAAATATTTTAAAAAAGGTGGCAGTTCAATAATACCCTTCCATTCTTCTGCTCAGCTGATTGAGCTGCTTAATGTGGAACTTGGGGCAGAATGACACACGCATGTGGGAGTCAAAAAATAACCCAATTCTGATCTCCATGTGGCACAAATAGGAGCATGGGAAGGGGGAGAATCGGTTTTCACTCATGTGCTTTGTCTAAGTTTCTGTCGTGTTCAAAATCAATGAGAAATTTGCATTGATTGGTGACAGTTCAAGTAAAATCCCTACACTTCCCTGAGATGTGTTGCCCATGAAACTGTTTCCTAAAGAGGCAGCTGTGCTCTGCCTCTGAGCATTAATACTGACATTAATACTGCTGTGCCTACCCAATGAAATGGGTCAAAAAATTATCTGTGCTCAAAGCTAAACCAGCCAGATTTATTTATTTGTGCAGACCTAACCTCCAAAGAAGAACCCCTCCTTCTAGGCAGATGGGCATTTCATGCCATTTTAAGTGTAGATGGAATTATGGGATTAGAACTGACTTCTAAGGAAACAAAAAATCATATTTTAAATGTTTAACCAAGAATTAATTAGGTGTGAAACTCTGAGCTACTCTATTAATAATGAAACTAAAAAATTTGAAGAAGCAAAGATCAAATAAAGATAAAACAGACTAAATCTGATCTTTTCCCTGCATCTTTATATAGTGAAGTATTTTATGTAATTTAGTCTTTTCATACTTAGAAGAAAAATGACCTCCTACCACTTTGGGAAAGCTGTTGAACTGGATCAAAACTGTCCACTGAGATACTGCCAATTAAGGATACATTATGGAATTGCGCCTGCATGTCAGAATAAGATTTGAAACTCATATGTATATAAGTGTTCTTTTCAAGATGAAGACCCAGTTTTCCATAGTTTACGAGAAATTTATTCATTAATACGAGCACAAGAAGAATTTCTGTATAAATCAAGATTCTTCATAGGGTTGCAGTCCCATTGCAAAGGTTGAAGTGAATCCAGCTAAAACAATGTAATTCAAGCTACAAATGCACTTTCCATTTTAGCTTTCTATTGCTCATATTATGGAAAGGAATATTGACATCTTCATAACAAAATAGTTAATGGCAAAGCCTGTGCATAAGAACATGGTTTATGGGTTGCTTTGTAAGAGCATGAGCTATCCAGAATTATTTAAATAACTCCCTCCTACCTTTCTTCTATCAGTAAAGACTGCAAGTGATGTTTTACTTTGTGATTTGCTTTCCTCTGCACACAATAATTCCCCCCTCCATCCTTATTTTCCCTTTCCAGACACTTTTATAAAAAAGAAGGTGAATGCAAAGCCAAAAGAATGATAAACATAATGCATTATTATTATATTATTCAAATGCATTCCATTGAAAATTATATTCAAAGTAAGAAATTTATAAGTGAATTTTTTTAACTATTTCAGAGACTACTAATAATTTTTCGGTCATTTTTAAATTGACTACAGATATTTCACACTAGTCATTTATTGTTTGCATTTGCTTTGCAAATATGCTCTCACAGTATAGTTGAATGTCTTGGCTTAATCTATTTTGTAACAATGTAGCTGGTTCTAATAAATATTTTTAAAATGTAGTAGGAGACACAACAGGTCTGTGTTTTCCTAAATTTGTATTCTTCAAAAATCTTAAATACTGACAACAACCAATCCCTGTTTAACTGCTTTAGGAAGTGATGAAATGTTCTTGGTGTGGCCCGAATGTAACAGAGAATAAGGTGCATTTGATTTCACAGAGATGCTTTATATTTCTACTACTAAAAACAAAACTAAACCCAAGTGTTGGCTTTTTTCAAATCTGACTGCCATTTACACTAAGACCTCTTCACAGAACTGCTGCTTCCTGAATTAGCATTAGTGCAAAAGCAAATTAGAATCACTTAAATCAACTACCTGGTAGTTGATGGAGTTAAACCTGGGGGATGGAGGGAGCTGGGGTGGGTGAGTGTAAAATTGGCTCCTCGTAACTTTTCTATGGTTGTAGCTTTGGATGTGTGAATAGCAATTGATTATAAGAAATAAAACTTGTTATACAGTCCTTGCAGGGATATTTTTGTAGTTTCTTTGTGTTTGTCTGAATAAAATTGAAAATGAAAGTTTAAAGCAGCCTCCCTTTTAAGACTCTGAGATGATCCCAGCTGTACAGGTTCAAGTAGAATTGGTTCAAGTAGAATTGGTTAATATTACTCTTAAAAGTATCCAGTTGTCTAAAATGTAATTAGGTGTTTGAGTATGTTTTTCAAAATCAGTGCTAGACTCAAGATCATTAAGATCCCATGGAATAGCAATCACAGGTTCTAGCACCAGCATCAGCAAAAACACTGACTTCCACTCTGGATGATGACACTCTATGAACAGTGCTGAAACTCTCGAAGGAGAGCAGCTGGCATAGAGATGTCCCAACTGATTATGAATTGTCCTTCCAGAAGGTTTGGTGGTGATAAATTAGAAGCTTATTTTTCATGTGTTGTGACCAAGAGTTCGAGCAAAACAACATCAGGCTCATAGGAAAATATTACCAACCAAAGAGTCTGTATCCAGGTAGTTTTATCTGCAGCTTTCAAAATATCAGTAAAGAAGGGAAGTGTTCTATCCACATCTTACAGATAAGAAAACTGGAGAGTTTTGCCACAGAATAGTAAGAAAGCAAGGCCAGTGTTACGTTTCCTTCAGTTTTCTATTCAAGAGACAGGGTCCTTGCACTCATTTAAGCTGGTGCAATATTCCCTCTATACAGCAGCAAACCATGCCCACCATTTTAATTTTTTTTCCTGCTCAGAAATTGCCTCATTGAAAAACTGCATAGTAATACTTCAAGAGGAATAAAACCTCTTAGCTCTTCCTGTGTCCTTGGCTTACATCAGAGCCTCAGCAGCCTGTCAGGTGTTCTGTATGCTCACAGGAGTAATTATGGTACTGTTAAATGGAATTCTAAAGAGAGTTCATCAAGGGTGTTTAGAAATTAACTAATCCATAAGATTGGCTTGTGAATCTGTTTACCATCCAAACAGGAATAAAAACATTAAACAGATACAGCAACTGTTAAATACTATTGTAAACACTGAAAGGAACAAGTAATGACATGAACAGGCCTCAGTATTCAGAGGGAAAATATCTTGTGTTTATACCCCTTCAGGTGAAAGGTGATGCTTAAAAGTTACTGGACCAATGTCCTTTTTCCTGCCCCAGATCCTCAGACCATTAAAATAACAAAGATCTTCCTTTCCCTGAGACTCATTAGCAAGGACTAAAGAAACATCTAAAAGTACACTCTGAAGAATACATATCTCATTTCAGCTTTGCCAGGAACTTTGCCAGGCTCCACTTTTATTGTTAATTTTCATTCTACTACTTTAACTCCTCTCAGTATAGAGGTGCAGAGAGACGACAATAATATTTGAATATGTTTTTTCCCCAGTTCATCTCTGGTTTAGCTCTTCCTTTTAGGAGAATGGCAACTGCTACTGTAGGAACATCAGTATCAGTGCTATCCAAAGCAGATTACTCCAAAATGTAAACGATTAAATATTAGGACATTCCTATATGATCGTGGTGTGTCAGTCATCCTACCATCACCCTGAAGCTTTCCCCAAGATGCCCCTGAAATTCCAGAAGTATCTTCTAGTTAAGCACTGCCTCTGATCTGCCCTTCTCCTTCACACTCCATCATGGTTACTGCAAGGAAAGGCCATTATCAGGTAATCAAGCACCAAAGAAAAGCGAAAATGCCTGAATTGTCTCTCTGTGGCACTGTTGTTTCTTGGCATGGGGAGGGTGGGCTGTAGGGGCAGCTTTTGTGAGAAGAAGATCAGGGGCTGAAATGCAGGCAACTTTCCTGCCTGGTGATAGCCTTTAAAATATGTGTAGAACCAAATTTGGTGTATTAGGGACAGCTAAGAAGCAAAGAAGCTTTCCAAATTTCCAGACTCCCACTCAAACTGCACATGCTGTAAAACAGTGTATCTCACTATCAAAATGCCTCAGCTCAGATCTTCCATTAAACCTGAATCACATACCTTTAAAATCCTTCTACTCTCTCACACTTTCTGTCAGATGGATCACTTTCCCTTTTTTTTTTTTTTAAATTTTAAAATTTAAAATTTAGTTGTCACAGGCTACAATTATATTGCTGACCCATCTCAACCCAAGCAAGCCTCTCTGGGCTGGTTCTCACTATTCAAAGAAAGCAACACTAGTAAAATTTCTGTATTTGGAGAAATGCTGCTGTTCACACAGAACACGCAAACTGCCCTTTTCCCTTAAACATCAAGTAAGAATTTAAGCAGTTTTCTCTCAGTAGACATAGCCTGGGGAAACATGACTCACTCTCACTTCAGGCTGGGGATGGCATTTGATGTGCAGCTGAGACCAGGTGACCATTCAGCCCCAGCTTCACCTGCTGCCGCATCCACAGCAGTACTCCCTAATCTCCTGGGCTTTGCTGCTCATCCTCACCCAGCTAGGCCTTCTTCCTGGGAGATGTAGGACTGCAAAAGTCACTAGAACAGCCATCCAAGTCCTGCTGATGATCTTATAAAATCAACCAACAAGCCTACCAAACAAAAAACCTAAACCCCAAACTCAAGTCCTACAATCCTAAACACACTGTTCTGGTGGTGACAGCATTTGGTGCTTGCAAAGAAATCAAACTACCCTTTAGCTGAGTATGTGGGATGTTCCTCTTCAGACAAAAGATGAAAAGAGCTCTGCTTTCTCAGAAGGTTTCTTCCTGGGATTGGTAGTCTGCTTCAGCACAAGGGAAATGGATTTTTTCCTCTGGAACTGGAACTACTCATTAATTTCATCTTGGACTAAAAGATGCAAGTCAGAAATTTGCCAACAACACTGATAAAAGCATCAAGAGAAAATCCATAAGTCATAATTATAAAGCAGAGCAAGACCATAAGTTTCATAGTGGGTCTAAAGGCTCATTAAAAAGTGCAGGGTTGGGGGGAGAAAAAGGTGGAAGTGTTGATGATGATAAAATCTTTTATAATCTTGGCTGTGTGAAAGAAGAGCTCACATGATGTGTTTTGTGATTAAGAGCCTTATTACTAGAGGAAAATAGAAAAACAAACTCAAATTTGTGCAAGAGGAGTTTAAAGTTAAGTGGCTATTTGAGGAAAATTTCTGAATTAGCTTTGGAGTGTAAATGAAAGATAGGATTCTCCAGTGATGTGCAAAAGATTATAATATCTTAATCTCCCTTTTATCTATTCATAGCTTTCCCCTTTTCTCTTAATATTTAAAAAATATGGAAAATATCTTACATAAAAATCACTACAATCAACCCAACAAGTGCATGAGAATGACCTCAGGTAGAGAATAAACTGAATTTCTCATAGTCATGTACAAAGACATTAGGCATAGCAACTGTGTGAGCAGAGAAAGCAGATATCCCTATTTCTCTCTTAAATGACATGTATCCTCTAGTAGTGACTACTGTGTCAAGACCCATGAGGCATAAAGTGACAAGGGGAGAAAATAACCCTTTTCTGGAGAGTGACTTTTTTTTAAGCATCAACTAGACTACCCAATCCTATCAAAGCTGAAGCTCTTTTAGGCATGAAGAGAAGCAGTCTTCCATGTGCTTGTGGAAAATTGAGATAAAAAAAGTATGACAGCATTAAAAGAGTTAGGTTGAAGCTGTTTGAAAATGTTTAGGGTAGAAATTTGGGATTTATTAATGCTTTTATCAGAAGTTTTAATGGACTTGAAATATGTGATGTCTTTTAAAAATGCACTGAGTCTTGCTTCCAAGTGCTGGTAGAGAGGTCATCCAAACTCTTACAGATCAGTGTTTCTATCAAGCTTTTTTGATTCTAAAGTTTGTTACTTGAGCCCTAGATATTATTCACATAAAGCAACTATAAAAGTAAGAACTTCAGTCCTACTTTCAAACAGCATATAGCCTAATACTACTGACAAATTCACACTTAGTCACTGGAAGAGCACTGGGGGAGAGAGGCATTTATTTTAGTTACTGTACTCCTGCTTTCAAAATAGGCCCTACACCACTATATGTACTGCAACAGGGACTAATTTTTAAATTCCACTTATTCAGCTTTTATATCCACATCATATGCTGGATATATTTCCATCACATAACATCTGGAGAAAATATCAACTCATGACCTGGAATCACTCCCCCAGCACCCACACTGCTTCTCAGCCCTAGAAGCAGCATTGTTGTTGCCAAACTACCTCCAAGCAGAACAGACATGTCTTTGATATCATTTTTAAAATCAGTTTAATTACAAAGTATCAAATAATGAGAAAAAATTAATTATTGGGTAAAAACAAAATTCTCTCCAAATTAGAAGAAAGAAAGAAGTGTGGTAATAAACCAGGTCGCGTTTCTGCAGTTACACTCAGTGATGCCACAAAGTTATTTTCCCTGACTCTTCTGAGGATTTTTCTCACCCTTATCTACATAGTAATTCCTGGTTCTGGATGGGGAAGGACACTGGAGGAAATTGAAAGTGCCCACTTAAGTAAAAAACAATTCCTCTTATGTAAGTGTGAGGATGTTGGAAGTGAGAAAGGCAATTTCAGGCCATTTTTTCTTTTTACAAAGCAAATTTTGGGAGGTTTGGTAGACACTCCTGAGACTTGCCCTTAGATTTCTTTAGGATGGTACAGGGGCTTTGAACCAATGAACAACAAAAAACCTTCCCTTAATGAAATTAAAACAAAAAACCAAAATGACACACACAAAAAATTATGTAGCTTTTAGCTATACCATATGACCACAAAAACCCTTTAAAATACTGACTTTCAGAACCAACTAGACACACTAAACAAACAAAACTAGCTTTACTCTCCCAGAAGAAAGGCTCATTGCAGAGGCACCAGAACTCCAACATCAGTTGAGATAATAAAGTTAGTTATTAACATCTTGTATATAAAAAATTAAAAGAAATTTTTCAAACCAATACTCCCATTTGTTAGTAATGCTCTTAAGAGAAATCCCTATTCCTGGTGTCCCTGTCAAGTACAGTCAATCTCTTCACTTTACAGTTTATTAATAATCTCCAAGTTTCTGCCAAGATAAGTAAATTTCTCTTACATTTTAGGTTTAAATTTGTTTGTTTTTTTCTCAAGAGTTCTTTCATAGGCAGGATTTGGAAAGAAGGCAGCTGTCAGTTATGTTTTAGACTATGGTTTTGGCAGGGACATCTATTTTCTGAGAATTGAAGTCAAATCTGTCTAAGAACTCATAGGGCAAGGTCAAACCACAGTAATCTTTGGAAAGTAAATAATAAATCTTTTCACATTTATTGTCAGGAATCAAACTTTTCCAGCTGAAAAGCCATGGAGATACAGTACACAGAGTGACGTGCATAATGATAAATATTTATATACACAAGTACCCAAATGTGCATGTTCATATAATGCATTAAGAACTGGGAAAAAAAATGTGGCCTTCACTTCTAACATCATAGTCTGTGACAACCTTGATAAAGAACAGGTTTTAATCTATTATATCCACATTTCTATAGAAAGTAGAAGAAATGTGTTTGGGGTGCAGCTTTCAGGGAAGCACTTATTTTTTAAAAACCTCAGGCAACAGCTCATTTCCTTCTAAAAAGACAAGAACCTGTTGGAAATTTTAGAATAAATAGACAAAAATATTCACAGTTTAGAGCATTTTATGAAGCAATTGATGAACATAAAAGATTGTGGTTTAAATGCAGATAGGAATTAAATCTTTAAAACTTACAGATCCTAAATATCTATACTCTAGTTGAACACAAGGCACAGCAATAAATCAATGGATGAGCAGTTCTGTCCCTCCAGTCCCAGATTCCTTGGAGAATTACGTTCAAGTATTATTGATAATTCTGTGTTCTTCCCAGAAGAGCCATGGAAAACAAAGCTGCTTACTAACAAGAAGAGCAAAGGGAAAGGCATGGCAGATGAGCTCCTACCCATCCATTCCTGCCTGGGGCTGCACTTCCATGCATTTTATTAGTCTCCTTGCAAACTGTCGTGTTGGACTGCTCTCTTCCTGAGGACAAATATGATTAATAGGGACCCAGACTTCTGCTATCAGATGTAAAGTTTGAATTTAATTTCATCCTAACCCTCAAAAGAAAAAGTATAATTTTTCCCAGCACAGGTTGGCTAATTTAAATATCCAGATGGAGAAAATACTAGCAACTTTTCTGTTTTCCTTTATAACAAACATATAACAGATCCCAGCTGGGGGAATGGAGAAAAACAGGAAAATATTCTGGCAGTTAGTCAAGTCTAAAAAGTGATAGAATAGCATTGAGACAACTTTAGATGAACGATCACTGTTTTCAAGGCACAGGGAGATATCATTATTACAAGAAATATGCTTTTACAAGGGCAAAATGCAAATTAAGTAAAAAAGATGTTTTCACATGAGGATTGAGCTTGTTGCTTCCCTTTTCACCACACCTGTATGTAAACTAAACATGAACCAATTTTCATGTTTAATGTTTGGTCCTGATAACTCGTGGAAAATATGCATTTGTTGGGGGTTGGATTTGTTT
>WBNO01013642.1:0-10566 GCA_013400575.1 Peucedramus taeniatus
TTCCTTGACCTCTGAGCATCAAGCCAGCATATCCACACAACTGCTTGCTTTTGCTTAAAGACCCTTTTCTACATGGTGATGTTTGCTCCAAGTCCATCATACAACTTCAAACTTGCCGTACTCCCACTGAATCCATCACTTCACATTTCATTTTAGATTTCATCTGCTATTTTATCAGATTTTGCAGTTTTGCAACTTTGCATAGCTGTCTTTAAAGCCATTAATAGCTTGGTATCAATTTTTTTTTCTCTCCCAAACCGATTTAGCATGTAGAACAGCACAAAACTTTGCTTTCTGGTAAATTCATATTTCAGAGTTAGTATTTAATCTGTTTAATTTCTGGGCTTCTATAGAAGGGCTCTGATGATAGTCCTTGCCCATTTTACCTGTTTATTTAACAATTTCTTCTACTATTACCTAAATCTAGGGCAGGTTTTGATGTCTCTTACAAGAAAAAAGCCTATCAGAAGAGACTTTGCAAGTTCTCCTGTGCTACATCTTTGTTAAATTTTCCTTTTATTTTACTTATGTCCTTCCAACCTCTCTAGCTGACTTCATGATCTGGAGGAGGATTCTTTAAAAATTGGTGTATCTTTATACCTTTGTTTCTATTGCCCTTTTTTGGTCTTTCACATTTGATTTTTATATGTAATACTTCAAATTTTATAGTGTTTTGTATTTTCCTCATTTGGGCAAAACTAAGAATGTCTTTGCAAGAACTATCTGTATTGTATTTTTCCCCCATGACAGGTTTCTTTCATTTCCCAAAAAATTGCAAACAATATATTCATATCCTCTCAGTTGTTTTTCTTTGGCTTCTACAAGTTTTGCACATACACACACACACACAAAATTATAGAACCGTGTCACTGTTTTCTGTCCTTTCCAATTTCCTATTTGATAAAAATTTTCTACCTCTATTTTTCTTTAGCGATACAAAAATTACCTAGGGGAATGCATCATTTTGAAATGTGCTGCTTCAGAATTATCTCCCTTCCCAAAATCTTGAATTTAAAACCTCAGCTAAAACTCTACCTCAAAGGGTTTAAAATCTTAGTACAATCTCTTGATTTGATATGTTGCCTACTTCCTTCAAGGTTCAGATAAAGCCTATCCCTCTAAATAGAATTGTTCTGTTCTAAAGGCATAAATCCCTTGTTCTTGATTTTCTCATCTACCAGATGAAATGCTGTCCCTCTGTTTCTTGATGCATTTTTGCATTCAATATGGAAAGCACTAGAGACAATACCACTGCAGAGATGGAATATTACTTATACAAGTTTTGAAATCTTTTTCTGGAAGTGTTCACGCTTTCCCCATCTCTTCTTATACTCATTTGAATAAAGGATAGGAATAACACCATTTCAGAATAACACAACCACCTTTTCTTTCTTTAACTACAACCCATAAAATTTACCGGTGCAATTCTAGCACGCAAAATTCATATTTGATAAATTCATATTTAAGCTTAACTTAAAAAACAAATATATTTTAAAATCAACATATGCTATCCAGTTTAAAAATGTTTTCATTATAAGGCATCAGTACTTGCTTCCTGCCTTCAACCCATGACATACATTCACATGATAATCTTACAGAGCAACTCAGTGGCTGTATAATGAATGGGTTTTGTTTCTTTTATGGGCAGCACTAACTTTCACCTGTGCCTTGAAGCACTATAATTTCAGCACACTTTGTGCTTTTTCTAAAACCCAACATAATTTTCCTTCTTCTGTTCACATTTGCTACTGCATATATTCCCTATTTTTCATTGTTTGAGTTTATTAAAAAATAGTCCCTTTGCCCCAAGCTGCTCAAATTTATGTTATTATCTTTTCAGGGCATTTTTAGAGAAACTGGTCCACACTGAAGTGGTAGTAAGATGTTGGAACACTGAATTTGGCTTTGTATCAATACATATAACACATTGCATATGAATGACTGCTTAAAGAGAGGTGTGTGATCCAAGTGACAAATCCTTGAAACTTGCTATGCAAGCTAACAGTTGTGCCATTTTAGACAGATGTTTGCAAGTAAGATTCTTCATGCAGGTGAGGGCTGGAGAGATGAAGAGATTTCTTAAAATCTGGAAGTAAAACCTTTACATATGATAATTTTCTATCTCATATTTGGACAGAACTTTGCTGCAGAAGAGGTGGAGTAAAATCAGGGCTGGCAAATCTAAGTTGAGGAAACAACTGTGTCAGCTATGATTTTAATACTATTTTGTCTAATAGTGAATAATTAGGAGATTTTGAAGACTAGAAAAATCTTGGACATGTTTGCTCCAAATAAACCTTCTTCTTTATATTTCTGTCACATACCAATGACTGTCAAGGTCAGATTGCTAATCTCTTGTTCTTGAACTCAAAACACAAATACATTAATAACAAGAATCTTGACTTTCATAAAAGAAGACACGCATCAATCTTTTGATAATCTTACATAATTTACTTAAATAATGACAAAAAAGAGAAGCAAATTACTCTGAAATTACTTCAGGTGACTGAAATTGAGCTGTCTTTATGTTTGACAAACCTGAATTTGAAAGGTTATTATTACATGATAGTAGACTGAGAAGGCATATAAAATACAAGTTTATGTCATTCTTTCTTTGGCTGGATTCAATTGAAGGAGACTGGAGCTCAAAATATATTTTTTTTACCTGCTGTTCAATATTTTTAAAATATACAATATTATAATAGAAATACTAGATTTTTATTAAAAACAAGTTTAATTTTCTGCTTATCATATTTACAGTCTGTCAATGGAAGGTAACTTCCTTATGGAAGAGGAGCTAATGTGATCAAAAACAGTAACAGAAGAATCTTCACAGGATAGCTAAAATACAGCTTTCTGAATATAAAAGCAATTAATTTGTTGTAGCCAAAAATTTTAGAAGTATTCTGATTAAATGTATTTAGATGGAGTACAAGAGAAAGGGAAAGAACATTTTAAAACAAACAAACAAACACCCCCAAAATGTCCCCAGACAGCTGCAAATGAGAAATCCCAGTTTTCTCTATGTCCAAGGTAGTCTAGCATTTTGATTTTCCTAGCCTTTTATCTCCAACTGGACATCAGCTTTCATAACTATAGCTGGCACTAGTTTCATGATGCCATAATTTTTATCATTCCAGCAGTGTAGATAAGGTCTCTTTTAAATCACATCAATTTCAGGACAAGAATTTGATTTTAGATACAACAAAAATAAATCTAAAACTTTATCTCTACACACTCAGGAAAGGCTAAAAATACTTTTATTTGATCAATTTTTTCTCCCTCTTCTGGAAGAAGCAACAGAGTGATTGAGAAACTCCAAAAAATAGTCCTCAAGAAGAGAGGACTCAGGTTTGCTGTTTTCTCTACAAGCTCTTCAGGAGGCATAGGCAGGGTGGAAGAGGTGGAGTGGTGGCATTGTATGTAATAGAAAGGTTAGAATGTCTGGCATAGTTGTCAAGAGCACTATTGAGAACCTCTGGATAAGAATCAAGGGGAAAACAATTAATCTGGATGTAATCGTGGGAGTCTACTACAGACCTCCTGGCCAGGACAATGGCACTGATGAATTATTCTTTGAGAAACAAAGGGAGCCTTCCAGGTGAACTGCTGTTGTCCTTATGGAGGACTTCAGCTTGCCAGAATTTAACTGGGAGCATCACATAGCTGGTGCAGCCTGAGCCAGATGATTCCTTAAAGACCTGGATGACAACTTTATGGAACAAGTCCTAAGGGAGCTGATTTGGAAAGACACTGTCCTTGATCTGCTGCTTGTCAACAGGGTGGATCTCAGGAGCAAAGCAGAGACTGGGGCCATCTTGGCCACAGCAACCACAAAAAGATTGAGTTTAAAATCTCTGTTGACAAAAGTGCCAGTCAAACCTCAACTCTGGACATGAGGAAAGCAGACTTCAGGCTGCTCAGGGAACTAATAAGTAAAGTCCTCCTGGGAAGAGGTTTCTGCAGGTGGGGGGGTCTGTCAACACTCATCACTTTTTAAACATCACCTCCTTAGTGCACAGGAGCAGGAAATTCCCAAATGCCAGAAGTCAAGCAGGGGATGCAGAAGGCCACCTTGGCTGAGCAGAGACATTCTCCTGCAAATAAGGCAATAAAGGAAGGTTTCTGCACAGTGAAAGCAAGGTCAGGTGACATGGGAATAATACAGAGATGCTCACCACTGTAGAGAGAAAATTCATGCAGCCAAAGCTCAGCTGGAGTTGAAGCTGTCAGAACTGTGGGAAACATTGAAAAGGTGTTTTTTTTTCAAATATATTAATGGCAAAAGGTAGTGTAAAAATAAGATTGACTTATTACAGGATGAGGATGTCCTCACCAACAGGGGTATAGACAAGGCAGAAGTGTTTAACACATTCTTTGCCTCTTTCTTCAACACTGATGTCAGACCAAGGGAGTCTCAGTGCCCTGAGCTGGAGGACCATGACTGTGAGAATTATCAGCTCCCAGCTGACCCTGAAACTGTGCAGTATTGGCTGCTCCAGCTGGATCCCTGCAAATCTGTGGGCCCAGTGGGATTCATCTGAAAATCCTCAAAGACCTGGGTGATATGTTTGCAATGCCTCTCTCAATGGCTTTTGAGTGGTCTTGGGACTCCTGAGAGGTCTCATCTGACTGGAAACCAGCACACACTGTCCCAATTTTCAAGAAAGGCAGGAAGGAGAACCCCGGTAACTACAGGTCTGTCAGTGTCAATTCAGTGCCTGGTAAATTCATAGAAAAAATTATTCTGGGAAGTACTGAAAAAGACTTGTAGGGCAATGCAGTCACTGGTAACAGTCAGCACAGCTTCATGAGAGGAAAGTCCTGCTTGTTGAACCTAAGACAGGGTAGGTCACCTAGCTGATCAACGGAACCAGTAGATGTGAACTTTTTGGACTTCACCAAAGTTTTTGATACCGTCTCTCACAGTGTCCTGGAAAAAATGCCCAGCCCACAGCTGGAATGGCATTATGCAATGGGCAAGCAACTGGCTCCCATGTGGGGCACAGTGAGGTCACTTGGTCGGTTCAGCCTGAACAAGAGGAGACTGAGGAAAGACCTCACTGTGTTCTTCAATATCCTCACAAGCGAAAAGAGAGGGGAGGTACTGATCTCCTCATTCCCACAACCAGTGATGGGACTCGAGGAAATGGCATGAAACTGAGTCAGGGGAGATTTAAGTTGGATATCAGGAAAAGGCTCTTCTCCCAAAAGGTGGCTGAGTACTGGAACAGGCTCCCCAGGAGAGTGTTCACAGCACCAAGCTTGTCTGAGTTTAAAAAGTGTTTGGACAATGCACTCAGGCATATGGTATGATTGTTGTGGTGTCTAGCACATAGCCAAGATTTGGTATTGATGATCCTGATGGGTGCCTTCCAACTCAGCATGTTCTATGATTCGATGATTTTGAGAACATGGTTTTTAATTTTTACAAAGAAATTGACAGTCAGGATGTGTACATCCACTGGCTTACTGCACAAGAACATGTTCACCAATCCATAATCATAGAATGACTGCTACATTAATGCCCATGGGCAAGATAACAGGTAAATCTTCCTTACAGAAATTTAGACATGAAAAGCATTAACTGCCAAATTCTTCACTTCTGCCTGTTTATGGCAAAATGCACCAGTAGCCATTTTACAGACAGGGAGACTTGTGAAATCTAGGTACTCCATAGATAGCAACAGGGAACAAAAGATGGGGACCCACATTTTGGCCTTTATATGGACCTTGTTACATAAGCAAAAAGACCTGGCATTTACATGTTGGGGACTTAAAGTTCTTACTCAGTAGGGATACTGCTAAATTGTTTGTGTAAAGATAACATTAGGAAAAAATAAACAAAACATAAAGAAATAGCAGAATGCAGTCACAACAAATTCAGCAAAATTACTTTTAAGTGCACCTCGATGAGCTGTCAATATTTCTGTAAGTTCATTCTTTTGAACTGAGTATGTTCCCATCTGAACTGTGGCTGCAGCAATAACCATTATAATCACATACAGACTGCAAGGCCTGGCCCACTGGCCAGGACCTTACCAGCAGGTTAAACCTGCAGCACTGCAAGTCTGTCAAACAAAGAACTTGCCATTTATTGTGTCCTTGACACTTCAGAAGCATGAGTTTTTACCAGATTAGAGAAATGGCATGAGTTTATACTGGTAAATTCCTTAAGATTAGGACAAATCTGAAATACTGAAGAACTGTAAAAAAGAAATGCAAACATATGTGTGGTCATAGTTTCCAACACTACTACATCATTTTATGTCTGAATAATGAGATAATAGGAAATTACATCACCAAGTCTACATTAGGCACCGACCCACACTTGCTTTTCCATTCTAGTAACCTAAGTGGATCTTCAGAAAGTAAACAAGTATAATTGTACACATTTGACATTCTTCATTAGATGAAATCTGCTCAGTACTGGATGAAATAATCCTGTTACAATTGGTAAACTGAACTTTAAATCTGTAAGTTAGGGTTTTTGTATTATTTTTTCTACAATATTCTTTAGTGTTCAAGGAAAATTTTGGGAGTTAGTGAGATTTTTTTTTTTTTGTTCTTCCACCAATCAAAATAATGAGACTTTTTTTTTTTTTAAATTTCTCCTTAAACATCAAGCTTTTCCTCAAAGACTGTATAACAACCCACAGTTACGGTAATCAGTATATGAACAATGCACAAAAAATTCTGCTTTTCTGAACTGTCTTCATGTCCAGCAATATAAGCATTACCGTCTTACTAAATTAATTCTGTATGCCTATTTTTTTCATTATCTAGCATTATATTACTAGTCCAGGCAGTGTAGCAAAGATCTGCAGTTGTTTTATACCAAATTGGATTGCAAAGCTAACCACTAGAACCCATAGTTTTAATCAAAATTAGTTTTCAGTCCTACTGCTTTCTATTTTGAGATCTCAGTCTGGGAACAAATCTGTGAGGCCTGTTATATTTTTACATGTTTTCATATATAGGGATACACACATATATTTGCCTGTGCAAAAATACACACATTTTGCTATATTTGTGATGAGTGGGAGACAGAATTCTGAAATGCAAACACAGCTCTCATTCTATTTAATTAGACTATGACTAAGATACTTTGTGTGACTATGACTTCATGAAGCACTTAAAGAGAGGCCATAAAAATCAACAATACTTACATCCAGAAGGGATTTAATTCACAGCTCAAGCAAAACACTTGAAGGTGAGAAAGCATCTGATACCATCTCATCCAGAAGAAAATGTTTTCCCAACTAGATAAGAGAATCTGCATTGATTAGAACTTCTGAATGGATGATTTTGCATATTTAGATTTAAAATCATTGAAACAAAGGATTGCTCTGAATCCATTCAGTATGCCACTTCTGTCACAAACCACACAGTTTAGATGGCATACTCATTTAAAAAAAAATTGAGACAAAAATTTTCATAACATACCAATTTCTTCCTAGGTCAAAGTTATAAAAATTATCAAAATAGCACTTCTCCAGTATATGAGGTGTTAAACAAGAATTCTGGGGTACACTTCAATTTAACTCTATTATGTACAATAAATGGAAAAAAAAACCCTCGACAATCATACAAATGAGAGATTGCAACCAAAGGGAAACATTCTCTAAATGCTGTAATTTATGGACAGATTTTAAAATATGTGAATACTTAAATACAAGAAAAGTATTCCTTTAAAATATCATAAATATATTGAGTATAAGAATATGTACATATTGGTATGGAAACAACCAAATTACACAGAAAAGTTCACAGTAGATTGGTTCCAACATTGTCATGTATATTTAAAACACAGAGGATAACTTTTCCCATACATAAATATCATTTGTCCATTCCTACCTAATGCTCTGTCTTCCTCGTCTCTGCAACATCACTTTACACTGCAGCATACCTATGTGATCTTTGACATTTTGGGGGCAATAAAAATAGGTTTGTTTGTTTTCAAGTTGCCATTCACTAAATCTACTATTAATTTGTGTCTTTGCTGCTGTTCTCACTCTGTTAGTCTGCCACAGCTTAACTTTTTCTAAATTTGCATTGCAAGAAATTTCAACTATCAGCTTTCTAACTGCACTGAAGTCTGGAGTCTGTCTTCTTCTAGTTCATTGGTTTTCTTTTGTTGTTCTTTGACTTTCTCTTCTTTTCATTAGCTTCAAGTAGTTGTCCTTCATTTCCACATCCTCAACTAAATCCTATTGCTTGGTGTTCATCTGAGCTGTATTTTAGCTTTCTACACAAAGAAGCTGTAACAAAATTATAAAAAATCTGATAGGCCGTTAGCATCTTGTAGTACACATCCCACAAAAGATTTCTGGGAAATACTTCCTACTGCAGTATTCACTGCTTTGATTTAGTCTGTAGTTGCTCATGGAAAGCGCTGTGTACCTGTCCTTACAAATCTGGGGGTATGCCATGCAGCATCAACACAATAGTGCCCCGAATTGTTTTTCCTTCTATTATTGTCCATGGAATTTCAGCAGATCCCATTCCTTCTGAATTCTGAATTCCAATCCAAGCATATGTGAATAATAGAGCAGCATAAATCTTCCTTTTTATATGTTCCTTCTTTTATAGTATTATTAATATCATTAGCTTTATTATATAGTATCTTTTATAGTATTATTCCTGTCAAGTTATCCCACAAATCTCTGTTATGTCAAGTAAGTTATAATTTTAATTATGCATTATTTTTTCCCTTCTTCCTTGTTTCTCATTCTTTCTATATTAACATCCAGGCTGATTAAAAGAAAAAATTTAATAGGCAAAGACTGACAATAATAGGATGTGTGACCAAGGACCTTAATGGCAAAAATTTCACAAATTTTCCCTTAATAACTGAATATTTTTAATATTTTTATCCACTGACTTGTTCAATGTAACTTTGCTCCATAGTAAATGTCTGTCTGGGACCGTTCAAAGCTTCCTTTTCACATCTAGATTACATCTGTGTAACAGGATAAGCTCCCAGAAGCTAAATTTTAAGGAAACCTAACAGCTGTCATTAAAATCCAAGCTTCTTCCGTGCTCCTGTGTAAGCACACCTAAATGACACTAGAAACATCTATCCTTGCACCTATGTTCAGTCTGTGCTATGACAAGCAATATAGATGAATTAACTATTTTTGGGAAATTAGAAACAAATAAAGAAGAGGGTTGTTGCACCTTCACTAGGATCCACAGGTTGGAGTCAGTTAGCCATAGCAATTCTCCACTGAGATTAAATGAGTCAAAAATATACAAACAACTTCAAGACAGCTCTGATGTGTATAGTGCATGATTAACAAAGAAAACAAAGCGAAAAAAAATTTATTACTTTGTCAATGTCCTCTCTTAGTTGATCTTCAGGGATTTTGTAGCGTAGGAGTTAGAAATATCAGGTATAAAGTGCAGCAAATGCTACTACAGGTAGAACACAAGGTGGTGAAAAATTAGAAAAATAGCTTATGATTTAATACATCAGGGAAAAGTAGGAAAAATTTATTTATTTCCTTCTTCTCTCACAAAAATTATTACAAGCTCTGGAATACATACTGATATGCTTATATAAAATGCCCATTCTCAGAAATGGTAAGAACATTAATAAGGGATTTGATGATGCATTTAATGACAAAAATGTAGCAAACTATTTTTATAAATATCTAATTTTCTATTTTCAAATTGTGACTAAGGCATTTACAAGGAAGATAAAGCCAAAAATTCACAAATTATATCACTGCAGAAAAATAAAAACTTCATCATAGCATCAGGGTTTTTTCATCTCTGATGCAGTCCCAACATTCTTGCAGGTGGGTGAGAAGAGAGACCCCTTCCATTTAGCTCATCAGAAAAAAGTAAAACTCAGTACCTTTCCTTAGAGATCTGACTCCCAGCTATAAAATTATGTCCATATCTTTTTCTAACCCTGTGCTTTGTTGTTTTGTCCTGCTGATCCTTAAAAGCACCAGCCCCTTTAGTTATCTAGCAGTGAAAGTAATTTGACAGCTTCCACACCCCATCTTTTACTTAGCCCCTTCTGCAGGCAGACTTTAAGGGCAGTGGCCTCCACTGATTAAGTGCCTACAGATGAAAAGGCTCTGTCCCCTGGCTGAATAGAAAGGCAGCTGCTATACCCATGACACTAAGCAGTTACTGTTCAGCATAGAAATCCTAATGGAGATTACTTAGATCCGTTCTTTGTGTTTTCAGGCATCTCCAAATATTTTATTCATTTTTTGTTTCTTCTCTCACACAGGACGGGCACAGATGTGTTCCTTCCCCAAGATGTTTGTGTTGAAGTTGAGATTATATTTCATTTTTCCAAGTCCATATCCTATTCTTTAAATATCTGAGCATGATAGCAAATCTGAAAATATTAAAAAGATTCATGATACACATGATTTGGGAGTAAAAGTAAGTATCAGGTTTGTAAGCCTGAAAATCCAAACAAACTCCCACTACAACCACAATCCAAAAACCCAAAACTCACTACACACAGCCCTCCTCCCAAAATAAACAATGAGCCCAGGCCCTGCAGATGCTCCTTGAAAAATGAAATGCAACTGAAATGTT
>WBNO01013645.1:0-10003 GCA_013400575.1 Peucedramus taeniatus
CTGAAAGGTGGTTGTAGTCGGGTGGTCTCTTCCACCAGGCAGCAACCACAGAACCAGAGGACACCAGAATCTCAAGCAGCATCAAGGTTGGATATTAGGAAAAAGATTTTTATTGAAAGTCATAAAGTTCTGGAATGGTCTACCTGGGGAGGTGGTAGAGTCACCATCCCTGGATGTGTTTAAAAAAAGACTGGATGTGGCACTCAATGCCATGGTTTAGTTGAGGTGTTAGGGCATGGCTTGGACTCGATGGTCTTTCAGGTTTCTTCCAACATAGTCATTCTGTGAATTCTTTGAATTGTGTGAATTCTGTGAGACATCTGAATACACACTAGCTAGATAGCGGCTCTATCTGCCCTTTCCAAAATTTTATGTAATCAAATTGGCTATTGCTAGTTCCCTAAATGTGACTGCTTAAAGAAATTCTTCCAAAATAATTGCAATGAAAAATGAAAATTATAACCACTGAAAGCCACAGAGACACTGAGTTAAATTTGCTCTTGGTGTATCCCCAGTGAAGTCAATGGAATCAAGCCCGTATTTGATCTCTGCTTCCCGTCTTTAATGTAAAAGTCCACACAAAAAATTTAGTCCTTAAACTATTACTTGGTAAGGGGAAATAGTTTTCAAACCACCCCAAAGGCTTAATGAGGTTAAAGAGGTTATGCAGGATCTGTATGGGATCTTGCACACCTTTAAATGGTAGTTACTAGAAAACTTAATTGTTTTGTTTTGTTTTGTTTGTGGGGTTTTTTTGTTTTGTTTTGGCTGCTGAAGAGACTTTAATGTGGAGAAGGTATTTTTAGGTTTACTGAAAGACAGGTGTGTAAAAAAGTCAGATGTGTGGCTGGGATCATAGTGATGGATTATGTACCCATATGCAGAACTGGAGTAAGGAAAGAGATTTACATGATGTCTACATCTTCTGCATTCTTACCTGTAAATCCTGAATTTGAAAAATCTCCAGACTCTTTTAAAACTCGACTATGTTCATGCTTTCCACATATATTTCTACTTATCTTGGAGAGGTGGCTGTACTTTTCATGTGATTTTCAATTTAAATGTTAAAGGCAAGTTAATAGGAGAGTTCAAAATGAGAGATAATGGGACAATTCTGCATGTAGGCTTGTGATTAATTTCAGGCATAGCCAGTATAGAAAATCATATTCCATGAATGAGTTACACACCACCTTCTGAACAAAGCAAAATTTCTCAAGAGGAAAATTGACTGCAATATAAGAAAATAAGATAAAATACGGAAAATAGAACCTTTCAGAATAATAATCCCTACACTTTTTTTTTAATCATATGGTTTTAAGAAAAGCCAGAAGCTCAAGTGAATGGAAAATTAAAATTAACAGGACTTGTCCACTCAGCTATAAACCAAATTTTAATTAATCCAAGATTTATGCCAGGCACCTTGCTGGTGATATGACACATGGAAATATCTACATCTGTTTCTGCAATCAAGAATATATTCTGTATTGGCTAAGTCTCCACAGGTTAAAAAAAATAAAGGAGATAAATCATTGTTATAGCTACAATCAGGGTGTCTTAGAGCTATGACCTGGCTATCTGGGAACAACATGTACACACACACATTTCCACTGAACTGCAATAAATACTGAGATTGGTGCTAGCTATAGTACATTATTTGTGTAGCCATAATTTCCAGATTATTAAGATAAGCTTTTAAAAAGAACTTTTCACAGCATTAATCCCATTTAAATTTAAAATGGGAAGAGAAGCTCTATTAGCTGCACAATGTGAGGCAAATGGGAACACATAATGCAGCTGAATTAAATTCAGCAACAAAGTGAAATATTCTTTAGACATTAGTTAGTCCATAAGTATCAAGCAAAAAAGCAATTTACTTTGTCGTCTTCCTCAACAACATACCCAGCATGATCTGAGACTGAAGTCAATATCTATATTTAATAGTGCCATAGAAATCAGCTGAAGGTGCACAGTATGGAGAACATTCTGAGACGGAAAGTATAGTAAAATATGTCATCACATAAAAATAGGGTCAGATTCTTATATCCTACCAATCTTAGAGATTTGATTGTACTGAAGTAACAGGATTCCTATGTAACACAAGAATTAATGACTGCATATATATTATCCATATGTATAATAATAAATACAATAGTTGATATTCCACAAGATCATAGAATAAGATAGATTGGAAATGGCCTCTGAGATCATCAAGTACAAGCTTTTACCACTATGTCAACCAGATCATGGCACTAAATGCCACATTTCTGTATTTATGTAGACACCTCCAACACCTCTCTGGTAAGCCCATTCCAATGTCTTATCACATTTTCTATGAAGAAATTCTTCTTAATGTCCAAATTAAACCTCCCCTGTTTACAGAAGATTACATCTTCCTGTCCTGTCTTTTGTTGCCTGGGAGAAGACCTCACCTGGCTACACCCTACATTCTCCTCTCAGCCAGTTTTAGAGAGTCATAAGGCCTCCTCTGAGCCTCCTTTTCCCCAGGCTGAACACTCCTAGCCCCCTCAGCTGCTCCTCATCCGACTTTTGTCGAGCCCCAATGAAATCCTCATTGCATTTCTCTGGACACACTCCAGCCCCTCAGTGCCCCTGTAGTTAGGGGCCCAGAACTGAATACAGTACTTGAGATGTGGCATCACCAGTGCCCAACACAGGGAAGAACCACTTCCCTGATCCTGCTGGTCACTCTGTTTCTGCTAAAGGCCAGGTGTTATCAGCCTTCTTGGATTCCTTTTGGACACCTTCTTGGTCACCTCTGGGCACATTGCTAGCTCATGTTCAGCCACTGTTGGCCATATATATCTTGTATTAACAGTATAAATGTGAGAGGAAGCATTAAGGATTTGTAATAGCCTCGAGTTTGATGTTTACAAGTCTATGAAACACTGCTTTTGATTTTTTAATAGTTTATGTAATTGTACTCAGTCTTGCTGGGATGGAGCTGCTTTTTCTTCATAGCAGCTCAGATGATACAGTGTTTTAGACAGGAGACCAGAGCAGGGGTAAAAAGCCAGTGTTCTAGCTGATGTTGAGTAGTGCCTCCATAGCACCAATATCTTTTCTGTTTCTTCAGCTGACCCTCCAATGGGCTGAGAGGGGCCACGGCTTGAACAGTTGACCCAAAGTGTCCAAGGGGAAATCCTATACCATATAGCATCAGTAATAAAAGCTCAAGGCAAGGAGAAGAAAGGGGGGACATGAAGAAAGGTAGTTATCACACTTGTCTCCCCATGAAATCGACACATGCTGAGGCCTTGTTTTCATTGAAATACCTAAACACTTGCCCAAGGGGAATCTTATTTGCTTTTGCTTGCACAAACAGTTTTCTTTATCTCTCAATCCATGTGTTTCTTTCACATTTGTCTTTTTGATTGTCTCCCCCGTCTCTGTTGGGAGAGTAGGCAGGTGACTTCATGGGAACATATTTTGGGGTTTTGTAAAGGAGTAGCTGACTTGCTTCAGCCTGATTGTCTCCCTTAGTCTCCTGTTCAACCAAATTGTTTTGATGTGAGGCTGTGTGTTTGAAGGAGACTTAGTAATTGTTTGTCTTCAACTCATTTAAATCCTGGAAATGTTTCTATCTTACATGACCAGAGACACATGCAGAAGATATACAGCAAACAGATACATAACTAACAATACAAAAAAAAATGTGTTGACAATGACAGATTGCTTTTCCCATTCTATCTTATCAAATTGTGTGAAATATGACCCCTTACACAATGCAACTCATTAGAAACAGCAGTTTTTGAGTTTTTAAAAGACCTTTGCAAGATGAAAACATCTGCCAGTATTCCACAGAGAAAGTCAACCCTAGGAAACTGAAAAACCCTGAGGTCACATGGCATGTGCAGCCTTTGGACCTGGAGTATAAAAGTGATTAATTTAGGTTCTGTGTATTATAGTGATTACTGATTTTCAGTATATCCTTTTTTTGCCATTCCATCTGCCAATATTTTGAAGAGAACCTTCGTTTTTAGTTGTATGATCTAACAGCATAAGAAAAATCCAGGTTTAGAATCTAGTATTCAAACCAATGCACCAGTGAAACAAAAGGGCATTATAAGCAGAATGAAGGTAATATTCATAGACTAATGAACTTTCCTACTGGTTCCTCTTTTTTTTTTTTTTTTTTTTTTCTCCAGTGCTTCAGCATTCTTGCCTGAATCTCTTTCGTTCATATCTATGCCTAGAGTGTCTACTAGCCTAGACTCAGGACAAAAATTGGCATAAAATGCCACTGATGTAATTGAAGATATCAGTCATACCTAAACATCTGATATACAAATAGTTCAGTAAGTAAAGGTTTGAATTTCTGAATTCATTGTCTTGAAGCAAGTTGTTATTGCTTTGAAAAGGTATCACAGTGTGTTTTTATGTAATATTGGACTTGCATGAATTCTTTTGAGTGTTATATGATTTTGGTTTCATTTTATTTACTGTCTTGTTTTGACAGTAACAGCAGCTGAAAAAGCCCATAAACCTGGAAAACACACTTGAACCTTGCTTGCTTACTTGAATTGGTGTTGATATTTTGATTGTAATACACAGATTTTCATATTTCTGCTGGAATCAACCATGTTGAGAAACATTAAAAATTTACAGATTTGAAAACATACAAACATTACATCAAGTTATAGTAATGCTTAGAAAAACAAAAACAAAATCTAGTGAATGTAACGCGTTTCTTTTTTACATTAAACATGTGTTACTAAAAATTATTGAGGAAGTAATTAATATTTTATAATGACAAAATGAAAAGAACCCTGCACTACAATATCCTTATTGGTCCTATTCTTTTTGTCATTTAATTCCATCCTGCTCATCTCATGGCAATTTATCCATTATATATTTTCTTTTTTTTTTCCCTAACAAATAGAGAGATTAAGTATTCAAGTAATTTTACTGCCTATACCAATATTTTCCCTTAACTGTAAATGAACCTGGTATAAGATTTTAAGATGCTGATGTCATTATAGCACTTTTTTTTTTTAGTTTTATCAGATTTCTTTATTGATTGTATTTCAGATTATGATGTCAGATCATGTATAACTTCCAGGGCTGACTATTAATCTTAGAAGCTTTATAAACAAGCAATCTACATACCTGTCAAGAAGACACATCATTTGTCTGCATGACCATACTGCATTCTCTAGACCTTTCAGATTTGAAAAGCCATAACCATTCAAAAATTCTATATGCAAAATTCTGTATAAAATCACTATTTGAATGCCTATGTAAGAGACATAAAGCAAACATACTCTGGAAATGCTTCCACCCCTTACTGTGAAAAAGGAAGTAAGAAATAAGATAATTCTGACAACTCTGGGACCAAAGAGAGAACTTTACTGGCATTAGGTTCATCTTATGTACTTACCTGTAGTACCAAGATCATAGCAACTATATATTAATTCTAGATATAAAATTGAAATACACAAAAAACTGTTCTGTTGTTATCTTATTTCACTTATTTCACTTCTTATTTCACTATTCTCATAGATACGCATTTCTATTTGTTTGGTAGTTGAAATCATTCCAGTGCTTCATTAAGCTTTATCCAAACTTTCTGCAAGTGAGTTAGTGCATTAGCACATATTTTCTGACAGCTCAGAATGATAGAGAAGAGATTGCATTTTCTTTTTATTCATAATTCCCACTAATGACATCCTCCAAAGATTTCTTATTCTAATTACAAATTCAAACACTCGCACAGTATGCTATGGGTAATTTTTTAATAATGAGTTTTTCAGTAACTTTTAATGTGTGTCTCTGAGAGAATAAATTTTAGGATTTTGTGGCAGTTGTTCTGAATGTAAAAAGTTATGAAGTTGATTTCGTATAGTTTTACTTCAGCATTTTTGAACATACAAAAGTTGATAATATCATAGTATTCCTGCCACATTTATTACTTCTTCTTTTTCTAATTTATCACTGCTTCTTGTCATTTTAGAACACAACACACATAACTATCTTTTTTGTTGGAACTAGGCAAAAACAACATTCCTAAATATTTGCATTTTGTAAGGACTTACATACACTTGAAATAAGTCCTAAGGATCCTCTTGAAAAAAATACATCTTATCACTCTAAGACAACATGGCAACATTTTCTAAAACATTTCTAATAGCTTTACCATCATAAAAGTATTCCATTTTTACTTGCAATGACAGTGTAAAATGTTTATATAAGTAACCAAAATATTTTGTATTGAATTTAAAGATTATCCATTTTTATAAGACTGTCTTTTGCAAAGGCTAGTTATGTACACAAACTTTGCAATACACTTATTTTGCTTTCAGTTAAATTAGTCTCCCTGCCAATGCCTCCAAACATAGCCAGCAGTTCTGAATATCTAGGGTTAAAATTATTTTCCTAGGTATAATAAATAGATATCAGTCTTACAGTTAAATATTTTCTTCATTTTTTCCAACTGTAATGAAAAACATTACTCTTAGCTTCTTCACATATACTCTCAAAAATTGAACCCCAGTCTCTGAAACCATAATTTGATTAAAACCATATCCACTCACATACCACTTCACTTCTTTTTACTAATCATACTATCACATACTGTCTACATCTATGTTATGTACATATTCATATAGCTTGTTTAGTTTGTTTCCTAATATTACTTTCAGATTTGATACAATTTTTTTTGTTTCAGCCAAAAACAAGCAGTTAACCAACACAAGCCCAGGGGAAAGCCTCCTTGAGAACCTCAGCTGCATGTTTGCCAAGGTGTTTCCAGTATTCTACTGCTGTAAGAAAAAGCAGGCATTTGATCTTCCATCTCCAGCCCATTGTTTATTGGGAAACTGCAGGAGCAGAGATCAACCCACAGTGGAGCATGTCAAAGTATTTATTGCTAGGGTCCTATAAACTGTGTCATAACTGGAACTATGAACCTGCAGAGACCCTTGTTAGGGCTTAATGGACTGGCAAGGTAAGCACTTCTTTCATTGTGAAAATGAAAATGCTGTCTAGGCGTTTAATGAACACAATAACATTTCTGCATGCCCCCAAAAATTCCTGAGAGCATCTGACGCTGGTTTGATCTTGTTGGAACATTGATTTTTCTTCTTCTTTCTCTCCCAAGTACTTTTATTGCTGAGGGCAAGCTTGTTTGTCTGAATATAGAGAGAAGGGGCTCTTGTTCAGAGGGAAAAATTGGAGGCTTTTCCTTGAGAATTGGTTTTAAACCTAGTTGCAGTATCCTCCTCAGGAGAAAAATCTAATTCCACTTTTCAGCTCTCTGTAGTCCTCATGGGAAAGAGAAAGGCAATAGCCAACATAATTATGCAAGGTTTAGGGCAAATTTTGTCAGCATGACCTTACAAGGAGATTTAGGTTACTTCTAGGAATTTTATTTGAATTAAAGTGGCTGTACATTCCTAAATCAAATGTATAAAAATAATATCCAACATTTTCATATCCATTAACAGAGCCTAAGATCAACAGCTCTGTTATACATCCAGAAAAAACAGGCACATTTATTTACAGAATAATGTGTAAAAAATAGGAAGAAGAGGGAAAAATGGTTCTTCTTGCCATCTATACAAACTTTGATTCCTTGGAATGGCTGCTATGTTCATATCTCATTCCCCAATTCATTCAGAATGTTAGTGCTGAAGGGCTAACGAAGCCTTCTCTCAGTCTCACAACACACATTAAAGCTGTCAACAAGTCTTTGATGTTGTGAACCTATTATTATTTTAAGGTCAGTTTATATGGTGTAATCAGGAGTACAACCACTACTTACAAACCCACAGAGAACAAGGTTTTAATGTATTGATTCTCCAACTATTACTCCTTTTGGCAAAATGAAAATAAAAAACTTATTCAGTGCCACGTTAGAGAAATCATAGAATAAAAGAATCACAGAATATTAAATACTGGAAGGGGATCTCAAGGATTATCTGGTCCAACCTTTTTTTGTCAAAAGCACAGTCCAGACAAAATGGCCCAGCACTTTGTCCACCTGGATCTTAAAAGTGTCCCACTTCAATCTCCCCATGAGTAACTTGCCCATTAGCCCTCATCGTTTCCTTGTTACTCATTGTAAAAAGGTGTCTCCGTCTTCTCTGTATGTTGTATTGCACTGACTAGTTAACATGGTTGGTTCTATACCCCGCCCAAGTCCTGTGGAGTTGGTTTTCCCTCACGTTTGGTTCTTCCCTTTGCCCCTCCCATCAGTTGTATCCCATTGGCTGTAGTTCCTTTCCTCTGCCACCCTCCCCCCGGGTTTAAAATCTCCCGCCACGAGGTACCTGATCTCTTTCCTCCCCTGGAGTTGTTCTACGTTAAAGCTGTGGGACTTTGGTCCCGAGAAGAAAGAGCGCCTCTTGTCTTTTGCTTTTGTCCTTGTCAGTGTCACCAGGGTCCAGAGCTAGCCAAACTGATTCCCCATGAGGTGATAAACTGACATCTGTAGTCACTGTAGCATGGTGATAAATTCTCCCCCAAATCTTCTCAAACCTGAACAAGTCCAGCACTCTCATCGTTATCTCAGAGGGCAGGCTTCTCTTTCGTATCTCTGTGGTACTTTTCTGGACCCTCTCCAGCCTGTCCACATCTTTTTGTGTAGTAGGGACCAAAACTGAGCGCATTGTTCCAGCTGTGGCTTGACCAAAGCCAAGTAAATCAGAATGATGACTTTATGTCTCCTGTTCATGGCCTCTATGAAGCAGCCCACCATCCCATTGGCATTCTTTGCCACAGCATCACAGAATTCATTCATACTTAACTTGTCCACCAAGACCTTTCCACAGCCAGGTAGACCCCAGCCTGTTCTGCACTCCTGGGTTATGTTTTTAGAGGTGCAATACCTCACACTTGTCTGGTTAGCCCACACTTTCAGCATGTCCAGGTCTTCTTGAAGTGTGGCTCTCCCTGCCAAAATGCCCACTTCACCACTAAGTTTGGTATCAGTGGCAAACCTTATCAGATTATATTTGATCCTTTTTTCCAGGCACTTATGAAAAAATTTAGACAGCACTGAGCCCAGTATTTGTCCCTGCACACACCACTTGGGCCAGGTTTGAAAAGGAGCTATTTACCACCACTCTTGGGTTGGTGGTAAATAGCCAGTTCCACCACACAGACTGCTGGTCTAAACTATAACACTACACTTTCTCTAAGAAGAGGCTGTGGAAGACGCTGTGAAAAGCCTTGAAGAAATCCAGGCAGACAGTGTCCACTACTTGCTCCACATCAACAAAGTAGGTTACTACTTTTGTTGTAGAAGGTGATCAAGTTTGTCAAGCACAGCTTGCACTTGGTGAATCCAGACTGGCTTTTCCCAATCATGCGCTTCATCTGACTAGTAATGGCCTCCAGAAGGATTTGTTCCATAACTTTCTGAAATAAGACTTCTGGGTTTATAATTTCCTGAATCCTCCTTTAAATCCTTCTTGTTAGATGGGGGTTACAGCCTTGTTCCAGGGTTCTGGGAAGATATCCATGACTTCTCAAAGCCTATGGAGAGTGATCTCACAATGATGTCAACCTTAACATTCTCAGGTGGATACTGTCTCAGGTGTGAACTGTGAAAGTTCACACACCAAATCTTCCTTCACTAACTCTGTGTAATCATCAACCTGGATTGTTGTTTCCAAGGCATGGGTCAAACAGCATTGGTAAAGATGGAGATGAAGGAAATATTGAGAACTTCTATGCCTGCTTTTTCAGCTTTACTGGTGACTAATTCACTTCTGTTTAACAGCGGGCCAGTATTTTCCTCCTGTTTATACTAGGTCTTTACAAAGAACCCTTTCTTATGGATTTTGACATCTTTGGCCAATTTCAAATCACCTTGAGATTTTGCTTTTCTAACTGAATCTCAGCACTCACTGGCAGTGAACTTGTAGTTTTTAACAGGTATTTGTTCACTTTGCCATCTCTGGTATTCTATTCTGTTTCAAACAGACTCAGAATCTTGCAGACTGTAGTCATCCATTGGGACTCTTGTTGGGGGTTGGATCTG
>WBNO01013651.1:0-13552 GCA_013400575.1 Peucedramus taeniatus
TCTACCTGGTCACCAGCAAAAAGAACGATTTCCACTAAAGCCCTGAATAACAACAAGCCTTTACCCAGATCAAGCAGGAAATTGCCCATGCAGTAGCCCTTGGCCCAGTCAGGATGGGAGCAGAGGTGAAGAATGTGCTCTACTCTACAACCAGAAACAATGGCTTGTCCTAAAACCTTTAACAGAAAGTGCCTAGAGAGACTCGAGGCCAACCACTAGGATTTTGGAGCCAAAGTTATAGAAAGTCCGAAACCAACTACACTCCCACACAGGAAGAAATCTTATACGCCTATGAAAGAGTTCAAGCTGCCTCAGAAGTGATTGACACAGAAACACAACTCCTCCTGACACCCCAACTACCAGTGCTGAGGTAGATGTTTAAAAGAAAGGTTCCCACTACCCACCACGCCACCAATGCCACATAGAGCAAATAGATTACCATCATCACACAGCACGCCCGTATTAGAAACCTGAATCACACTGGGATTTTAAAGATAATTACAAACTAACCAGAAAGTAAAAACTTTAGTCTCACTAACGAAAAAGAACAAGAACAAACAACAAGAACTAAAAAAACTACACCATACTACCAACTACCAACAGAAGAAACATGCTACCCTCTTTTCACTGACGATTCCTGTCACATCATAAAGATAAACCAGATGTAGAAAGCAGCCATATAAATCCCCACACAACAGGTTACACAAGCTACCAGAAAGTAGATCAAGTCAACTTACTAAACTCAAAACTGTTAAACTAGCCCTAGACATTACTAAAAGAGAGAAGTAGTCAAAGCTCTACCTTTATACTGATTCATAGATGGTAACCAATACTCTGTGGAGCTAGCTAGAAAAGTAGAAAAAAAACAACTAACAGTGTAAAGGAAAACCAATCTGAGCTACTAATGAGTAGAAAGACATTACCTCTCAAGTAAAAAATCTATCTATGAAAATCCGTCATGTAGATACACATATCCCCAAGAGTCAGGCTAATGAAGAACACCAAAACAACAAGGAAGTAGACCAAGCTACAAAGATAAAGGTGTCAAAAATAGACTTAAATTAGCAACATAAGAGAGAGTTGTTCCTAGCTTGATGGGCCCATGATGCCTCAGGTCATCAGGGTAGAGATGCCACCTATAAGTAGACACGAGACTGAAGAGTAGATTTAACCATAGACACTATTTCTCAAGTTATCCATAACTGTGAGACATGTGCTGAGATCAAACAGACTAAACGGGTAAAACCCCTATAGTATAGTAGACAGTAGTCCAAATATAAATATGGAGACCTAGCAGATTAACTACATCACACTACCCCAAACACACCAAGATAAGCACTATATACTGACCATAGTAGAAACCACCACTAGATAGTTAGAAACCTACCTTATACCACACGCTACTGCCCAAAAAAACATCTTAAGCCTAAAAATACAAGTCCTATAGAAACATGACACCCCTGAGAAAATTGTCAGACAAGACCCATTTCAAGAACAACCATATAAAAACCTAAGCCAGAAAACATAATATGAATAGATATATCATATCCCTTATCATACACCAGCTACCAAGAACGTTGAACAGTGTAACAAACAATTTAAGACTACCGTGAAAACACTTAACAGGGGAACCTTTAGAAATTGAGAAATGAACTTAACAAAAACCACCTAAATAGTCAACACCCAAAAGTCCATCAATCAAGCTAGTCCTACACAGTCTAAACCCTTACACACAGTAGATAAAGTCCCTGTGGTACACATGAAAAGTATTTTAAGAAAGACTGTTTAGATTAATCCCACCTCAGGCAAAGACAAACGCATCTGTGGGATTGTTTTTGTTCAAAGACCTAGTTACACTTAGTAGGTAATACAGAAAAATAGAGAAACACATTGTGTACCATAGGGAAACCTACCCTTAAGTGAAAACTGTGTAAGGTTTCATTGTGATACAGATAAAAATAGAATAAAGAATGAATAATGTCTTAAGTTGAAAGATTTAGCTAGGGTGTGTATTCCATTTGCCATCTGTTAGAAGTGAGGCAGTTATCTTCTGTTAATTAGACAGTTTTCTTTATCTCTTATACAAACCAATCCTCCCTTTGGGAAATATCTTCTGTTAATGGGCCATTGAGTCTCACTGCATGACTGATAAAATTACATCATCCCACTGTGAGATGCTCCACCCAGAGGGAGGAGCCAAACATTCCAACCTAGATATAATCAGAGTTTTGAACACCACAGCAGCCTTTTCCCACAAGATTCCCAGAGCAGCAGCTGTCTTCTCCACTGGATTCCCAGAGGAAGACCAAGCCCATCTATACCACCACTAGACCTTCAGAGGAAAACTACACCCTTCTACAAGATCACTACTTCAACAAAACCACATCTGTCACTCCAAAAAGACTGCAGGCACCAGTTAATTAGATTGCTACCACCAGCCTGACCAACAATGTGTCAGGTCGTATTCTAACTCTGTCAGTAGTTTGTTTTCTTTTTTTTGTACTATTGCATTTGTATTTTTAATTTTCCTAGTAAAGAACTGTTATTCCTATTCCCAAATCTTTACCTAAGAGCCCTTTAATTTAAAAACTATAATAATTTAGAAAGAGGGAGTTTACATTTTCCATTTCAAGGAAGGTTCCTGCCTTCCTTNCTTTTCAAACCAAGACGGAGAAGAAGCGCAAAGTTTGTTTTCAGAAACTGCACCTTCTCCCCTGCATTTTTCTCTTCACACAGACTGTGAAGAGACAGCACAGACAGCGGGAGAAAGCTCTCCTTTGCTTTTTAGTTAGATTTTAGCTAGCTGAGGCAAAGAAGTTCTCCTGACTGTGGCTTTTCTTCTTCTTGGAACTGTTCAAACCTGCTCTGGACTGAAAACCCAGAAAAACACCAGGAGCTCACATCTGTGGCCCACTGGGACCCGGGACGCGGCATTTTCCAGCACAAGAAGGACTGATAAGAGACTGAGCGAGCTGAGCTACAACTCACGGAAAGGATTTTCTGAGTTCGCCATCTCTTCAGAACAGCAGGAGGTTTTATGGTTTAATATTGTTCATTTTTTTGTGCTTGTGAATGCTCTGCCTGTTAAATAAACAGGGTTTTTTTCCACTTTTCTCCAAGGACATCTTTTCGCAAAACAGTTGGGGGAGGGGCCACTTGAATCTGCTTTCTAGAGGAACCCCTTTGGAGGTTTCCTCCCAAATTTTGCCCTAAACCAGGGCACTGGTGATGTACCTATCTTACTTAATCACTGTAGGCAATCTTTTGTAGTAATGATTTGGTGCATTGCTTAGCTTATCCTTTTATACTTCTTTGCAGTTTTGCACTATAGTAAATTACACTTATTTCTTAAGTTGATGTCTGTATCTTTGGTGCCCAGTGGCAAAACAGAGATGGGATAGGATAATACATCTAGTGAAGCCAAAAATACAGATCATAAAGTCAGACAAATCAATTCCCTGGAACCAGAACCCTTGATTGTCCACCCAAGACTCAGAGATGGAGACCTATATAATCAAGCATTAGCATTAGGCATTCTAAGAGCTGCAATTTAGAGACAGCCTGACAGCCTTACCAAGGGTCTAATTCATGTGATTCAGAGAGGATCCCCAGTTAAGAAAAATTATGGCAGCAATTGGGGAGGAAATACTCTACTCAGACACCTGTGCCAATTCCAAGAGGATGTATTAACCCTTCTCATCTCCAAAATCAGATATCAAAAAACAAATAGTGCCTGGACAGCAATTGGACCCTCCAGTCCAGTGAGTGGCATCCTATCAATGGATAGATAATAATGGCCCATACATTCTGATTCCATCAACAATTACTGAAATTTCTAATAGACACAGGAGCACAACGTTCAATAATAACAAAACAGGATGATGCCAAGCTGGATATATGACCTTGATGGCAAAGAGTTAAAATCACTGGAGTGAATGGAGTAAGTGTTATGTGCCAAACTGCAAAAGTTAATTTATGGCTCCCAAGTGAGAAGCACATGACATCTATTTGCTTTGCAATTAAAGATCACAATTAAAACATCTTGGGTTTCAATGTTCAGTGTGGCTGAACCTGGCATTTACCAGATGGCAGTGTGTGGTCCTTTGGTTCAAATTTCAATCCCAAACCTAAAAGAAATTGGGAGACTACAGTGCTTTTACTCTGTGAAGCACCTCCACTCCCTGATTCAAAAGTTACTAATGTACCTCAATACCCAATTCTCTCTGCAGCACAAAAAAGGAACTTCTAAAGTTATAGCTGATTTGGAAAGGTGACAAATCATCTCCAGAAGCCACTCCCCATATAACTCACTGTTTTGTCCAGTCCAAAATCCAGACAGGAGGTGGCAATTAACAGCTGATCACCAGCATTTAAATACCAACACAGCCTCACTAACAACTGCAGTACCCAATAACGCAAACCTAATAGCCACAATATAAGCAGCTGCACACTCATGGATGGCAACACTAGATCTAAAAGATGAGTTCTTTATAATTCCCTTACAGGAAAAAGATAGAAAGAAATTTGCTTTACTTGGGAAGATGTACAATATACCTTTAACAGACTGCCTCAGAGGGAGTCCATTCACCCATGATTGCTCATGTTTGCACTTGCAAAACTTTTACAGGCAGTCTCACTCCCTCCAGATGTAAAATTATACCAATATATAGATGACATTCTAATTGGAGGAGACTCCCCTGAAAAAGTAGGGAAAGCTGCAACAGCAGTACAGCAAGCACTTCAAGAAATAGGAGTTGAGTTACACCTGAGAAATATCAAGGGCCACGTAAAGTAGTATAAAGTCATTGGGTACTTGGTGGATAGCAGGAAGTGCGGCGATTCCTCCAGACACAAAAATTAGAACAGCTGCAGATGCCTCGATCTAGGAAGGAATTACAACAGTTAGTGGGAGCATTAGGATACTGGAGAAAGCACTATCATGGGTTGATGTTGCCTGGATGTTGGGTACCCAAAAAGCTGCTCACTCACTCCCCTCTGCAGCTGGACAGAGGAGAGAAAATTTAATGAAGAGTTCATGGGTTGAGATAAGGACCGGGAGAGATCGCTCATCAAATACCATTACGGGCAAAACAGGCTCTAATTAGAGATATGAAGTGAATTTATTACTAACAAAAGCAGAGCAGGATAATGTGAACTAAAATAAGCCCTTAAAGTCACCTTCCCCCCACCTCTCCTTCCAGCTCTACCTCCTACCCCAGCGGCGCAAGGAGACAGCGAATGGGGGTTATGGTCAGTTCATCAACCATGGTTTTTCCTGCTGCTCAGGGAGAGGAGTTGATCTCCTGCTGCACCATGGGGTCCCTCCCACAGGAGAGTTCTCCATGCACTTCTCTGAGGAGGCTCCATCTCAAGAGCAGCAGCATTCTGCAACCTGCTGCAATGTGAGCCCATCCCACAGGCAGCAGTCCTCCCCAAACTGCTGTGGCATGGGTCACTCTTCCACGGGGTGCAGTCCTTCAAGGACAGGCTGCTCCAGAATGGGAGCAGGGCCTCTCTCTCCATGGGTCTCCCATGGGATCACAGCCTCCTCCAGGCATTCACTCGCTCTGGCATGGGGCTCCTCCACAGGCTGTATACCAGTGGATCTCTGCATCCCTGTGGCCCTCCTTGGGCTGCAGGGAGACAGCTGCTTCACCATGGTCCTCACCACAGCCTTCAGAGGAATCGACTCCAGTGCCTGGAGCACCTCCTCCCCCTCCTTCTTCACTGACCTTGGTGTCTGCAGAGTTGCTCTTCTCACATGTTCTCACTCCGCTCTTCTCTGGCCGCAATTAAAACTGTGCCCCAACTTTTTGTTCTGATTTCTTCTTAAATATATTATCAGAGAGGCATTACCACCACTTCTAATTGGCCCAGCCTTGGCCAGCAGCATGTCCATCTTTGGAGCCACCAGGGATTGTCTGTGCTGGACACTGAGGAAGCTTCTAGCAGCTCCTCAAGAGCCACCCCTGTAGCACCCCTGCTACCAAAAACTAGGCCATGCAAACCCAATACAAGCACATACCTGGATTTTCTATCATTGCTCCTCCTGTATTCATTTTTACAAAAGGGAAAACTCTGGATATGGAATACAGAACATGAGGAGGCATTTAAAACCCTAATACAGGAATTAAGAATCTATCAATTATTCGGACCAGTACATCCCCAGGACCCCATTATAGCAGAATGGGATTTTGTTGAACATGGTACCTACTGTAACCTGTTTCAAACTGTCCCAGATAGACCTAAGAGACCTTCACTGTTCAGCTTGACTGCTTTTAAAGAAACAGAACAGAGATATTCCAAGTGGGAAAAGGGGCTTTTATCTTTAGTCTGAGCAGCAATACAAGCTGAAAAAAATGCATCAGGAACAGCCTGTGCAAACCAGAGGACCCTTTAACTTGCTGGAAGTAATCCTAAAGGGGACTTCTCCCCCAGAAGGAATTGCACAAAAATCTACCTGCAGGAAATAGTATGCCTACTTGACAGGGATTGCAGAGGGAATAGAATTAACTGAAGGACATACTAAAATAACCACATTTCAAATGCCTATAAATGCAGACCCATTAGCATTAACCAACCTTTTAAATCCTCACCAATTTAAAATGCACCTCCCTTTAACAAAGAAACACCGACAGGAGATATCTGTTTCACCAGTGCTTCCGGAAAGGAGGATAAATGGTAAATGTCAATACAAGTCTACTGCATTAAACGTTAACACAGGCAAACAAGTAGCAGAAGGTGAAGGTAGTGCACAAGTAAGAGAAATAAAGACAGTTCTTGCAGCTGAGAATGGAGAAAAAGTGATGTATGTAGACGCCTAGGCTGTTTGGGCTGGCACCACACAGTGACTCTGCCAATGGGAATCACTGAACTGGGAAGCAAACAGATTTCTGGTTTGAAGAACTCAAGATTGGAAATTAGTGCTATATATAGGCAGAAAAAGACCATTCAAGATGGGATAGGTGAAAGCTCATGCCAAGAATGATAAACCAGCCACACATTGGAATCAAAAGGTGAATGAACTGACTAATATCAGTGAGAAAAATAGAGGACCACTTAAATTCTGAGTAGTATCGATTGGGAGAATGACTGCATCAGAAATTAGGTCACACTTGGTAGAGAAGCAATTTACTTTGCTGAACAGAGTAAAGGTGGTCTACCTGGCAAATTGATTATATCTGGCCATTCAAACCATCTGCAGGATATCAATATATCCTCACAGGAGTGAAAGTGGTCTCTAGCCTACTTATGGCAACTAAGTGCCATAATACCAACAAAAAGACATTTAGATGAAATTCAGTATGGAGGCTGCTGTCTTGGGTTTTCAAGCTTGCCTACCCCAGATACCATCCAAAGTGATACTGGTGCACATTTCTCCTGTAAGGAAAAGCAAGAATGGGCTAAAAAGGAAGAAATTCAATGGATATTCCACACTCCATATTAGCCCAAATCAAATGGAATAGTGGAATGGGCTAATGCCTTATTGAAAGGAAGCCTTAAACCACATGAGGCCCAGTGGGCTGCTCAACTTTCCATAATACTTCATGAATTAAATAACAGATACGGGCCCATCGGGATTTTTGTGGGATGAGTGTTCTTTGCAAAAGGGGGACTTCATGTTCCACCAGCCAATGAGAGAAAACCCCCAACCACTACAACCAGGACAATCTGTTATGGTGAGTCTACCAGATTGGAACTGTGCCCATGACTCTGACTAAACCTTATGGACTGTGGAGGCCTTTGAGCCTATTAGGGAAACTTCTAGGATGTTGCCCTGAAGAATTTACCAGAGGCTTTGAGAATATCTCACTCCTCAGGGTGAGTCGAAAGGGGCTTCTCCCATGATGCCCTGCAGCATTTTGTTAATCTGCCCTTTCCTCATAGGTCACTGCCCTTTGCCCTGCCCCTTGTACTACCCCTGTGCCCCCAAATGATTGGCTCCTGACCCCATACTTAACTCAGGGCCCTGCACTGTTTGCTCGTCCTTTGTCCCTGGATTTCTTCAGTGTGATTCCACAATAAATCTCGCTGGAACTCTATACAGAGACCCTTTCCGTCTTTCTTCGCTGACCTAGCTGTGGTGAGAATGTGGATTGAGTGACTGTCTGTACTTGCCCGAGCGGCTTTCTCAGAAGACACTTTCGGGAAAGGTAGCAGCAAAACACCATCCATATTACCACACTGTTACAGTGGACCACTTGTTTGGGAAGCTACTGAGAGCAGTGGTGCAATGCACAGAATTAGTGCACAGAGGATTTTCCCATCTTTTTAATAGGGTAATCCATCAAGACAAAGCTGGCCAAGACGTGTATGGTTTTACCTTCCAGGAACAATACCAGGAATGATGCCAGCATGCATCCACTAAAGATTAAGTTAACCACTGAAGAACTGCTTATCCTTTGCACAAGAGTAATCAGCACCAGCATGAACCAAATTTGGCATACACATCCAAAAGCTCAACCCATCAGATGGAGACCTATAAAAACGTGAGTTGGATGGTGGGTGCTGCTACCTATTATCTGTTCCCAACAAACCTCTACTGTGGAAAAGCAGGTTGGGTTAACATTCAGACAATGCAGTCAGATCCACACACCACACTCACCACATCTGGCTCAGTGAGAGAGGCAGAAGGCTCTTTTGCAAGCGTTAGTTCCAGCAAAGTTTATTATGCTCACGCTGAAGGGAGAACCTAGACAAAAAGAGAACTAGCATGTGCTGTGGATAGCTTAAGAATGGGAAGGGATGGGGGGGCGGAGCTAAGGGCAGGGCAAAGGGTCTCCAGGGGAGAGGGGGCAGCCACCAGGGGTACCCAACCAATGAGGAAACAGGGAAAGGAGAAACCAGGGAAGGTTGCGAAATATGGGCAGAGATCCGTGAGGGAGTCTTGTCTGTCCCACAGGAGGAATGAACTTTATGCTAAGTCTTTCCAAGGTAATGCCCTTGGGAATTGGCTAGGGGGAGAGAGCTCATGGGCTACTACAGAAACCCTCACTTCTTTTATCTGCGATGAAATCACTATGGCAATGGTCATAACCACACTTAAGCCCAAATGCATTTCAGTGATACTTGCTTATGAAACAAGCTATAATTGCACAAATTTAGGAGCCCTACCGAATAACATGAATTTGGCAGAAGGAAATACAACCATAATATGTGAAACACAATCTCCAACCAACAATGGGAAAATTTACTTACTCAGTTTTCAATATATCTGTCTCGTTCCGCTATATAAGAGGGGATCAGGGAGTATTTCTTTTCATGGGTTTCTCTGATGAAAATAAAGCGCAAATGCGGCAATATTATATCTGAGAACTGCTTATTGATAAAAAAGGGTAAGTGTTCCTACAAAGGGGGATAGGAAAAGGAGCAAAGAGGGGGAAAAGAGAGAGAGAGAAAGAAACAGAAGACAAGGACAGCACTACCACAAGAACCCTGGCCCTCTGTCAGTGTCGGCTTGGCAGACAGAGTGTGTTTGCTGTGAACCGCAGTATGTCTGCATAGGTCCCGTGGTGGGCTGGACACGATTTCCAAACAGCAGCAGGCTGTGTGTTCCTTCCATCAGGGAGAACAGGCTGCCGTGGCCATGGGCGCACTCCTGGAGCAGCCGTGTGTTCTCAGGGTCAGGGTGCTGGGGCTGCAGGCGCAGCTGAGTGCAAGCAGCAGTGACAGATTGGTTGCTACGGGCTAGTGCTATGGCAGGTTGGTGTGGCAGGCAGTGCAGGAAACACAGCAGCAGTGGCTGTGCACAGGAAATGCGGCAGAGGCGGCTGGCTGCAGTGGCACCTGCTCTGTTGGGGAGGCAGAGGAGCACGAGGTAGTTGTGATGACAAGCTGGTTTGCAGGAACAGTGAAGCAGGGCAAAGAAGGTACAGGCAGGACCACAGGGAGGAAAAAGCAAGGGGGAGGGCAAGCAGACCCTACAGGTGAGTCCCTGCTCCCTCGAAGGTACCCAAAGGAAAATGGCTCCCGTTGTGTTGCAGCTAGCTGCTTTTATGTGCTAAGGCTCCTCCTATAGCCCAACTTTGCGAGCATTTTTGGTGGGCACTTTTTGCGGGCATTCTTCGTGGGCATCCGGGCATTTGCCCCACCAGCAAGTAGGGGGGTCACTCGCAGTCTGATCGTGGAGTCTTTCTCTTCCCTGATTGGCTGCCAGGCAAAGTCTCCCTGGGTACAGAGCCACCAGTACATGCATAGTCCCTATAGGAATCTCCCACTTCATATGTTGAGGCATAAACAAAAATCAGATTGGTCCCTCTCAATACCTTCTTCAAAAAATGGAATAGATGTTACAAGGACAGTAACTGTACAATAAGTGTTACATTAAAACAAAATATAGAAAAGGAAGTAGTACGCATGTGGAGATATAGCCACAACTGTAGTTGGGATAATGTATATTGGCACAACAAAAACTAACTTAGCCTCCACAATGCATTCTGCTACCTCTGAGACCCCCAATAAGACTACCGAAACCTTATCCCCACAGATTTCTAAAATTGGACCCTATGACATCAAATACATAGGCCAGCAATAAGTGCTATTTAATCCTTCATGGTCCTTTAAATGAGTAGAAATATCAATGCAGATCAATATCTCTGCAATTAAACCTGACTGCTCACCACTCCTCTCTACATCCTATGCAGGGTGGTTGGCATGGCTGCAATGGATGGACCCTCACTTCTCCAAAACGATCCAGGAGAGATGTGACCAGTATCCTGAGGACAGGATTAGGAGTAATAGCATGGACGCTGAAGTCCTAGCAAACAAAATAAACTCAGTAACAAGTGATTTATACCAATTGGAACATCTATTACGATCTTCCTTACTAGCGTTAAGAACTAACCAATGGCTCTTATCCGATATATTACCTCAACAGGAGAGGATTGACAAAAAGGATCACCAGCTAATAGTGAATGCTAGCTCTTAGTTGTATCCAAGCTCAACTGTGGATGCAATCTATGGTACCAACAATTATAAGAAAAGGTAAGAGGGCACCTTACCCACTGAAATTTGAAAGACAATCTGGGATAATGCAGCTAAATTTGAAAGGGAATTCCAATTCTGGTAGTATTTAGTCAATTTCACTTATGACCCCATCAACAATAAGGTCACAGCTTTTGTCTTAACCATATACAATCTTTTAGCATATACCATATACCTGATCAATGCGTTAGTATTAAATCACCATGAAGCTGTTCTAGCCATTAGAACATAGACCATGGGCCCAACAAAACAGAAATAAATGGCAGACTAATGATGTTAATGCGTGCATTGTATGAAGACAACAAGGATTTATTTGTGAGAGTAACACCAAAGCCCAAGACATTTGACCTGACACTTAACAAAATGTTTGTCATTTTGAAATACATCCTGATGAAACCCTTGAAACTGTACTCATAAACGTTGGAAAAGGATGTGTTTGTACAAGAACCCTTTGTGATTTCATATTTGTAGATACCATTACTGTAGATGCAAGCAATCACTCAAATGACTCATGTTTGTAACTTTACTAAAGTTGTTGGACACGACTTATTCATCTCCTGTTAATTCTTATCAATTGTTACAATCTAATTATAGGTTGAGTGAAGATTTATTGCCTACTCCCATCAGAATGAATCTTACATTGGTGAAGAAATTACTATAACAAGATGACCCATGTCAACTGCTAGAACATGTCCAAAACAATGGACACAAAACTCTAATCATGGTTTATCATTATACTGAAGGGATACACCATGTTTTAGAAAGAGTGAAGAAGGATGAAAAACATCTTGTTGGGAAACTCTTCTTGGATGGTCACCAACAGCAACAGGAGTGTTTAATCTTATGCTTCACCCAGTTGTGATTTTGCTGACTCTAACTTTGATATGTATATTGCTTATAATTATATTGTATATAAAGCTTTGGTACATGATAAAACAAATAACGCAACTTCAACCACACAAAACATACAAATCAATTAATAACAAATAGCAGTGCTTCACTACCTACTTACCATGGATCTATCACCACACAAACCATCAATACACAATATATGGCACAGAGGCAAGACCATTCTGTGAAGGCAAGATGAATTGATTATAGTCATGGGGTGGAGTGCGACTGTTGGGAGGAAAGGGTTAAAAGTGGAAGAATGGCAAGAAGGATGGTAGAGGACAGTAGATTCAATCAAGTGACCTTGCAGCTGGGAATGCTAAACCCTGGAGAATAATAGTGTAGGAAACCCCATATATTATGCCTACTGCTGTTTATGCTCTGTCTGCTTTGAGAAGTAGAATCTCTGTGTAGGGATAACATAGGTGTTTTGAGAGACTTGGAGGCACTCTCATGGACATGCCTGATCTCTGTCTTGGGAGAGAGATCAAAGCACAGAGATCACAGCATGGTGGTAAATTACATGTGCGCTGGCCCCTGATAAATGGGTGCAAACAGCTGCCTTGACACCCACTAGCATGGAATGAGCCTAACAGTTGCCTGCATTCCTGCTTCTGTGTCTCCTCCAGTTAGCGAGGTAATGAAATAAAATTACTCTTTGCATATAAGTTGTGGTTTTGTGGTTGTTCCAGCTGCCTGCCTGCATTAACTCACACAGTGACAGTGTGCTTTCATATAAGTCCATCATCTTACTTTATAAATAGCGGACAGCCCATGGCCCATTGAGCTCTCCTGCATGGCAGCGGGCTGCACACCTGGATCTCCCCTTGAGTAGGGAAACCTCTCAAGGTTACTCCTTGAGGTTGAAAATTTCCTTACCAAAATAGATGCTTGGTAATTAATAGCATGTTAAACTTTGAAATCTTAGCTGAGTGGTACAAAAGATTGATTCTGTGCATATAATCCTTTAGACATAAACTATAGATCAAGTCTGAGAGTAGGATTGGATTCCGCTGAACCTAGACTCCTCTCTGAGGAGTTTAGAAAGCAAAGGGGTCCTTTCTGAACCTCATGACTCAATAGAAGGGTCTTCTCAACTGCTTTATCTGACTGTGTCCTCTATGCAATAAATAATCAAGTGTACCTTGCCATCAAATCTTGTCAAACCAGTCACATTTACAATTAAATCTTGTTAACTCAGTGTTTTATATCAATAAATAAAATTATTGTTGCTCTTCTCTTATAAGTGAAGTGCATATTTCCATTCACAACAAGGCAAAACTCAATTCTGTCTTGGGCCCCTTTCAGCAAGTCACCTTTCCTTTAAGGGCCAAAGACCATTTAAGTCAACCTAACCAGTGAATCCTCCAAATACTTGATAGGACTATCTATCCTTACACATCTTCCATTGCCTCTAGCTAGGGCTTAACATAGACTAACTCAAATTGGAAGAGATCCATAAGGATCATTAAGTGTCGCCCTGATTTTTTCAAGTTTTACAAGCCTTCTGATGTTTGCATTCGTTGCACAAACTTTCTCATGCACTTTATGTAAATAACTTATTGTTTTGCATTCCTTTATGGAGGACAAGCAACCTGACAGACAGTTGTGTTGCCCAGTGGCATTGAGAAGGTGGCACGGTAGCCCTCCAATGGCACTGGGATTTTAAAAAGATATA
>WBNO01013654.1:286-35682 GCA_013400575.1 Peucedramus taeniatus
AAAATTGCTAACTGTGTTGTGATAGACAATCAGTTGACCACATGCTGTTCCCATTACAGTTGGCATACGTATGGATTGTTCCCTGATGTTTCTCAACATTTGCATTCACACAGAATTCTGCCATGCATTTTCATTAAACCAGCACCCAAAGAGTAGTATGGTTTCTTCTCTTTTATTAAGAAAATAATTATTATTTGATCATATTACCCTAAAATAAGAGTTCTGCCATTGGCACCTTGTTTTAAGAAGTTCCAAAGAGAGAAAGAGAGAGATGTTTTATAGAGTGAGATTTGACCATTTACATTGCAATAAATACATAATCTACATTTTAAGGAGGAACACAGATTTTTTTTTTTTTTCTTTGAACACCCCAGGAATTCATGTGATGTGAGTACCTCAGGTAGACTGACATACTGGGCTTTTGTCCCTTTTGTTCTAAGGAGCTGGGAGCTGCAGTACAGTAGTAGGATGCTCTCAGATAGGATTTTCCAAACGAGATGAGGAGAAGATTCATTTAAATGGCAATGTGTAGCTGAAAAAATATCTTTTTTTTTTCCTAAGTGGATCATGAGATTTTGGAAATGGATGTGTGAAATTGAGAAATTGATTTTAAGGTGTGGGGAATCTGGGTGTTATTAAGACTTATCTGAAGAAGTATAGAAATGGATTATCAATTTCCAGGTACTTTTGCAGGACTGTATTCCCACAGTTCCAATACCAGCAAAATTAAGTGTAATCTACAGCTGAGAAAACTTAATCTTTTGTCACATAACTTTCAGTTTGCTTTTTTTCCTAAGATTTGAATCATGGAGTAGAAAAAGTGAATATGAGTACTCTGTGAACATGAGTAATTCTGTGATCCTGTGATGGTTTCTGCCCATCCTTAGTAACTTCTGAGTTTCTCTAAATTAAACGGTATGGCCATGATTCCAAAGGGAAGACACAATGCCTGATGGCTGCTGAAAAGAAGAGCATGCCAGTCATGTCCCTACTATGATTTTCAGATAGGAACTCCTAGGAAAATAGTATTGAAGGATGCTCATCGAGTTTGACCCACGGGACAGGAAGTTCTGAAATGTTACATTTTTGAAGCTAAGGAGATAACATCCATGAATTCTATGTTTTAGCTCCATTGTGCCAATAACCTGCATGCATGGAGGAGGTTCTGGCCCTGAATGTTTCATTTTGAATTATTTTTCCTTATTCTGTTGCCAATATTTTAATATATGCTGTGGTTGGCTTTTGTTTCATGACAGAGTTGAACTTTCTCAGATGCAGGATGAGTCTTGAGAGAGGAAGTTCTTACAGTATTACTACACTTATTGGAGACCAAGGACAACCTCACAGCTATTTATCTTTGGAATTGTCTGTAATTGCAGCAACAATTAAAATTGTGAAAAAAAACTGAAAAAGATATGCATTTTCTTGTGCTGAGTGCTTTGCCTGCTCCTCCATGTGACCTAGTAGAGACAGTAATAAAGAAGTGCTTAAAAGAAACCTGGATATAAAATAGATTTACAAGGACCTCTCAGTTTTCTGTTTTTATTTTCCTCAGATATATCATATCTGTGGACCATCAGGGAAGCTTTCCCACTACTTCAGATTTCAAAGCTACAGGTGGTCTGCAAGCATGGCACTTCAAAGAGTGTTTTGATTAAATGAAACAATGTTTTTATAATATGGATCCCAGATCTTTGAACTTTTTTCAGATCAATTCAGCCAACAAAGATTCAATTAGGTGAGATCAGAAGACCCGCTTCCATCCTCTGTTTTCATCTGTTGTTCAGCCCTATCTTTTCAAAGAGCTTTAATACAAAACCAGGGCCAATCATTTATTTTAATGAGGACCACAATCATAATGATGGTGGTGGTGACGATGGTCCTTGTACTAATAGTAATAAAACACATTTGCAGCTGGCAGTACTGTTTGCTTAAAAAAAAAACCTCCAGAAAAAAACCCAAAACCAACAAAAAACCAAACCCAACTCGTATAGCCTAAGTAGTATTTTAACTGAATTAGCACATGTTGGCACAAGCTGGGTCTGTATCCGCTACTGAAGCTTATTTAACTGTATGTATCTTATGCTTTTTTTTTTTTCCCTTCAGTGAAAGAAAAACTGATCCTAACAGTTTTAAACTTGTTAATTCAAACCATATGTCATAAAGCCAGTCTCCATATGGTGCAACACCACCTTATATTTACAGGGTGCTGCTTTTCCAAACATTATTCTAAAAGCTTTATTTGCCCCAAATGTAATAGGTGGTACTGGGCTCCTGAATAGAGCTTTTAAAATACCTCAAGTGTCTAAATCGCATGCTGATATAGCAAAACCACTCTGATTATTAAAAGCTAATTACAGCCTATTTTATTGGCAAAAAGGTGCTAATCAAGTCCTTGACTGAGAGTGTATGCTTAAGAGAAGAAAAGCATGCTGTCAATCCTCTATTTCCACACACGGCAACAAAAGATATGTGTAGAAAAAAAAAATCCATCACCTAGTAGAGAGACTTTTACAATTTCATCTTACATGGTTGACTGTCTAAAACTATGCCATGTTTAGAGAGGGGAGGTAGCCTCTGCTCCTTCTGTCCCTGAGAAAGAAAATAAGAGAAAAACTCTGTATTTCTGAAGCAAAATTGCAATGGAAAGACTGAAGAAGGCTAAAGAGACTGTTGAGTTTAACTTTTTTTTTGCTTCTATCTACCTCTAAAAGAAACTGATGTTGAAATATTGTTGAATGTCTATATTCACTATAGAAAAAGCTGAAGAATTGCACAGGGTGCTTTTCTGGGGTCTTTGAGGTCTACAGCACTTTAGTCTGTTTACTTGATTTCACCCTTCTTTCTCAGGCACTAGAAACTTCCCTTACCCACCCACCTTAGCACCAACCCGCTCTCTACACTGCAAAGCCTTAGGAATGGGTAGGTGGAATGGATGTGCATTCCTCTTTCAGCTTTTTTGGTGGAACAAGGTGAACCTTAGGCAAGCTTACCTGACAGACAATCTTAAAACGAAGCTTCAGGCAGATGGTGTGTGATTATCTACACTTAATTGCTTGATGTATGTAGGAAAGAGTTGCTATGTTGAAACACGTCATCCACAACTTGTTCTAGGTGTTTTCTTTGCATCCAGTGACAAAAAAATATTCTGTATTACTGAGTCTGAGGAATGGTTTACAAATTCCATTTCTTTCCACCTTGCTTAGTAGATTCTCATTCCAGCCCCTGTATAAGCTGTAAAGATTTACATTGGAAAACATTGCAGAGTGTGCACATGTATCAGTCAGAAAGGAACCCTGCAGCCAGAGTGAGGATGGTAGATTGAAACCATTATCACTCATCATTTCTCACATGTGTAAGCTTGCTTCACAGTCACTCTCTCTTGGCTTGCTCTTCTCTTTGTGTGCTGTATGGTTAAAGTGAGACTTTCTTGCTCCTGCTAGTAAGGTTCTTGGCTGTGTGATTTTAAAGGCTATACAAGTATGTAATTTTCTGAAGAAGGACCCACAAACCACAAACAAGCCTTAAACGACTGACACATGTGAAATCAAATTCTCTGATCATTTGTACCACAGTAGCTTAATCTATCATAGTGAATCTAGACTAACTCCAAACTGTTGTATGAGTCTATGATTGGCATCAAGTGAGCTACTTCTGGCTTCTCACTGGTGAAGCTGGAGACAGAATTTGACCATAGAAACATTATTATTTAGCTCATTAATCCCCAAGGAAACTTGCTAGCAGAACAATCCTACCAGTTTTCATTATTTCATTTATAATCTTATTAGAAACAGAATTCTAAATTGCATGCAGAGAATTCAGAGAATTCAGCAGGGAGAAAACAGGCAGCATTTAGCCAGCAGTCCAACCTATTTCCAGTCTAATAAGTTAATAGCAACATTCTTACAGAAGCTTATGCAAATAAAAGCAAAATACAATAACATTCTGAAATGAAAAAGAGAAGCACATAAATGAATGAAATAGTTTTGTGTATAATGCTACTGGTTAAAAAAAATGCTTGTTGCTTTCAACAGTCTCCCACTTAGATGAAGCTACCAACCAATTAACCTTCAGAGTACACAATGCTTTCTTAATACAATAATTGTGAATGGATCACTGTAAGAATGATGCATTGCCTATCATTTGAATACATGCTGAAGAGAATGGACTCAAATAAAGAAACCAAGCTCAAGATATAAACAAAATATAAATGTTAACATATGCCTACTTGTACAAAAGAAACTAACAAGCCTACCATATGATGCAGTGCCAAAGTTACTGAAAGATGACCTCTAACCCAGACCAAGAAATAGGAAAATAATATGACTTATGATGGTAGATCTGCTAGGAGATTATTTCAGTCAGGAAAGGTGTCCTTTCTGGCAAGATCTCAGTCAAGTTTCTCTGTGCATCCTATATGTAAGTTTTTTTAGTTTTGTTAGCAGTGAAATTAAGAGGTTTGATACTTAAGCTCTTAATAGAAAATAAAAAAGTAATGTCCTACAAACTAGTTTGATTTTTAAAAAATTTCTGCCTCAGACTTTTACAGATCTTTCATATTTTCTTTTCTAGTCCTCCACTATATCCAAGAACCTATGGTGCCTACTAAACTACCAGGAACATACCTTAATTCTGAAGCCTGATGGCTTTTTCACTGGATATTTAAAAGGAAGTGTTTTGTTTGTTTTTGAATATCCTTAGACTTAACACCATATCAGTTCTCTGCATGATACTTAGTTCTTCTGTGAGTGAGTGTTTGTCCTTGAGAGTAGATGGTAAAAGTGCCCAATCCAGGCAAAAATGATCCTGGATTCCAGACCACAGAAGTGCAAAATGGGATGGCTGTGGTGACTTGCTGTCTCTACCACACACTTCCTTTGTGCAGTTCAGCAAGTCACTCGATTTTTGAGCACCACCTTGGCTGCTCACTTATGGACCAGGAACACTAATAAGTCCTTTATCACACTCTTTGCTTATCTTCTCTCTAAGTTGAATGTGTTGCAGGATAATAGGAGAGTAGCTGGATCTGCAGTGTGTCTATTACAACGGAGGCTTTAGATGGAGCCAGTAGAAGAAACTGGAATGCAAACAGTAGCTGCAGCTATAGAAACAATAATAAATAGGGGGGTAAGAGGAAGGATTATTGGCATGACTTACACATGGACTGTTTATCCTTAGCTGTTACACATCCCATATGCCTTTTGCTTAATCTCAGCATGATATTTCCTGAGATCTACATCCTTCAATAATGGTTTTACTTTGAGTTGAAATATCTAATTCCTAATCTTCAAAAAAACCCCTCATCTTCCCAAATAATTGGTACGAGGCCATTTTCCTCTTATCCCATTCAAGTAACCAAGCTTGTCTGTGGGGGAAGAGATATCCATTTGTTTAGGTTCCTTGTAATAGCTATTTAGGATTCTGGAAAGTTTAATGATATACCACACTCTTAACTGTTGTATTTGCTGTTGTGGCTGTATAAATTATGAAAACAAATAACTTTGATGCTTTACAGGGCAGTTATTGCGACTAGGGGGAGATAGTTTTGTCTCTCAATTTGGCAAATGAGAAACTGGAGACAAAGAAGCTGATGGCAGGTTCTTGATGGATTTGGGTAGCGTAACTACAGTTTCCTCAATAAGCAGATTTGACCAGATTTGCTGGAAAAGTTCCCCATGTAACACATCAGTCTAGAGTGCTGAGTGCCCTTAGCAGTTAACTGCCCCTGCCTGAGCAGCCTCATTCCTCCTTTACCTCTGGAAGCTGAGTCCCTGGCAGGGACAGAGAAGGTGGGCAGTGTCCTCTGCCCTGTGCCTGGCACAGCTGGCTCACACAAACTGCTCTTTGCAGGCTCATGGGGCTCCTGAGCAGCCTGGGCTTTCATCTCTGTGACACACACAGGGACTCCAGGGTTTGAGCTGTGGCTTCATGGGACAATTCAGCTCTTGCTGGAGAGGAGATAAATTATCTCATAATAAGCTGAGTCATTTAGGTTATATTAGGTTAACTGACCGTCAGCACTTATTTTATAATATAAATTACTTCTATTGAATTGACTCAGAAGTTTTAGCATCTGGTAAATATTAATAATGGTACAGAAATTAAATGGGAGACTGCAGACCACTTTTCTTTATTTCACAATTTCAACTACTGCCTCTGTTTTTTTAATATAAATCCTCTGAAGTTGCAGTTATGGTTATTAATGATAGGGATAATAAAAAATTAATCAAATCTTTACAGCTTTAAATAAGAAATTGTGTCTCATTAAAGTATATAACAAACTTAAATGCAATCTTACTTGTAGGGCTTTTCTTTTCTCTTTTATTTCTTCTTTAATTTTAATCATATTTGTCTTTTAGGAATTTAAAATTTCATTATGTATAAATGAATACACTTGCATACCCTTGTGTCAGCTAAGGCTTTAGCTTAAGAGGTGATTGTCCTGATGTGTAATTTGCTAAAAACATGAGAGGAACAGATTGATGTGATAAATGCTACAATGACCTGTACAGCTGCATTCCACTTCACCAATACAGAAATAACTCTACATAGTCCATCAAGTAAAACTATGGCTTTATGTAAGGATAAACAAGGCATTTGTTTATTCATTTTTAAAATAACACGATTTTTAAATAATCAAGATAAAAAGGTCACATATTTATTAATATGTAGCACACTTCTCATTACTTTGGTAATATTATGCAACTGTTGCCTTTCAGCTGCCAGTTCTTTGCATTCCCTTAATGTGTTCCTCTATCCTTTTATGTGTCAAATGTTACTATGCTTTTTTGTTTTATTCAAGTTGAATATATTAACCTCTGCAGGACTTACTAGAAGGCAATACTTTTCCTCTAGAAGCTAGAAGAAGAATTTGTAAGGAAAAAACCCAAAACCCAGCACTACAAATTGACATGGCCTCATCAGCAGATTCTTTTTAAACTGACTTTCTAAGTAGTAAATTTTACATTTAAATCCTTATATTTATTAACTTAAAAATGCTTAAAGGCCCAGAAGAAGTTTATGTTTGAGTCATTATTACTCATTCAGCTTCTCTCTCTAGAGACTATGACATCTTTGACAAGGGATATACATGCAAACACAGCATTTCCTTTAGGAACAAGAATATTCCCTGACAGCATCTTGAGTAACCTTAATAAGCAAATGATTATGATATTTTACTATTAGCTTTTTTTTTTTTTTCCAGAAGAGAATTTATATTTCAGTGAGTCAAACATCTTAACATTTGGCATCTCTGGTTGACGTAATTCTAAATCCAAAGGAAAGGGCTCACACATGGATGGGTCAGTTGGAGAGAGCTGATGTTCATGTTTCTGGAGTTATGTGCACAGATGCACAGGGATGTAAATATGCTTTCAGACACAGTGATGTTAATGGATTTGTAGAAAAGAATGCTGAAGATGAAGCATATCATTCAGGTAGAATAATTCAGTACTCTGATTCAGGTGTAAATCATTGAAATGATGAATTGCGTCACTTTTCATTAAAAATGTGAGATAAGACAACAGCAGTTGGGTTTGCTGTGATTCAACTGCAAAATGTTAAAAATATTTCTTAATCAACCATCTTAAAAGACACAGACTTTGTAAACAGTTGGTAATGATACAAATTAAGGAGACAAATAACCTAATTCACACTGGAGCTGATGTTGTCACAGACACATTAAGATTTCCTGGACTCATGGTGAATATTGCCAAGGTCACGGAAAGACTATATATTTCCTCAGTTCTGGAAGGGTTGTTGACTATATTAGTAATTTTTTTTTGACTGTTTTTACAGGGGCAATTGAACAACTCTTGAAGGTATCTCTCTTCTCCTGATCTTTGCCATCTTGTTTAAATATTTAGTGTTACTGCAGTTTGAATATCAGATACTAAACTGGAAAAGCTGAGAATATATGGTTAAGAGGTGCTCATCTCTTTGGGTTTAGGTGGGAACAATGTGGAAATTTTCTTTAGCTCTTATGTGTCTTGCTACAGAATTTAGCATCATGACTTCGTACTGGGTCCAGAACCTGACACCTGCTGGAAAAGTGTCACAGCAAGCTGCAAGCAGCAGGAGTTTCTTGGAGTCCATTGAGGATAACCTAATCCAGAAAATCCTCCTCCAATGAGAGGAGATGTTTTTCTGGGTCTGTTGCTCCTCAACTCACAGGAGCTTACAGGAGAAGTCCATACTCATGGTAGCCTGAGTTGCAGTGATCATGCCCTGATGAAAATCATGATCTGAAGGGGTAAGGACAGACAAAAGGTAAAGTCAAGGTCTTAAAACTTCCAAGAGCAAACTTTCTGTTCTTTAAGGGAGTAGTAGCTGGGAGCCTTCAGGAAACTGCCCTCAGGAATGAAGAAGCAGAAGATAAATATCAGCTATTTAAAGGTATTTTTTCTTAGAGCATGAAAATTCTCACTTCCCATTTGCAAGAAATCACGCAAGGAAAACAGGATGTCAGCATGCCTGAGTAAGGTCCTCCTGGTCAAGCTAAAATACAAGGGAAATGCATACACAGTGGAAGGAGGTACACACGTCTTGGGAAGAATACAGGGATACTGCTTAGGAGTATAGGGGTGGGATCAGAAAAGCTAAGGCATAGCTGGAGATAAATTTGTTGACCTTTGTGATGAATAATAACAAGGGATTCTTAAGTATCCTAGTCACAAAAGGAAAACAAAAAATATTCTACTGCAATGGTAAAAGAGAAAGGAAATCTGATGACAACTGACAACTGATGGAGAAGGCTGACAACCTTTTTCCCCAGTTTTCACTGGCAATTTCTCTTCCCATATCTTTCAAGGCCACGAATCTCAAGGCAGGGACTAGGGGAATGAAGTCCCACCCATCACAGCGAAAAATCAGATTTGTGTCAATCTGAGACACCCCACCATGGAACCCAATGAGAGGCAACCCAGGGTACTGAAGGAACTGGCAGAGGTAGTTGCTAAGTTGCTTTCCAAAATGCTTGGAAGTATTTATTAAATGCAAGAGATATTAGGTAAAGGAAATATTTAAAACATTATAATAAATAAAAATAATTAATATTAATTAAAAAGAAAAGTAAATTGGTTCTTAATTATTAATCATAAAGAGATACTATAATTATAAGGAACAAAACTTTTCAGATTATATCAATATAAAAAGAATTTGAATTAGCCAGCAGGTCCATAATGAATATTTCAAAAGCTAGTGTTCAAAATAAAAATGTTTATGTTTCTATTAAATACAAATTTCAGAAGTGTAGTAATGGTATAAAGAGAACTGACATTAAAACTACTAAAATGGGTATATAAAAGCAGTATCTTGATGTGTTGTATTTAATTAGAGCTACGAAAATAGATTAAAATGTACATTGAAATTAATAAAATCCAGTTTTTAATAGGAGTTGAACATGTTATTTTTTAATTGTTAGAGAAGTGACACTACAAATTACTTTAAATGAATTATGTCTGAGATATACCAAATCTATGTCACTGAGTTTACTGATCAAGAAAGGTTATTTCTAGCTTCTATAAGGCTGTCTTAAGTCTGTTGTTTAAGCCATAATGTTTCTTACATCCCTGGCAATTTGCAAAGCACACTAAAGCAGAAAAACCCTCTCACACCTAAAGCTTGGTTTAGAATTAAGTAGATGTACTTTATCACATATTTTGAGGGAAACTGAAAAAACAAAAAAAAGGTAGTTTTTATGACATTATAAAATACGCAGGGAAACAGGAATAAAACAAGAGAGTGTTGTTCTGGCTTTCTAAATAATTACTTTATTGGGAAAGATGGCATTTGCAGTGGCTGGGAAATTATTCATTCTGGTGATGACCAGACACAGAGTGGCTCAATGTTTGTTGCTGCTTTTGCTTGTGGCTGCCTCTGTTCTCTGTATGGAAGGAGGTGGCCTCTAAAGGCTACCCTGCCTGTCTAGTCCAGGCACAGGAATGAGCTGCTCAAAAGCTCCTTCACAAGCCCTTGTGTACTTACCTCTTTCTGTTGTCTGCGAGAGTAACACAGTGTGTTCAATTAAGAAGGACTGATTTCACCAAAAGACTAATTTTAAACACAAACCAGGCAGGTCCATCAGGCTGACTGGTACCATCTTCCACGCTGTTTTCCAAAGCAGTTGCATGTGAGCATGTCATTAGGTTGTCTGGAGATTTTGTGACACCTCCAAAATGTGCGTGGAGAAAAAGAGAGAATATCCGGTGACATCCCCCCTTTTCAGGTACTTATATATCTTGTACTTGATAAGGTCCCCTCTCAATCTCTTCTCAAGGCTGAACAGGCCCAGTTCCCTCAGCCTTTCCTCCTGTAAGAGATGCTTCAGTTCCTTAATCATTTTTGTTACTCTCCACCATAACAGCACTCCAGGTGGGCCTCACAGGGCTGAGTAGGGGGACAGGATCACCCCCCTCAACCTGTTGGCAATGCTCTTCCTAATGCTCCTGTCTTTGTGGAATTTTGGATGGTGCTCTCTGCCCATTTCTCCAATGGGTTGAGGTCCATCTGAAGGGCTGCACAGCGCTCTGGAGTATTGGCCACTCCTCCCAGCTTTGTGTCAGTGACTTTGCTGAGGAGGCATCTGCACCTTTTTTTCAAATCATTTATGAGTAAGTTAAACAATACTGGGCCCAGTATTGAACCTGGGGGGACAGCACTAGTGACAGGCATCCAACTAGACACTGTGCCACGGATCACACCCCTCTGGGATCTGCCATTCAGCCAGTTCTCAAGCCACTTCACTGTCCACTCACCCAGTCCACTCTGCCTGAGTTTGCCTATGAGGCTGCTGTGAGAGTGTCAGAAGCTGTGCTGAAGTCAAGGTAGACAACATCCACTGCTCTTCCCTCATCCATCCAGATAGTTGTTTCATTGTAGAATGCGATGTCAAGCATGATTTACCTTCAGTGAAGCCATGCTGACTACTTCTGATCACTTTCTTGCCTTCTGTGTGGATAGAAATGGCCTCCAGAATGAGGCATTCCATCACCTTTCTAGGGATCAAGGTAGCAATGATGAGCCAGTAGTTCCCTGGGTGTTCCCTCTTGCTCTGGTTGAAGACTTGGGCAATTTTCACTTTCTTCCAGTCCTCAGGCACCTCTCCTGGTCACCACAACCTTTCAAAGATGATCCTGAGTGACCTCGCTATGGTGTCCTCCAGCTCTCCCAGCACTCGTGGATGTACCCCATGGGTCAGTGTCTGTCAAGCTTGCCTGTGTGTTCTCCAACCCAATCCTCCTGGACCAAGGGAAAGTCTTCCCTCCAACATTCCTTTACGCTGGTCTCCTGGGTCAGAGATTTCTGAGGGCTGGACTGGTCATTGAAGACCAATACAAAGAAGGCATTCAGTACTTCTGACTTTTCTGTGTCCTCTGTTACCAGGGTCAGCCCTTCATTTAGTAACAGGCCCACATTATCCTTTGCTTTCCTTGGATTATTGATGCATTTCAAGAAGCTGTCCTTGACAAGAAGTTTTCCTTGACATCCTTGGCCAGATTTGATTACAGATGGATTTCTTTTCCTTTAGAGTCAAATGAACTAGGGGCTGCAGAATGAAAAAAGCTGTAAGAGTATGCCTACTCCTTACTACTTTCTCATAAGGTACTGATGGTAAATTAGAGGCCATTACTGATGAGCACCAAAAATTGATTAGAGCAAAAGGCTAATTGAGCATTATCAAATTCTGCTAGAAGTAAATCAAGGGCCAACGTTGTTGTCATCTTGAAAATTAAGTGAGGTGGATGTGTCATAGATGTAAAGTGTGTTTGAGACAAAGGGATCATTACTATTAATGCCTGTCATTTATTTGCCATATGTAGTGAAATATCCCCCTCAAGACGAGTGTCCCATTTATTTGGTGAGGTACAGATACAAATGAAAATCTAATTACTGATGTAAAGACATTTTGGGTTTAGGCCAACAGGAATCCTCGGGGAAAAACCTCACTCAAGTCCTAAAAATTTTACCTATGTGAGTAGTGCTGGAGACACTGAAGAGGTGATTCATCAACAGGAGGAATTAGGAGAAAAGTATATGTAGAACTGAATAATAATATAGAGCAAAATACAAGTTGAGGGTTATAAGCAAGAGGAAGAAACTGAGTAGAGGCATAAGAGGCTTTTTTGAGAAAGAGTCAGCCTTCTCCTCACCTACCATACACTCAAATCCTAAAAAGAAATATAACATGGTCTGTGTGGGGGCTACCCTCTGGGTGAATTCCTGTCAGCTGAGCAGACTGATCTTTCAAACCATTAAGGTCTCCACTGGGTTATGAACTCTAGAAACACAGAATAACACAGATGGAAAGGAACCCTTATGAGTCATCTGGTCCAGCACCCTACTCGAAACAGTGATTATTTCAAAGGTAAAGCAGATTGATAGAGGCTTGTCCAGCTCACTTATAATGGTTTGTCTTTCTCATTACTCTCCTAGAAATAGATTTTTCCTTATACTCAGTGGGAAACTCCCTTCCTGAAGCATGTGTCCTTTGCCTTTGTTCCTTCAGCTGTGTAACAACAAGGAACATTTGGATCCCTTTCCTCTATTTTGATAGTTGGAGACAGTAAGGAAGTGCCTCCAAACTTGTCTCTCCTCCAGATTTGCCAAGCCCAGTTCCCACAGCCTCTCTTTTTCTCTCACAAAACTTTGTACAGGATGATCTTCAGAAGTCCCTTCCAATCTGGTCTGTTTTATGATTCCCCATGACAGAAGTGCTCCAGCCCTATTGCTGAAGTCACACTGGTACATCCAAGTCTTTTTTTAACTTGTCATAAATTCATTTCAGTACAGTTATTTGTATCTACCCAACTCCTTGCAGCAAAAGGCTATGTGAGAATAAAGCCTCACAAAAGACCACCTTTGTGGTGAAGTGAAAATGTAGTAATATTCTTACACCAAAATTATGCGCGACATTCAGCAGAGAGATAGGCGCACAAAAGGAAAAAAAAGGCTGGGTCACCTTTATTTCTTGTGAATCCTGGCGCCTCTAAGAGAGAATGGGGAAATGTACAAGTAAAGCCTGGTACAGAACTGGTAAAGTAGAAATAAATTCCTGATTTTTCTCTTAAAAAATACCATCATTTGTTCACAAAATCATCAATGTTGGAAGAAACCTTCCAAATGATGTAGTCCAACCATCAACCCAGCACCAGCATAATCACCCTGAAAACCATATCCCCTACTGCCCCACTCAGATGCCTCTGGAGCATCTGAGTTCCAGAAATGGTGAATCCACTACCCCCCTGGCAAATTATTCCAGTGCCTAACTAGTCTTTCAGTGAAAAAAAATAATATCTGTCCATTTTTTTTCTAATATCTGTTCATGTTCAAGCATATTACTGGGTGCTCACAGATAGAAAAATGAACAAATGAGACTGCAATTGCATACATAAAGAAAATATGTTGGGAAGGTGACAATTTCAAGTACTTGAAAGTCAGGAAATACCATTTACTGTAGTAACATTATCTCAGCCATGCTGTGTATTTTATGGCATATCTTATATTTTACCACACTTAAAGGTAAGACATATACTTACAAAGAAAAGCAGGAATATAAAAGACTGCACTAAGAAAGTAACCTTTTCCATATCCCAGTTTTTAAAAGCTTAAAAGGCTAACCTTAATGTGTGACTTATTTAAGTTTTTGTCCTTAATATTCGTTAAAAAAAAGAAAAAGAAAGAAAAAGACAAAGTCATTTCCCAAGTTTCAAACATTTCTGCTGAAGATATAGACAGCAATTGCCTTCCTGTAAGTGTACAGTTTTTGTAATTCTGTTAAAAACATCATTTTCAGAAAATGGAAGTTTTAAGAAACAAAATCTGTACCAGAAAAGACACACCCAATTTTATGCTACCATACAAATTATACTGATAAATACAAAAATCCTTGCCATTGTATTGGTATTGAAAACAATTTGCAGTGTTAGAGAAAATTCAGAGAGATGTGGTACAACACAAGCATTCTTTGAGTACCTTAAAAAATTAAGCAGAACAATCTAATTCATTAAAAATTTCATTTAGGTTGACAAACCACAACCTAAATCATTAATAGAATAGGCAGAGATGTAATTAGGAAGGAGGTAAAAGTTAGTAGCCTAACAGAGAGTCAAGGTGGCTTTGTATAAAAAAGATCATGTCACAAAAATCTAGTACTAATTGTCCAATGAGGTTTCAATCTTGTTTGACCAACATCATTGAATTTTTGAAATAGACCTCTAAAATGTTTTCCTATATTCAGTATACAAAGTAAAATCATTAAACACTTAGCAAGTGAGGTATCAGAAAAATTTATTATAGACACAGAATAACTAATTCAAATCCTGAAAGGAGCTGCAACAGGATTATTCTTGATCCGAGACCTGTTCAGTATCTTTACTAGTTATCTGGAAATAAATAAAAAGCTCTTGCTGGTGAAGTCGGCAGATAATCTCAGCTTCTGTGGCATGTTGAATAACAAAGAGAAATTCTAGCAAGAGATATGTATTATACATTCAGGCTCACTTACACAGAATTAATGCTTTTCAGTTAAATGCAAAGTGATACATTTGGGAAACTGAAAAGTACTTCACATTTTCAGGATGACGGAGCCTTTTCTCAAAAAGGGGAAAAAAAACAACCCCCAAACCAAACCCCACCATAAATCAGTGCATTGTAGAAGGACATGCTTGGCAAGGGGGAGAACCTGCTAATTATGAAGTCTTACAAGACTGACATAGCCTTAAGAAGTGAAAGCAGAGGAATCTAGTGCAATTTCTCCTGCTTGTAAATATTGAAAACACTGACTCCAATAAGTGGTTTCCACTTCAGAAATAGGGGAAAAGGGAACAACAATAATTACTGAGAGTTTGGAATATCTAGCATACAAAGGTTTCCTTAAGAAGCTTAGTAGAAATGGGACTTGGCCTAGACATTCACTGTTTGGGTATTAAGACATAAAATGTACAGGCTTAGATGGGTAAGAAACATTCTTATGCCTTGCATATTCTTTTTTGTTGTAAGTATAAATTTGTAATTTGAGTATTGGTCTTCTGTTCTTGTCTGACAAGCCAGTACCTTCTATCATGTGCCATTGAAGCCTGAGAACAGAATGACAAATGAAGGTTTCAAAGGATGAAACCCCTTGTAGGCAGAGAGGGGGATTAGATTTGAGAGTTTTTATTTTTTCTTTCACAATTTTTCTAGTTTTATGCTTTCACTAGTCATCATACTACCTAACAAACCTTTGTATAAAAACAAGAGCTGTTAGTGGATTTTACTGTTTGATATCCTTACTTTTCTTTGGAACAGGTTGAACAGGCTTTATTGATTGTATTGTCTTTGGATTTGGTTGTGGTGGGGTTTTTTGTTTTGTTTTGTGTTTTTGGTGGGTTTTTTTTTTGTTCGGGTTTGGTTAAGTTTGTGTGTTTGTTTGGGGGTTTTTGTTTTCGTTTGGTTTGGGGTTTTTTTTGTGTCATTGTGTATTAGCAATCATCCGTCAGAAGAGAGTTCTAAATGTTTTTGTTCATGAGAGCTCATCTAATATCTGGAATGGAACAGTCTTTAGTGAAATACAAAAGTTTTGTCACCCTTGATACTCATGCGTTCAAATGTGTTCTTGAAATCCCAGTGACAAGTCTATTAGGATTCAACAGTAGAATATGGAAGAAATCAATTTTAAATGTACATTTGAATATTTTTCAGATTCTTATTTCAATATCATGGATTTGTACAAATTTACAGCTACTACAGTTGGAAGTCCTTTTTATTTTTTTCCATTGTTCAAATTTTCTGTTTAAATTTTTAGCTTTAAAATGGTTTAGCCAGCTCAGGAGACACTCTTTAATTCAAAAAAACTATGAAAGTGACTGAACAGTATTATGGAATGGAATGAAAGGAAGTAAGTATTAAGGGGTGAAGGAGGTGTTATTGATATGGAAAATGAAATGGAGACCCTTTTCCAAAGACTTCTTAAAAGAACTGTCCTTACAGCGCCTTCCTGCCATTTCTCCCTTTCCCCAAAGATTTTGTAGGTAAAACATTGTATTGTAGGTGTTTTTCTACCCATGAAATATTCATCAGCTCTGAAGTCTTCACTTAAAGGAAAGAGCCAATACAGGAAAAATACTTTGGATATTCCTATAGGAAGAAATTTAGTGCTAACTTCAAAAATTAGGTGCATTTGAGAAAGAAAGCTGTGTTACAGTCTTTAATATATTAGCTCTCTCCCTATAAATCTGTAGCTAATGATGTAATGTGTAACATGAAAATCATATTGGATTTATATTCAGTTCCATTAGGAATATGACCTTTTCTCATTTGGAGCAACATAGCTACTATTTTTTCTTTTACCTGAAATGGGCCGATCAAAACAGAGTAGCTTCTGAATTATAAGGGACAATGACTGATGGCAATTTTAGAAATGGTCTGTCAGGGAATTACTGAATTTAATCCATTTGAAATGGATTAAGATTTTGTGTAAAAAATCTTGTATGAAACCTTTGCCTACTGATGAAACATGGAGATAGGTTGAAATGTACCAAATGTCTTTTTTTCATCTTCATTGCTGTTAAAATCATAACCATAAATCCTCCAAATAAAACAATTATTATCATACCTATAAAACATGTTTATTTAATTGAAAGTGCTTTTCTTTTGAAGTATTTCTAATAGATGAAGAAAAATGAAGCCAAATATTTTTGTTTTAACTCACAGTGTGATATCCAGTGCAAGATTTATTTGACGTCCAAAAAAGAACACACAGGCCATGAAAATTTTCTCCCTTTTTGATGCTTTTCAGGACTACCAATAAACAAAAAAACATTCCTTCACAAAATTGTGTTGAGTACCTCTTATTTCCTTGGGTGTCAGTTTCAAAAGTGGCATCTTAGAAATGAATACATGAAGGCTATAACTGCATCTTCTTTTGTCATAGAATCTCAGATCATTCTGAGTTGGAAGGGATCCACAATAGTGTCCTAGGGAATGGCCTGTGTGGAGATTAAACCCATGACCTTGGCATTACTGACCCTGTGCTCTGACCAGCTCATTTCACCTCCTCCAAGAGCTTCCTTTCTCTAATGGACAGAATGTTCATAGGGAAAATCATTGTGGCCCAAGTCAAGTCAGGTTGTCAAGGCAGGGGTGGTGACAAGGAAGCAGAAGCACAGGGCCTGTATGCAGGTGATCATCCCTCACAGCTGAAAGTGTGAAAGATCCTTCCAAGTTTGCAGGAGGGCAGGACTGGAGATTCCTTACCTGAAGAACCATGAGTAAGGGGAGCAGAGCCCTGCAGTGGGATCTAAATGGGCTACTTCAGAACTTCTCAGGTTCTAACTTGGAGAAGATGACACATGACCTATGAGTTGGGCACATGAAGATAGCTTTCAGGGAAAACAAGGTCCCATTTCCCACTGAATTGTCTGGGATTGCTTCCACATAATTTCTTTCACTGAGCTCTTTTGAGAAAATTAGCTAACCTAGTACAGATTACCAAATTCGGTTTGTTAAGACCCTTTATGAAATGGTACATGTATTTTCATAAACTAAAAATGAAAGAGGATCATGAAAGTGACCACTGTAAAACCTAATCACAGTACAAATGTATGACAATTGAAAAAAGAGAAAAGCTCAATTAAAACAAAACAAAAATAAGAGTAATAATTTAAATCTCGTACTAATTTTGAAACCACCTCTGTTTACTTTGGAAATCACAGTTTTGCTGTTGAACACTGAATTGATGCCAAGAGGTCAGGCTTAGCCACCTGTTCAATGATGCATTTTTGCAGAACAACCAGAAAATCATCTCACACAGATGAATGAAGTGTATGAGGTGTTTGAAAGGCAGTTCCCCTGGAACACCTCAATGACATTTGTAAATCACTCTGTCATCACTTTGGTCATCAGATTTAAGGTTTCTTTATGCTGTTTGTGATGAATATTAAAAATATCTACATGAAAACAAACAAAAAAAAAATCTAATTTCTTCATTAATGTGCTATGATCCTTAGATAATCTGTGAGATATTTTCAATCTGTTTTAAGCTTGCCCTTTCCATACTGTTGAATACCTGAGAAGAAAAGCTTGCCTGAAGGAAAATAATACTGAATTTGGTCAGAATATAAAATGACATGAGTAGGTGGAGAGAAACAAGATAATGTTTTGCTAAAATGTGTGTGACTGCTGTGTGTAACCTACTTGCAAATTTTCTTTTGGTCTACCACTAAGGCAGGAACCTTTTGTTTACCAAATGTTGCTCAGGTTAGGTGTGAGAAATCTTCAAGTCAGCATGACTTTCCCATTCTTCTTGATAAATACAGAGAAAGCCTCAAAGACATACTTTCAGTAGGCAGCTTCCTTCAAAGCATTTCAGTTCAGAGAAGGGAATGTCACCTAGTCCTCTGTTAATGTTAAACTAGAAGTCTTGATTTTCAATATTTCATTTTGGAAAGGTGTTTGTGTAAAAGACTGAAACAAAAACCACTTTGACTTGACTCAGACATTTGATTCAGTTTTAAATATTAATTATGGATACAGCTATCTAGCTTTAGTAAATGGTAATTTTTCATTAACTCAGGAAATTTGGAGAGAATAGGCTGAAACTTTCCCATTTCTTTCAGACTTTTTAGAAGTAATTGAGAGATCCTTGCCATCTTGTCTATAAGGCATTCAAATCTCTAGCCACAAAACAATAGGGAATGCCATGACTTCTGCTGAGTTGTAGGAGACAGGAAATTCATGTATCAGAGCCTGGTGCCTTCTAGAACTTTCAGTTGTCTTTGAAAAGCAGGAAAAAAATAACCTGTTAATTTTTTTTGCTGAAATCACACTATTTATGACACTGCTCTTCTCTTCCCCAGTTCCTCACCTCCTCACTGGAGCCAGTGTCTTGGACTCTGCCCATGCCACCACCTCATGGCTGGGATTTGGCAGCCCTCTGTGGAGGGCAAGCAGCACCTGCTGCAGACAGTCCTCAGCCCATTGTAGTGGAGTCTGAACCTCTTCTGTCCTGGCACACAGGTTAAACTCTCAAGGAGACAGGAAGATGTGCTTGGGTGATGGGGTGGTCCCAGCCTGGCAATTAGGAACAGAGAGAATTAGGGTACATAAAAACCATTAGGCTGCCTGAGCCCAGGCAAGGTTTTGGCTTGGAGCTGAAGCTTTTGAACACCACAGCAAAGGTTCTCAGCCAAATATTTCTGTCATGCATGATCTGAGTAAGTTTTAGTCTCACCAAAAATCGGAGCTTTTACGTAAAGAATTTTCCATCATTTTCCAGACAAAGATTAGCACAGTAAAACCCAATTAAGAACATAAATGTCTGCCATTTGCAAATCCTTCTAAAGTGACATAAGATGCCTTAGATGGAAATTTTTGTGAATTATGACAAAAAAGGTAAATTTAGAGTAGTGAAAATTTACTGCTGTGGGAAAACTAAAGAATTAAAAAAAGAAAATTAAAAAACTAGAGCAAAACCAACAAACTTTCTTTTATTCATGTAATGGTCCTTAAAAGAAAAATAACCCATATTTTACACTAGATCAAATAAAATTATGCTTTCAATGTATGTCTTTGTAACTACATATCTTGGTAGATACTAGGAAAATGAAATGTGTTACTAAAGTATGTCCCACTTAAAAACACCCAGCCACCCCCCCCTCCAGAAAAAAAAAACAAAAAACCAAAACAGACCAAAAAATCAAAATAACCCAAATCCCACCAGTGGACCTTTTTACTCCCTATTCTTTTTTGTGGGTTCTTCTATATTTTATCAAGGTAAATTGAATTCACTGTGAAGGATCTGGTCTTTTTCAGAAAAACAGCATTTGTGTGTAGTGGATGATAAGGCAGAGCACATGCAGCTATTTCATATAAAAAAAAATCATGATTGTATAGCACCACGATAGGCTTAGTATAGAAAGGGTTAGTATGTGTCATTAAAAGAATGAACAAGCTTTTGATTTTAATTGTAATTGTAATCCTCTCCACTGAAGCCTCAAATGCATCGTTTGAAAACTAGTGGAGATGTGAGTTTTCACTGCAGCCACTTTACGTTTGTGATACATTAAAAGGTGTAATCCAACTGAAATGCAAATCACTGTTCTTGAAAACAAATTACAAATGAAGATAACAGGGCAGCATACTAGCACTTAGAGCATCCGAGAGCCCATCTGAGGTGGTTTTCTTTCAGATCCAAATTGCAGCAGCCCTGTTATCACAGGTAATAGGGTGCTGCTAAGGCAGGTTGATTACAAGGCTATGGTAAACAATCCTTTTAAATGCACTGCCTCAATAGACTTGCACATACGACATTAATCAAGTGAATTCAAATAGAACCACAGAGGGAAGTGGTGGGGCAGCCCCTGTTGCTTTAGCTCACAGAGTAAGTGGCCAAAGTTCAGTGCTCACTTGCCACAGAGGTGTTTTCCATCCCTTCATAATCAGCACTAACTTGTAGGAAATTTTAATTGTTAGCCCTGTGGAAATCAAGAACATGACCCCTCCTGGAAATGGTGTTCTTTTATGCTTCAAGGTATAGAAATTTTGCTTTGCTGAGGCAGTGGCCTCCCTGGGAGAGGCTTATGTGTTTACTCAGCCTGTCAGGGCCGGATGAAGCCCAGGATGGGTTGGTGGGGCAGGTTCTGGCCAGTGCTGCAGCCCCACTCCTGGACCACCATGAAGCGCTAATCCAGGGAGAGGGAAATCATCTCCCTGCTGTGGCCCTTCACCCATAATAAATCCACCTTTCCAAATAAACTCCCACCCAGCAAGCCCAATTGCATTAGCAGCAGACATTTCTTGGGCTTTTTTTTTTTTATATTACTGGTCTCCTTTTGAAAATTGTCATAACTCTGTTTATTACACCTCTCAACCTTTTTGAAAGGTTCTTGCATTTATAGCATGTGCTGCCAAGAAATCTCATCTATAATTGGAGATTTTATTAAAAAAACTGCTGTAATGGGGTAAAGAGTACAGGCAACTCTTGGAAGGATGTTAATGTGACAAGGGAAAGTAGGTAAGTTAGAGAAAGAGCAAAGTGCAATAAATAGCTTCTATTTAAAAAATAAATACAGTCATTTAAGTTTGCCTGAAGATAGCTTTAAATAATTCAGCAAATGATATTAACAATATTATTTAAATGATAGCTAAAGAATACCTTCTAGAGTAACTCACATCAATTTTGTGAGGAGCTACCTATGTCAAACATGGCCATATTCAGCAACTCCATTTATTTTGGAAAAAAATTTAACTGAATACTTTAATTAATACACCTCTAACTCTAAAACAAGGAATATCTTCTGTTACATCATTAAATAAAAAGAAAGTATATAAATGCAGGGATTTCATAGAAGGCAACATAAAAAATATTTTAGAATTTTGATACTTATAAAAAATTTTAAACTTAACTGCTAGGACAGCATAAAGTATTTTTAATGGGGTTTGGGGACACATACAGATTTCTGGTAAAAATTCAGGTTAGAATTCAATCCCAGGTAAATTATTCAAAATGTTTCCTCAGGATAGGATAGCAAATGAGCTATTGCCCTTCAGATCTAGTTCCCAGGAAATGTCTGTATCATTAAAAAATCAGGGACATATTAGGAACATCTAGAAATTTGGAACACGGGGTGGCAGAGGATTCTTTGCACTCCTCTCCAGAATTTGATCCTCTGACAGAGGATATTTCCAGCACTCAGAGAAAGAGTCACTATATAATAAACACTCTGAAGTAGAACAGAAGACATGATCTATTTGACTATATTGCACACAATTGCCTTTCCCCATTTTGCTTGTCTTTACATATTTGCAATGTTTTTCATGGACCAGGCCTGTTTCACTATAATACTGCACACAGGTTTACACGAGTCTGCAGAGTGCAAATAAGCATGGGATTACAACTGCAGTGCAGATACCATATACAAATTGGTACATCATATAGTAAATTGTTATGAAAACCCATCAGCATGAATAGATTAACAGACCTTTACATAAAAATCTTCCCTATTCCCTGTACAGGCACACTATGGACATCATTATAGCCATTTCTCCTGGGCTGCTTTGCCAATGTATGTGATCACCATTACTTACAGGGAAGAGCTCTAGGAATATGAAGGTAGTTCACATCACTTAGTTCTTGGATTTAATTCAACCTGTTATAAGACAGTGACAAGTTCTTTTTTTGGATGGTGATTCTCAGGAGGAATATGACAGGAATATTAATCCTCCTGCATTAACTCAGACTGTATTTTTTAAGATACTAATCTAAACATTTTTAGCTTAAATATTTTTCAGTACCCAATCCTAAATATGACTTGTGATCTAAACTGAAGAGCTCTAGGGGCACAAATGGTATTTATCACTTTGAAATTAAATAGTAACCCAAGAGCACAAAACCTGAAATTTTTCATTGAAACATCATAGGGACTGGTTTGTGAGATCAAATATTGGGTTGCTTCCTACTTGGAATTTCCATTCTAATGAGATGACATTGTATTAACATGTGAAAGACTGTGCTTGCAGAAGTATAAACTTCTGATCACACCTCAGAGGAGCCAGATATATCTGAGAGGCAGAGGAGAAAGAGTTGGAACCAAATACTTCTGACTTCAGAGGAAGATTGTACAAACAAGCACTTGTCCCCAAGACCTTGAATACATATTCCAAGAGGTGGAACATTATTATTCTTTTCCTGGAACTCCAGGGCCAGCTAATGAAGGGTATTGTTCATGCTCAGATTTGGCTTCTTGGATGGCCTGATATCTCTTCTTGAAGCTGTTATAAAAAGCCTGTTTTCTTGGTTTCCAGCCCGTGATTTTGCCATGGAGAAGTGTTACATGTCAAATATTTACTAGTCAACTGGATTAAGTATCCAAGTGTCCAAAGAAGTCCATGCTCTAATAAACTGCAGATGTACTTCTAAGCTTTTAACTGCAATAATAAAAATAGAGATTTCATCATTCATTTTAAGCACAGCCTTTAAGGAGTTTCTGTATTAATATGGCCTAACATAAAATGATTAAGTTTCATAAGACAATAATAGAGATAGAAAGGATAGAAATATCATAAATCCAGTTCTGTTAATTTTAAAATTGCATACTTTCCCTTCCACTGTTAGAAAAAATGAATCAGATTACTTAAAAATTTCTGAAGACTGTAAGAACTTTGAAATATTTTATAAAGGTCTACAAGAATACAAAATGTGGAGAATTGTACACAAAGAAAGAGGGGCATGCATCTGACTTTGAGCTCAACTCAACTATACAAAGGCAGCTCACAATACAGGCTTGTAACAAATTGGGCAATCCAAGATGCCATAGTCAAGAACTGTATGAAACACAGGGATCATTTGTACACATGGAGCTGAAAAATACGGCTGTTGTTTTCACTCAGAGATTATAATCATATCCCTGGGCTGCAGGATAAGGCTGCTTTCTTGGTTCATGAGCATTAAGAAACAACTCTCCCATTGTTAACCTTCCTGAGGAGAGGCTGCAAATGCAGGGTCCTACAGGAAACAAAGATGTGGAAATCATTTAGTGCAACCCTACACTTAGACAGGTGCCACTCTTACTCTTTTAAATTGATCTAATTTGTTACTTATACCTGTAAATCACACTGTTATCATCTCTGAACAAGCAATGGAAACCAGAATTTGTCACTGACTAAAGATAGCAGACCAAGTCCTGAAATGGGCTGGTCATATAGACTTACTGGCTTAATTACACAACAGTACACTAGATTGAAATGAGATACTTAGAAAAATCCAAATTACATGCAGGCCTCTTGTTTCTTTATCCCACATTGACAAAAAACACAGTTCAAATGCAACTGCTAGAAGAGTAAGTTATAGTCTTCTGAGAGAGACAGAGCCAGACACAGATGCAGGCCTGACCCAGTCAAAGATTTTTGCAGTAAGAATAATCTTATAATGATCTAAAAGTCTATGCTGATGCTCACATCCCAAAGGTGCTGCAAAGTCATGACAGGAACAGGAGTATCATGAAGACGAAGGCTCTGGGAGCCTTCTCAGAAGGATAAATTCAGTTATTTAGGAATGGGTAACATTCATAGGATTTAATTTTCTCTCCTTGGAATCATTCAGTTCTAAATAAAGTCCCATATATAGTAAAAAAGCTGCTTCAATACCACTCATATAATTCACAACTTAATTTCTCATTTTTCAAGTAGGTTTCCTAGTCTAGGTCACACTTAAGGCCATCACTTAGATGACTTCTAGCCAGCTCTTGAATGTAGTAGTGTGGAGAAACCTTATTTCTTTAATTTTTTTACACCTTCTTCTAACACCAGAGAGATTTACCTCCTTCTGTTTTTCCATCTACCTGTGACAAAGCTAGTGGACAGACACAAGTTCCATGACAGACATTTCTCAGTTTCTGAATCCTGAAACCAGATCTTAAGAAAATGGTAAATAGACTCATAGAATCACAGAATCACTAAGGTTTAAAGATGCCTCCAAGATCATCAGGTCCAACCTTTGACCAAATACCACCACGACAACTAAAACATATCACAAAGTGTCATGTCTGCTTGTTTTTTGAATACTTTCAGGGGTGGTGACTCCATCATTTCCTTGGGCAGCCTGTTCTCATCCTTTAACACTTTTTCATTGAAGAAATTTTTCCCAATATCCAACCTGAATCTCCTTTGGAGCAGTTTAACACTATGTCCTCTTGTCCTGTTGCTGGTTGCCTGGAGGAAGACAAACCTGCACCTCATCACAACCTCTTCAGGTGGCTGTAGAGAGTGATAAGGTCTCCTCTGAGCCACCTTTTCTCCAGGTTAAACAACCCCAGCTCCCACAGCCACTGTGTTAATGTTACAGACCCTTCCCCAGCTCTTTTGTCCTTCTCTGGACACGCTCCAGCCCCTCAGTGTGGCGTGAATTGAGGGGCCCAAATATGGACACAGCACTCAAGGTGTGGCCTCACCAGTGCTGAGTACAGGGGGCAATCAGTGCCCTGGTCCTGCTGGCCACACTATTGCTGATACAGGCCAGGATGCCATTGGCCTTCTTGGCTCAAGTTCAGCCACTATTCACCAGCATCCCCAGGTTTCTTTTGGGATGAACAGCTTCCCAGCCACTCTGCCCCAAACTATAGCACAGCACAAGATTGTTGTGACTCAGGAGCAGGATCCAGCACTTCACCATGTTGAACTTCATACAATTGGCCACAGCCCATCTATCCAGTCTTCCCAGATCTCTCTGCAGACCCTTCCCGCCCTTCAGCACATCAAAGCTCCTGCCCAGCTTGGTGTCACCTGCAAACTGATTGAGAGTGTACTTGATTCTCTTGCCCAGATCATTGATAAAGATAAACAGGACTGGCCCTAAATCTGGGTCCTTAGGAGCATCACTTTTGACTGGCCACCAGTTGGATGTAGCACCATTCACCATCACTGTCTGGCCCCAGTGATTCATCCCCTTTTTACCCAGTAAACCCAGTATACCTGTCCAAGCAGTGAACAGCCAGTTTCTCCTGGAGAATGCTGCAGGAAATAGTGTCAAAGACTTTATTACAGTTTAAGTAGACTATATCCACAGTGTTTCCCTCATCCACTAGGCAAGTCACCTGGTCCTACAAGGAGATCAAGTTGGTTAAGCAGGATCTCCCTTTCATAAACCCATGCTGGCTGAGCCTGATCCCCAGGCTGTTCTGCATGTGCTATGTGATAGTACCCAAGATAATCTGTTCCATAACTTTTCCTGGAACAGAAGTAAGACTGACAAACCTGTAGTTCCCTAGATTCTCTTTCCAACTGCTCTTGTAGACGGGGGTGACATTGGATATCTTCCAGTAGTCTGGGACCTCCCTGGTTAACCAGGACTGAGGGCAAGTGAAAGGGAATGGTTTGGTGAGCTCTTCCACCAGCTCCCTCAATATCCTCAGCTAGATCTCATCTGGCCCCATAAACCTGTGAATGTCTAGATGACACAGCAGGTTGCTAACTACTTTCTCTTGGATTGCAGAGAGACTATTCTGCTCCCCATCCCTGTCTACCAGCTTGGAGGCTGAGTACCCTGAGTATAACTGATCTTTTTGTTAAAACCTCAAACAAAGAAGACCTTTCTTCATCCTTGGTGGCAATGTTCCTTTCTGCACCCAAAAAAGGATGGAGACTCTTCTTGATTATTTTATTTTTCTTACTAATGTATTTGTGGAAACTTTTTTTTTATCTTTTGCAATGGTGGTTGCAAATTGAGTGAGCTCTAGTTGGGCTTTTGTCTTTGCAATTTTATTTCTATAGAGAACATAGACTTCAATTTCCCTTCTGGTCTTAAAGCTGATCTCAGATATCTTTCAACAATCTGTGAGTAATTGTTCAGCTGTCCCAACCTTTGATATAATGTTATTATTTCAGCCACAAGCGTCCCAGACATTCGTGATGCTACCCCAATGCTGTCATGCTTGCAGTATGGAGAAAGGCCAAGCCTCAGCTCTGCTAGGCATGTGAGTCCCAGTGGTAGAGATAAAGATATCAGAGGGAAGGTAGCAAAGATGTGGAGTTAGTCCATGCCTGGCACCAGCCTTGTACAGACAAGGGACATGATGGCCTGAACTCCTCCCATGTGCCTTACAGGAGTGTCCTTGTCATAGCCAGCCACGCTGCCCCTTCTCAAGTAGAGCAGAAGCTCAGAGCACAAGTCAGCCCTTGTAGCATTATTTACCTGGTGGTCTTAAAAGCCCTACAGTTAAAGACGATTTTCTTTTTAACCTAAACTGTCAAATCTCTGAGATATTGAAAGAACATAGGTGTTGATGGTGAGAAGACATTAATGCAATTTGCAAGGACAACACAGGCACTATTACTCTCTTTTCTACTTTCTCAAAGTAATATGCATTTTTCTCAAGTCTGTGTTCTGATGGTCATGATGGGATGTAGCCTTCAGGTTTTGACAGACATGATTATAAATTTCATAATTTGGGAATCAGACAAAAAAGGATGGTGCTTCACCTTTCACCTGATATGCTTTTTTCCCAAATAAACTCTAATTGAATCAGTGTGAAAATATTTTTGAATAGGGTATGCTTGAAGAGGTTAGTGCAGATTAAACAGGGACATGAGTTTAAAATAGTGTAAGTAAATGTAGATACTCTTATTTGGAAACAGTCTGAATTCAGTTTACTCTAATTAATGAAGTTATGTCATGCTAAAGACACCTTAAAATTTTGAAACAGTTTCCTGTGGAACTAATGTAGTTTAAGAATCCACTTTAGAAGTTAATTCAGGTTAACTTTTTTCAAATCTTCCAAAAAAATAAATTGCCAGTCATGATAGGCATTTAAGAGTGGATCAGATATGAAACCTTGTAATATTTGTTTAAGGGATATAATATGTGTAATTTTAAAATTTTTTTAAGGTATATGAAAAAAGTTTAATGCTCTTAAGCCATGATTGTGGCTTTTGAACCAAAATTACGTTTTCAAACTAATATTTGAAAATCCCGCCTCCTAATCTGCTTGACAGATTCAGTATGGGAAACTGTGGAGTATAAGGAGAAATTGCCACATTTTTGTCTTATGAATAGAACAGAAATAAATTACAAGAAAATTAAATTTTAGCTCCCCATGCTACATTAATTTTAAGTTTTATAACTGAATTCATCTTATTGGGACAATACTGTTGGCACTTGTATTTAATTTAGTAATTCCAGCTTTTTTAATAGTTGAGCTTGCTGAAAAATATCTCTTGGATGTTGATTAGAACTGCTAGTAGCAAAACTTTTCAAGGAATTAGAGAAGATTGGTGTTTAAACATTTTCAAGGGAAAGTGATTAAGCATCTGTCTTGTAAAGAAAAAATAATACAATGACATTTATTCATAATAGTGAAATAAATATTTTTATCAGACAGACAGAGGTTATTATGACATACACTTTTTTAATCTGCAATGCTACTCTGCCAGACATATGCAGCATAAAATACTGAGAAATAGATGACTCAGCTTCTAAAATAGTTGTCAGAGAACAGGTTTGGAAGTTCAGACCATCAAAAAGGGAACTAGAAGAATGATACCTACCAAGACAGTTGAACATTTCTACAGGTGCCAGTAGACCTTGCAAGTTGTTTTTTTGTATTCAGTTTTGGTTTTAACATATATCGATCTCAGTTTCATAGGTTTAGATATTTTTACTCTGTTAACGTATGCAAAGAAATTACAGAATTACAAGGTTTTATCAGCTTTAACAAAGAAGCAACAGTTGGTTTAATGTGGCCTGTTTAATTCTACTGTTCTTCTTTCTAGTGCAACAGTAATAATAAAACCTGAAACATAAGTCTCAGTGTTTTATTTGCTTGAAGTAGATGAATGGGCAAGGCTTTTTCTGCATATAGCAGCTCCACAAGGAAGAGTTGTCTCTATCTTTTTTTGCTTTAAGATCTCATTGTGAAAAGTGAGGTGGAAATTATTGTTGCCTGGCATTGCACTTCTGACTCCACAGCTACATTTTATGAGGCTTGTGTGCAATTAGCCAGTTCGTTATTTTATCCTAATTTTATAATAAATCACTTCACTCTTTTTCTCTCATCCATCATCAACTTATCTGCCCGCAAGTTAAAATGGTACCAATTATTAATCAAGGCCAGAGGCACCCATTCCTGCATAGGAGCACCATGTTTCAACTGTCAGGTGGCATCCATCCCAGCCTCTCTTTGTCAGCAATAAAGAAAATGAAATTGGACTAATATGAATCTCATTTCTGCCCTGATTAAAGGCCTACATTTTCCCTAGGCATTGCCTGACCAGGTCCTGACTTGTGAGATATTCAATGTTCTTGTAATGTCATTCGGACACAGCGTGCCTGTCTCCTTAGGTCATTGTTCTTCAGATTCACTTGTTTTACATGGAATATAGGCTAGAAAATCTAGACTTCCTTTGGGGTGTTAATTAAGAGAAGCATCCAAAATTAATCAGCAAATTCACTAGGGCGAAGGGGAGCTGTCTGAAGGCCTCGATATAAAATGCACTTCTAGTACAGGGAAATGAGCCTTCGGCTATTGACAAAGAAAAAACAAGTGCACAGACGGCAATCTGACATAAAAATTCATATACGTATTCAATTTTACATTCATTTTCCTTGTCAGCTTGTCACCTTTAATTATAAAGGTTGATTTGCTATTTGGCAGATCTGGAAATTGTAAACGCTTGGCCATTTGAATATCATCATATGGTCAATGTCTTCAGAAAAGAATGACACAGGGACATACCAGGAAAGGAATGTTGTAGAATCCAAACTGAACTTCTCTGATGCTCACCTGGAAAGATTTTGCAGGTCTTCAGGATAACTCTGAACTTAGCTATAAAAGCATACAAGTTATGACCATCCACAGTCAAACCATTGTACTGACAAGTTGTTAGCCCCCACCCCTTTTTTACTTAGAGTAGTTTCTAATCTTAATTTCTTTAGTTCTTTTATCACTCACTCCATTCTAGTGTTATTAGTGTTTGGTGTGAAGGATTTGCATAGACCTTCAGGCTACTGATGACCTTTATGTGAAAACAGCAAATTCTGGTTTGCCCAGTGAAGATGAAAAAAGATAAAAGATAAATGCTAAGCTCATGTCATGCAGATACCTCAGAGAGAAGCTTTTTAAAAAGTTAAAAATTTTAAGATAAGTTTGCTTGTTTTCAGTAATAAATAATTGAGAAGTGAGTTTTTGTAACTGAAAATTAAGGACTTTTTATTCATACCTTGAAGGAAGCCCATGAGCTCAGGTTTCAGAGGGTACCTGTTGTAACTACTTTTTGTAGTTCCATCTTTCTGATTAACCAGTTGTCTCTGGTTTTGTGCAGTTTTTCACATGCTACCATCTTTTTAATATTACAGGATGTTACAGCCACATTGCTCAGAGTTTCAGGTATCACTATCACTCTTCATGAATTCCCACAGACCTATTCAAAATACAAAAATAGGCCTTAAAAATGCTACAGACCCATGCAGAAGCACACACCAAGGAACTTTAGCATTCCAAATCTGTTCTAAACAGATTTTCTGATAGACAAAATGTTATTTGGACCAACTATTGACTCCTGATAAACTTAAAATGCAGGCAGGCAAGTTGAAGAATTCAGACAAAGTAGATTTTATACTGATTTTTGAACACTTCCCTAATGTTATGGAATAGTAAACATGTAGTGTAGAGCTCCATATACTGAAACTTGGCACAGTGATGTTTACTTGAAGTAACTGCTCCACCAGAAATAGAATATTCTGAACTGGAATGATGCTCTGCACTGCATCAGTTACTAATTTAATATTCTTATTCCCCCTTTTTTAAAATTTGATACCTTTATCCCTAAGTGAATGTAATAAGTTAATCTTATACCACTGACTTTCCAACTATTCTACTTTTGAGGGTTTTTTTACTATGGATGAAGGAAGTTTACCAAGTGTACCGAACCCACCTAATGAACTTTTTTCCTTACTTTTTTTTACATGGTAACAAAAGGGAAATACTCGTTGGCCATCTATACTGTCAGGGCAGTTGTGAAAATATATAGGAAAACTGTCTTCATGCTGAGGATTGCCAGCAGTTCTACTTGTGATTTTGAAATATGATGAAGTTAGGTCAAAACCTGCAAGATTGAGTATTGTCATTCTTACTTTTGTATCTACAGGAAAGCAGTCAGAATACTGCAGAGTACTTGCCACTCTTTTGTTTTAAATTATTGCCAGCCTTCATAAAATCAATGATCCCATGACATGAGACCTGATTCCAGCTTAGGAGCTTCATGTTGTCTGTCATCCCAGACAAGGTGGGACACAATCACAGCTCTGTGATCTGCTATTCCTTGTCTCCAGCTAATTTTATTTTATAACTATAAACATCACCTTTTATCTTCCTTTTCTTCATCTCTGTTTCTGAGGAGAAAAGATTATTCCATACGACCCAACCAGGCAATCAGAAAGTCAGTAGATTTTACAGAACTAGGTGAGCATGACTGTGGCCTTGGTGTGCTGTTTATATTCACTAAATATAAATGTAAACAAACAAAAAAACAAGAGTAGAAATAAACTCTTTACAGATATTCCAACAAGAATTTAAGAACTAATTACTAATCAGAAAATAAATCTCTTCACAAATTTTAGGTTTCCTCTAAATAAACCAAAATTCTAATGGGAATTTTTTTTTTATATTATATCTACAAAGATTCTATGGTACAAAGATGGTGTTGTCCTCTATTTTCCAAGACACTCATCCCATCAGTTAGCAAAAGTAATTAGAACCACCAAAGATCTGAATGCCAGTAAAACTTTCAGAGAGATACTTAATTAACCAATAATTAATGCATAGTAAATTAAATTTTTTAGTAACTCAAGCCATTTCCCTAGCTATTTTTCCTTACCTTTTTTTCAGGACTTCACAGGGTAATTTTGTTACATTTTCACATAACCAAATTCCCAAAGCTGCTACAGAAGAGCTCTGTTCTGCAAGGACTGCAGTTACTTGTAGCCTCCCTGCAGTTGAGTGCCTGAAAGCAAGTGCCAGGCTAGCAAGGGATACCTGCCATCTGCACACTGTGGTGGTGGGTGGGCTGTTGTCACAGGAGATAGACATTATTCTTTCATTACCTGCCTTTATATTTAAAAATTTTAATACTGTGAGGCTGACACATTTATCATTCAGACTTCCTGATAAAGAAAAGTGAAGCCAGACAATATTTGCATCTCTCAGGGTCTCTTTACTGTGTATAATTTACTCAGAAACAGGGCATTAGCTTTCTTCTTGCTTTAATAGAAACTGTTTTCTGGATTATTAAGTTAATATTAATCAATAGGAATTGATTTTGTGCACTACCTAAAGCGTGGTTAACATCAGAGTTTATCTGTACCCTTTGGAGCTGCAATGTCAAAACTTGAGGCGAATGAAGTTTCATTCTTGTTGTACCAGGGTCTCCTCTTAAACGAGAGAAACTCCATATATCCTTCTGCCCTGGGAAGACTTTAATGCTGCAGGGAGCCTTGCCAGTTCATCCTGTAGACTCATGAGAGAGAAAGGACATTTCCCACTTGAAAACTAAAGTTTTAGGACTATATCTTCACATATCTGTAGGGAAAGCCTGATCAGTGACAATGGCAAAACCTTCCAGATGTTTGGGATCCAGGTGTGCACTCAGAAGTTTGGGGGCATATCAACGTTTGTGAATTCATCAAGAGGATGGATGTATGCTCCTCACATCAGGTGCTCCTCTGGTGGAGAGCTGCTCCATAGCACACAGGGACAGCATAGCATCTTGGCCTCGAGCTGTGTTGGCTGAAGAAGTGTACCCTCATTACTTTAGACTACATTAAGCATATAAGAAGTTTAGGTCTGGTCTGCTCTGGGATCAGTTGTGGGGTGAGTTGGCCTTGGATAGATGGCCACCAGCCACTCCATCACTACTCTTCTCAGCAGGATGGGGCAGGGGGAAAATAAAATGGAAAAAACCTGTGAGTCAGATTAAGGCACTTTAATAAAGAAAAAGCAAGGGCTGCACACAGAGCCGAAGGAAAATGTTTCATTCTTTTCTTCCCATCAGCAGGCAATTCCCACCCACTTCCCACAAAATAGGGCTTCAGCATGCATAGCATTTGCTCTGGAAGACAAATGTAACCACAAATGCCCACTCCCAACTCTCCCTACTCTTCCTACACCTCTGAGCTTATACTGCTGAGTAGACATCACTTTGGGTCTGCTGTCTGGGCTGTGTCACTTCCCAAGACTTTGTCCCACTTGGTGAAGGAGGAATGTTGGAGACAGCCCTGATTTTGTAGATCACCACTCAAGAACAGACAAAACATAGATGTGTTACCAACACCTTTCTAGCTATCAATACAAAGCTCAGCATTATGAAAGCTGCTGTGGGGAAAATTAACTACATCTCAGCCAGATCCAATACCCTGTAAATTTTTGGGGGGGAATCTTGACTGAAATAATAAGTTAAGCCCTAGATTAGGTTGATATCCTGCTGTGATTATCAATAAGAGGCTTAACTTTGCTTTGGCTCCAGTCCAGTCTGTATGCTTTCAGTTAGCTTTCTGCAATATGCAAGAAAAAGCCATGGAGGGATGGTGGATAGGGAGTGGGTGGGAAGAGATCCAGAGTTCACCTTGTCTTATGGAGCATAGCTTTGGGACAGAACTGTGGAAGCAGACCCTGGTTCCACAGTTAAAGTGCATATATATACATGCATCTATCTATCTATCTATCTATCTATCTATCTATCTATCTAATCCTCTTCAACCTTTTAAAGAAAATAAATTTATAAACCCAGGTATTTTTCATTAATTTTAAATGCTATTTATTTATTTTTAAAACTGAGGCTTCATCAAATTTTCTGAAAACACTGTTGACTTTGTTATGACTTTGGTTTGAACCCTGATTTTCTTCCCTTTGTTCTGTTTTCAGCATATGAAAATTGTCTGGCATCAAATGAATGAGTAACTGAGAAACTGTGCAATAGCATGTTACACTATGCGGAGCAGTTAGATAAAATACCCACCAATCCCACTTCATATTTAAAAGATATGAAGAATGTTATGGTTGTTTTAAGTAATACTTCTATCACAGTGAGACTTGGTTTCTAAATTTTACTCTTAAATAATTAATAAATAAACCAAAGATGACTGCATGGAGGAGCACAGCTCTGATTTACCCACACTTTATTGTCATTGTTTTCATCACCCAAACTAGTTGCCCATACTGAATTACAGATGTGAGACCTTAGGATTATGGAAACATCAAACTATGTCAGACTCTTCCAGCTACTGGAAATTTTTAAAGCCATCACACTGACATTAGGAAGTATTATAGAGGAATCAACAAATAAGTATTACAGGAATCAACAAAAACCAATCAAACAAAAATACCCCCCCCCAAAAAAAACCCAAAAATAAAACCAAAACAAAAAACTTATCGAACCACTAAAATCTTGACCTACAATTCAAACACAGTTAATACCAGTCCTCATGTAGTTAGAAAATTGCTTCTGTCTGTTACAAGGAACAATTGCAGTCCTGGCTTAATTTGCTTGAAAGAAATCTCTGAAAAAGGAGCAGAGGACAGAATAATATCATTTGCCTAAGGATTTGGGGAAGGTGTAGTTCAAACACTGACAGGAGGCTGTGGATACATCTTCACCCCAGGGGTAAAGACAGCCAAGATAACTGCCAGTGAAGTTGCTCAGGTCTGCAAGAAGGATATCTAAGTTTGAGGAGCAGCATTATTGTTGAGATAATAATCACTGATGATTTATGAACTCCTTGACAGGGCTTATCAGCTTGTCACAGGGTTATGATAACTCACTGAGACTGTCTCCAGAGCAGCACTGTACAGACAGTTTTTGGTTTTGTGCTGCATGGACAGAGCAAAGGTCCCCACTGGGAGATCTTTCCTGAGATGCCACTGTGAAGTGGCAGAATATTGCTGATCTCTGTAGTTTACATACCCAAGAATAATACCTGGTAAATTTAGCATGCCTGTAGACTTCAAGGTATAGTATGATGTGTTTTCTTTAGTGTGTTTCTAAAGGAGATAAACTGAAAGTGCTGGGCTTGCTGAAGTGTTTGCAGCATGCTGCAGGAGGGTTTTCAGTCTAAGTCCTTACTCTGGAGTAGAGGGAGCTGCAGGACTTTCTTTGAAGAAAGTTATAGGCTGCATACTACAATGTTGAGGATGTTGCACAGGGCTCAGAAAGTCACTTAAGTTACAAGAATCTCTAATACCCTGTGTTCATCTAGCTTGAAGGCACTTCTGGACTGCATCACTCACAGTTTGGTTCAGAGTCCTTCGGTTTCCTCGTGTTACTGTGCTCTGTTTTGTTGCACAGTGTAGTTTGGTTCCTGCAAACGACATGCTCTCAAGGTGGATTTCAGGGAAAAGTAAGTGAGGTTCTCCACCTCAGAGGTGCCCTTGGTGTGGTACATTCCCTAATTTGGATGTTGAGTGGGTGACTTTGAGCCGTGTGTGCAATGAAGATGTTCAGATCAGGAGATCACACTAAATCTGGACTGAAGTGGAAACTTTCAACCACAGGATGTAGGGCTTCAGCATGGGCTGCTTTGATCTACTGGTTTACTCCTACCATACTGAATTATTTGCTAATGTAGACACAGTTTTAATCCTCCTTTTCTAATCACATACTAAGTTCACCGCACACTGAAATGCAGATGAAAGTGCTTCCTTATGTAATGTTAATAAACCTGGTAACAGGTTTAGGATCAGTAGGGTTTCCACCTTGTATTTCAGGGTGTTGAGATTCTACCTCAGCAAGATGCTATTTAAAAAAAAAATCCCAAGTGTCTGAAAAATCTAGAAACCATGCAATTCCAGAGACACTTTCTGAAAAAATAAAGATGGAGACGTACTTTTCCTCACCAATAATAGTATTGTTGGTTTTTTTTTTTGTATTTTTTTTTTGGT
>WBNO01013654.1:35695-55471 GCA_013400575.1 Peucedramus taeniatus
TTTCTTTTTTTTTTTTTTTTTTTTGTGTGTGTGGAAAAAAACTACCTTCTATATTGAGTTCATTATTATCTGAAGCCATTTTTCAAATTTAAGCTCATGGAAAGTCTCTGTAATATGGGTGACAAATCCAAAACAGTCTTTGGATATTTTCATACAGACTTTTGAAATAACACCACACACTGTCTTTTCCTGAACAAGACAGACTTTCATATTTCCTATTATTTTTTTGAAAAGATGTTTATTGTTCAGTGAATTGTGAAATAAAGAGGTATTTAGGAAAACAACAATCCCATCTGTACTCCTGGAGAACAGCTCACGTTAAATATTACCTTGCCCACCTTTCCAGCAACACCTGGGAAAAGGGTGAGAAAATGTCAGTTTATTGATATTTTGTTTCACATAAGTGTTTCCTACCTTTTGACCCTGATGACTTAGGAAGGGACCTTGTCTCATGGCACACAGAACTTTGATCCAAACTGTCCAAAACAAAAGATATTATGAACTGCAAAAAGAGAAGGTTATTTGAGATCACCCCATCCATTTTTCAGATGGAGTCAGATTAAAGAACTTGCACATTCTTCAATTAATGGAATCTATCTTGTAAATCATTTGGTGATCCAAATAAATGTGACAGTGGTAAAACAACATCAGTATCTGAGAACTTACTTTTAGCCAGGATTCCACTACACATGTGAATATTTCAGTTACTATAATGCCAAAAGTTACATTTATAAGCTACCAGGTAAAACTGGTAAAAATAGAAATTCCTGTGTTTCTACCTCAGGAAAATATTCTATTTTTTTTAGGCAGAATTTCCTTTTTTGCTCTTTGTCCACAAAGAAATTTTGTGTGTCAGGATAAACAGGGCAATATTACAGACTGTCCCAAAGCTTATGAGCTCTTTCCTTAGTGACAGATGGGAAAAGCAAAGTTGAAGTAGTTAATGTGCATTTCTGTTAAACAAAAAAACCAGAACAAGTATTTAATTAGTTACTTCCTAAATATTCTACTATATGAGGAAAATGTGTACATGTACACTTCAATAGATATGTACCTAAAAGAGTAGAACTCTGAAACTTTCATTTCCTTTAATGCAGAGAAAAGCAGTCTTCCTGTAACTCTGCCTGATTTCAAATTTAGTTTCTTTTCCAATCTAAACAATATTTGGAAAATGTTCACTTGTACAAATTAACACCATCAAGATTTTTTTTTAAACCAAGGTCTAATTTTAATGATAATATTTCACCTATAAAAAGTGAGGATAACAAGTTTGTATTCATACAAAAGTGTTAATTAATGAAAGACAAACCTTTGCCAGTTATTGACACATTCCTCTGTAATCCTGTTATGTGGAACATTCTAATGAAGTCATAGTTTATTACTAATGATCTAGCTTTGTTTAAAAAAAAAAAAACGAGAGGGGGAGGGGGGGGTTGAAATAATTTATTTGCTTTGGTGTATTTTTTATCACAGCAGGTAAGAATGCTGCATTTTGACTGCCACATTGTATGCGGGATGAGGGGGTATGACCTCAGAAGCAGCAATGGAGAACTTGCTCTTTCACACTCCAGCACACACTGCTGTGAACCAGCACTTTGGTCATATTATCCGCAGCACCACAAAGCTGTCCGCTAATTATCTCTGAATACGAATTTTATTGAACCTTAATTTTCAGTAATAGGGCCTGATAGTTTGAGAAGAAAGACAAAAGAAGGGTCTCTTTGTTTTTCCCTCACAATAACCTTCTAGTGCTGGAGCTATGGCAGAACTCATTAAACTTGAACAATGAGTTGAAATATGATCGTGTTATTTTTGTCCCTGCCCCCAGACCAGGCTGGTCCTGTCTGCCAGCCTGTCCATCTGTCTAACAATATGGGAAGAGACATCGATTTTGTAGTGGACACTGTTAAAACACATTCCAAACTCCTACCCAATCACCGGGAACATGAATCTGAGCAGAAATTTGATTCTTTTGTACATGTTTGGCAAGATCTCATGGCAAGTTTAGCAGCAATCCGGTGCTGTAGAGAGGAGATTTGAAAACCCTGATTAAACCAGGTTAGACGAAAGTTGATTTGTGTTTGAGGTGCCCTGCAGAAATAGATTCACACTAGCTAGAAATAGTGTTATTCATTCAAACTGTGAGTTAAAAGAAACTAACACCAAAACAAAAATAGTGTGTGCAGCTAATTTGTGAAAGACTGTGGGGTTCAGCTCAGCTGAGACATGGTGGAAGTTTTTGTACTGTCTTCAAAACTTGGCCATCACAAGGCATCTTCCACTAAGCAGCAGAGCTCTTAAAATTTATTGACTTTGAATTCAGGGTTTTTGCTTTAGTTTTTCAGTCTCTACTGAACACTGGGCTGGCAGCTGTGCTGTAGTTCATATAGTAACATACATCAGGGTATACATGAATGCAGTTAAAATCAGTGGGTTATTATATATAACATAAATAACCTGTTTTATTGAAACGGAATTATCTGCTTTCATGTAAAAATATACTTTCTTCCAGGATTGTCTTATTCAGTCATTCTAATGGCCATTTGGATTGCTCATAAACACTCCTCTCCCTCCTGAACAGTGCTTGTTGTCTATGGGAACCACCAATGTGTTTTTGGAAGATATCTTTCTCTTAAGCCTTTAAGTATCTTTGTCCAAAATACTGCTTCAGATGTATTTCATACAATTCTGAGGGTGACATATTTGTGGAAAATTTACATTAAAAAATGAGCAATCAACCCCTGTTCTATCCAAGCAAACCTTACTGCTATCCACTTTAAGATTCTCTTGTGCACCTGAAAAGTTGCACATAGCCTAGTTTTTCATTTTCTCTTAATTTTTGTATAACATGCTACAACCAAATGGAATATTACAAGTTATATTATTATTTTCCTTTATATTCAGCCTAAATTTTCTTTCTGCTAGGTATTATTAAATTATTCCTAAGTTAAGATCATCAATAGAAACCCAGCTTGTATGTACAAACTGATTAAATAATAAATTTCTAAACAAAACAATATAAAGGCAGCCCCCTCCCCCATCTCTGTGCCCTCACAGAGAATTGACACAGATTTAGAGGCACATAAACTCACATCTAGCTAGGATTGGGAGCCTGCTGAAAAAATTGCTGTTTTGCAGAGTGGCGAAAGAGGAGATTGTTTCAGAGGTATTATAAATACATATATATTTATACTTTTATATGTCTTTGCACAGAAATTCATATCCACATGCATGCACATACACATATGTACTTATATGAAGACTCCAAAGCAAAAACTCATTTCATTTTGGCTTAACATATTCCATGAGTTTTATTTTAACATTCCATATCAAAACAAATAATCTTTTCTGTTAATAGTATTGCTCTTGTTATTGTCCTGAGTATTTAAAGGCTGAAATGATTAGTAGCTCTACACTAACTCAATTTACAAAACTGAACATCTGGTTAACACAATGTGACTGTTAAGATTTGGATTTTCAGTGTGTGAAAAGATGCTCATTCTGCAAGCATTGTGTACTAGAATAGTCTGCATTTGATTGTAAAGTAAATCAAAATAAAATCAGAAAGGGAAAATATTTATTAACAGGCAGTAATTGAGTGCCCTTCAATGATATAATTTTCACATACTTTTTACATCATATAAAAAGTCTGATTCTTCTGTCATTTTCACATTTGTCAGTCAGTAGTAATTACACTGAGATCAGCAGAGAGACCAGTATTGAAACTGGCATAAGAAGACAAACATTGGGAATATAAAACTTCTAAATATAGCATTTGGTTAAACTTCTTTGCTGCTTTTGGGGAATTTTGAAGATTTTTAATGATCTTGCATTTTATTTCACTAATCTGAAAATCTCTCCTTGGTCTTTTAAATGGATGTCAATTTCTTTCAGGTAGTTGTACTTCTTCTATTAATTTTATCTTTCTTTTAATTTTGACACAGTAAGTGAGCCATATGGAAAAATGTCAGTCTGATATTTGAGAAAGAGTGAACTAAAAAATAGCCTTGATCTTTGACAAATGTGCACCAAAGAAAATAATCCAAATAACACAAATCATATTTATCATGCCTCCTTTAAAAGATGTTATTTGTGCTTCATTTCTCATCTAAATAAAGCAGTGAGTGTAGAGTTTGTGCACACCTCTGCTCTTGGTGTGGGGCGTGTGACCCTGTTTGCCTGCTGCTGTGACACCCGGCAGGGACCGTGCCCCTGACAGCTTACACCAGCAGTGTTTGCAGGAACTGGCTCTGCTCTTCCAGTGGGAATCCCTGGATGCCACTGGGAGAGAGTGAGACAGCAGAGGAAGGTACTGTATATTCAAATAAATGTATAGTGGATACCATATGTTCCTTTCCAACAACCGCTGCATTGCTGCATTAAAGTTCAAATTCCAAGCATTCAAGGATGTAAATATATTAAACAATGCATCTATTTGTGCAAAGCATTTTTTTTTATGAGGGACATCCATGTGCTTTTAATCAGTTTCATGCTGAATGAAAGAAAATTGTAAACTATGCATTAAAAGAAGGTTTGGTGAAAGTTATTTTTCCTCTATCTTCTGCATCCTAATTCAATGCTTCCCCTTGCTTTCAGTGATAATATAAGTAATCTTCTAGCAACATTCATGAGGAAAGTTTGATGTGGATTTACACTAGTGGAGCTACATTACAATGGGTAGATTTAAGGTATTATAAAATGAGTTTTTGGATTTGTTACAGAGGTATGAAACCCCTAAGACACAGACAGATAGGACTTCCAACATATGGCAACCACTCTTATTATAAAACAAAACAGTGTTAAGTCAAAGTACCTTATTACAATTCACTAGTGCTATGTAGCTCTGATAGCAGGCTTATATTTAATGCCATAGAAACAATATAATTTATTTTTCTGTCTTCCCTTATCCCTTCGTTATTTGGTTTGTAGGCTTTGAAACCTTAAGCAAAAGGACAAAATATAAATTATAGAAAACATCAAAGTATAGTGAAATCAAATGACATTCCTTACGATCCTTACAGAGATAGCTAACACATTTCTTATGTGCAGTTTGGTCGAACTGCTATCACTGCAGAGCTTTAGTGGTTATAATTAGTAATCTTTTGGGAGCTACGGTAGCACACTTATAATGTCAAAAATATTTAATTGAATGCAATAGTTAACTTGGCAGTGCAAAAATTCATTTGATAATGAGTTAATCTGGCCAAGATTTTACCCTGTTATCAAAGGGATCATTAGGAAAAAAACATAGCTATATAATTTTACTACATGCTACTTCTTCAGCTAAGTCTGTTTATAGATTTCTCTTAAATTGACTACTTTGAGATGTAGATTCTGGAGGCAGAGCATCTAACACTGCACCTACTCACATCTACACATTCAGTACTAAATGCAGTTTTTTGGTGAACATTTTTTCATCTAAAGCATGTAAATTGAGAAATATGTGACTGTGATGGACACGTCAAAAGAAAAATCACTAAGCCCTGTAGCCTAATAAACAAAATTCCGTTTGGGAAATGAATTGACTGACAAGCAGCTCCTAACAAATAAATGCACATTAGATTCAGATGCATACTGGAGTATCAAATAACTAGATAATTTATCACCAGTCAAATTTAAAACCACGTTTTCTTGTCTTGGTCTATGGTTCCCATGCACTGCTATCTTATTAACAAGACTTTAATTCTCATACTGACACACAAGAGTGTTGTACTTTAATGAACTGTCTGCTCCTTGCTGAAATCTGGTGGTAATGTAGGATGTTAGTTACAATAATGATAATCTTTAGTATTTTTAGCCTGTCAGAATCCGCACAGCCAACAACAACCAGTCTTTTACTAAAACTCTACCTCATCAAACTAACTTAATTAGCAATTCAACTCCTTATTTTTGTTTTGGATTCCCCTCTGGCTACTAATTAAAGCTTAATCGAAACTGCTGAACTGAGGTTGTAAAGAATTCATTAATATTAAAATTAGCCCCAACAATTTTTTTGGGCTGGTGCAATTTGTATTTGTTACTGTCAGGGTTTGAAATTCAGTTGAATTGTTAAGAAAGCTGCACCAGAAATTTGCTGTATATTCATATTATAAGCAGAACAAATACGATGAATTCCAATAGTTGAACAAGTAATTCATGTTTTGACCATGCACAGTTCACATTACTTGTGTCACTGTTTAACACCAACAGACAAAATATATTTTCAGATCATTTTTCCAAAGTCATCCGCATTTCTTTATCCTCCTAAGTGCTTTCATATTTTGGATAAAAGGGAATAAAAGGCTCTGAAAAAAAAAAGAAAAGATTGATTTTATGTATTATCTTGACAAGATTAATATGTTTGAAAAATGAACAGATTTACCACTTCACTTTGATTTTTCCACTTTTCTTAACATCAAAGATTACTCCAGCTGCAATAATGGTCATTCTGAAAACTAAGATCAACTGAACTATGAGCTTCTGTTAAGGATGTGTTTTTGCTGGTAACATATATCTCATTGAATTATTTTTTAGAAGGGTGTAATACTTTATTTTTTAAATTACAATCTCTGCTCTATAAATTATTTAAATATATTCTTTTCTGAATTCAGTTTATTATTTGTAATTGGTTTAAATGTATTTTTAATTAAATTGCTTAGCTTAAAATAAGAAATGAACTTATATTTAAATATTACTAAATACTCTCAACAATATAAGTGAAACATACTTGTGTTTGTTTTTTGTAGATTTCATAAAAATGTAAATAAGAAAGCCATTCTTTTTATAGCAGATAAAAATGATTTTCATAATTCAAGTTCACTTTTCATTTTAACTTTTATGTTTTAATATTTTTATCAAACATGTATATTTATTTTACCCTACAGGAAATTTTTCAAGAATGTTTATAGGAAACAAACTTGTTAGGACTAAAATATACAGCAACTAATACTGTTTAACATATTTTATTAAATATAAACATTAAGATTATTTATATAATGCAAAACTTTACAAAAATATACATGAAAAATTACATATGCATCTAGGTTTCATTTAAATAACATTTATGACAAAACAATCATGCACATATTTAAAAATCAACATATGTCCATTTTTTACTTCCTGACTAAATCAACAATGGCATACAAGGCACACAATTTAAAATCTTGGTGACAATTTCCATGAAGTTATTCAAATACAATTTGACTTCTGACAAGAGGATGTAATTTATAAAACAGAACATGCCTATCAGTGGAACCTAAATTTGCATAATGAGGATACTTTCATTTCTGCAAGCACAGTTTTTGACATCCCAACTTGGAGCGCTGGAAGAATCTGGTGAAAAATGTCAATATACATAAGCAGGAAAATGATTAATAAAATACCCGTAACATTTATCTGATTTGAGTAAACAAAATAAATTTTGCTTGCAAAAAGTAATGATTTTGAAAACTATAATAATGTGTTTCCTAAATGTGTAGAAGTCCAGCACTGCCTTTAGCTGCAATCAGCCTTGTAAACTAAGGGAGGTGTTCTGAGTTTATCATTTGCTGATAAAAACACTGCTCTGACATTAATGTTATGCATTTTTAAATCAGTGTTTTGATTTAATTCTCTGTTGCATTTCATATAAATATACTGAAGTAGTACCAGAAGAGAGGAAAGAAAAAAAGCCTTTATCCTTTCTTTAGTTGATAAACTTGAAATTGCTTCTTAACTTGGTCAGCTGGATAAGAGCATTCATCATTCTTGAACTGAAAAAAAAATAGCTCTTTGCCCTCCTCTTTTTTTTTTTTTGTAATTTTTTATTTCAGGTAAGCTTATGATCAGAGCTTAAATTCAAGAAATTCTGGAATAAATTTGCTTTAATTCAGCATCTCTTACCCACCCTACCATAAAGGATAGTATCAGATGACAATCAAAACCAAGCTACCTTTACGTTTCAAAGCCAGAACTCAGGCGCACTGAAACAAATCTATTTTAGGTTAGATTAAGAAAACATGGACTGTCCAGAGACAGCAGTAGAATAACATTTTTAACTTAAAAAAATAAAAATAATACCAGAAATTTGGCTTTCCTTTATACACATTACTAATAGGATCATTTAGAATTAAAACCAAGAAGACTTATTTTTCATTAATCTTGCTGCTTGTTTATAGCTTACTAATTCCCTAAATTATGAAATTATGCCTGGCTTCCTTTTGTTTCTTCTGAGCTTCACTTTATGGTCTCTCTGATATTTCTATTGAACTGTAAATATTCTGAGGGGAATTGCTTTAAAAACAGATTTTTCACTTAAAAAAACATAAAACTTGTATATAAAATAAATGCACAGACTCTGAGGCAGAGAAACATTTTTGATGGCCTTCATTGCTATAAAATTTAGATCACACAATAAGAACAGAAGAATAAGGAAAAAATTAAATGGAAAACAAAGCAAGAAGGCAAATCTCAGTGCAAAGTATTCATTTAATTCCAAATCACACTTGTTTGTATTCAAATTAAAGAACCAGATCATGGCTTTGAAAACAAATTCTTCATCATAGGCTTACTTAGGCTGATACTTCTCACACACACAAACCATTTATTAAAGTGAAAGAAGAGCAGGTCACCTTTATTTATTTGAGACACCAGCCTGATAAAATAAATACTTTTATCAGGTCATTAATAAATATGGCTATAAACCTGCCATTTTTGCAATTAAATAACAATCTATATCTAAATTATATTTTTTTATTTCAAAACACTTTGAAAATGTTGCCTGGTATAAGCAGAGCTGGAACATGACTGTCACTGCCAACTACAAAATCTTGATGTAGAGAAAATAAAAAGAAAAAAATACAATTTCTGTCAAATGCTGTGAAACTAAATAATAAAATCATGGAACAAGATCACTGGCAGCATATTGAGGCAAATAGTAATTGCTTCTTAGCTGTTCTCATCATTATAATTTTGAGATAAGTAGGTATTTTATAAACATTTTTAGCTAAGAAACTCCACCACTTCTCTTTAAAAATTCCTTTTTATTATCAGTGTAGACTCATAGGAAAGAAAGAAGCAGCTTGCTATTCAAACAGCTGAAAGGGGAAAAAAAATTGGTTGTTTCAACATTGCTTTTGCATCTTTAATTTCTTTCAATGCTCTGTACATCGTGAATATGTCAACTGAACAGACATCTCATTTTCAATTGCTAACATTCCAGGTACAGTAGGAACAAACACAGTGGCTTGAATGCATGAGAGCATTTGTGGGGTTGGGATGGGAGCTTGCTGCAACCTGCTGTGGTGCCTGCACATCCATGGTGAATGGGATTGGCTAAAGCTGAGCTCTTTGATCCTCTCCCTCTCTGGGGCAGTATTTTTATCCTGTGTTTATCACACAACCTCCTTCTACAAATAAATATACTGAACTCGGTGTTGTATGTCTTTAGAAATTGCTGTGAAATACTGTGAAATACTGTTTTTTTTAAAGGACTCTATTGCACAGACATGAATACTTTTGTTTCTGAATTTTCCCAATATGGAATGATCACAAATGGAGCTCTGTAGCAGCAGGTCACATGTAAAAACTAAATCCCACCAGCTTTCCCCTTCTCCAGTTTTTAACTAGGAGCACCCTCACTCCCACAGCTTACTCCACACTCAGAAGTGGAATCAGACATAAATGCATATTGCTTTTAGTGTAATTTCTGCAACAGAAAAAATTTCCAATATGTTGGCATATGTCTCAGAGATATTCACATTTGGGAAGGCTGGGAAAGACCTACAGATTTTTCACTGAAAAAGAAGCTCACAAACATTTTAAAATACACTCTTGTCACATGGCAGCTGGTAAACTCAGCAGAATAGGAGGGGACAGCCATGTTCCAGAACACAAACCTTCTTCAAAACCAAGAGAGAACACAGACCCTGTGCTTGGACTGGAGGAAAATCTGTGTTCCCTCTAATCCCTTACTGACTCTGCCTGCTCTCTTAAAAAAACCACAAATACCAATCTGAGGCAAAACTTGGTGGTTTATTGAAACTGGACAGCTAAGGCAAAGAATGTACCTCAGCATTCTTGGGAAATATTCAAAAATTGCTGTTCCAGAAGAGCGGGGGTAGAACTCTTGAAAAAATAGCTAATAGAAACTTGAAGGCAAATCTGAAAAAGTGCTTGTTGCGAAAGGATGGGAGCAAATGAGTGACAGCAAAAAAAAAAAAAAAAAGATATTGGGATTAGTATACCCATTTTATTAAATATAGCTGAAAATTAAGATTTTCAGTTCCATAGTTTGGATTTTTGCTGCTTTGAGTAATTGTTGCTGCTATTGTTTAAACATTCATTGAAATAATAAGGCAAACATTACTGTTTCCAGTTGTGGTATTTGTTATGTTCACAGACCTCTTACTAAATGCTCAGGACACTAATATAAAACACTTCATAACACTAATAAGTGATTCTGCTTCAAGCATTCATTGTCCTACCAGCTGAAAGGGTTAGCAGTGGTAAGTCCCCAATGTTCTGAGTGAACTGAATTACATTTTAAAATTATTTCTGGTTTGAATAGTTTTATAGTTGTCTGTACTTGTGCCTTGAAATAAACAGCAACCCCCCCTCCACACCCCCCTCAAGTGCATGCATGCTGCTGCTTTTTAAGACAATCAAAGTTTAGTGGAGTATTTGACACTGGAGATTATTTTCAAAAATACAGGGATGGACTCATCTATAAAGCCATTTTCATTGGTGACAGCAATTTTGCTCATGCACTACACATGTTATAGTATTTAAAAAGAAACATAGTCCTCTTGATTTAAATCCTAGATTACTGGAGCATGTTTGACTGCCTTGAAGGGCATTTCTGGGTGGTGGGAAGGAAAGCAATGGGAGGAAGAGATTAACGAACCTCGAGGATCTACCTCTCCTATTCCCTCCCTAGCCCCATCTTTGACAAGTCCCTGGGCAGGAGTCACTTGCTGCCCCTCACAAGTCCCTGGCCAGGACATGAGCAATGGATCCCCTCCTCTGCAGGTCCTTCAGGCTGGGGGAGCCTTACCACACTGAGAAATATCCCTAACATGCATGTGCTCACATTTCAAGGGTATTGGAGCACTACCTCCACTCACACAGGTTTCGGTTTTTAATGTGGAAGCCAAATGCACACATTTTGGAGGTAAATTATGCAGAAAAATACTTTACATTTCTGCTGAGGCAAATGGTTTTTAAGTAGGTCTCATAATTACTTCGGGTGGAGAATGTGCTTTTTCTCTTTGGTCTGTTCACTTGCAGTTCATATGAGGAAGGATTATATTACTATCATTACACAAATACTTAAATGGGTCCATTGATTTGTTTATAAATGAGATATCAATGACAGTTAATTATTCAATAACTGATCATTAATTTTGGGCTAATGATCAGAGACCCCTAGGTCCTTCTAATTTTGCTTGGCTCAAAGGAGTAAATGAAATCTGTTTGTTAAAAGCATACAGCAGACTACTAAGCATTCATTTTCATTCTGATACAGTAAAGTAGTGTTTTAAACAGATTGACGAAATGTTTTAATACCACTCAAGCAAACCTATCAATAGAAGAAAAGTTAAACACACAGTCAAGGGGATTATTATCTAGCTGTCTATATCTTTCATCTAATCTGACACCTATCTACATGTTTTTTTATGGAAAACAATTTTTTACTTACTTAAATGGCCTGGTTTCAATTAATCTTTCTCTCTTTTCCTTGCATTTTAAGCTATCCTAAAGATCAAGGACTGTTCATACCTACTGGGCTACAGCAGTACCGGATGATGTTCGAAACACATTGCTTACATAATGAGAGTATCACCAGTTCCTACATTTTTAATTAAAGTTCATTTTAAGTGTGCTTTCCAATGCCTGTGTCATTACCCTAATGATTAATAAGCAACACCATATTTTCTTTTACTTTATCTGCATGGGGTCGAGTTCTAAAATTTCCAAAGAATAAATTAGAGAGGAATTAAGGTTACAAAACAGAGCTAATGTCAAGCTGAAACTCTTTTCAATAACTCAGTGCTCACTTCTGCCAAGGTCTGCAGCACATATTTGATTCTGTAACATCAGTGTGCTGAGATCATTCCAATATCATAATAGAGCACATTTAAAATGAGGAATTGAAAGCTTGCAGCGTTAGCCCTGGATTTATTTGCTTTTCTTGGCTAAATGGACAAAAATAGCCTGGGTGGAGATCTGGTTTCCGTTCACTTCAGCAGAGTTAATACCGTGTTTGGCGAGCGCAAGGAGAAATCAGGGAGGTGGAAGCGTGTTGCAAGAAGCTGCACAGTGTCACTTTTGCATGGACCACAGGCTTATTCAGCATGTTTTAGTAATTAAGGTTCCTGTGAAACATAATATGTAAGTCAGTTTTCAAGAAGCAGTGTGACAGACGATAAACTTCTCTATCATGTGCAATATGTATTTTGGGAAATGCAGAAAACTTATTTGAGTAACAGAAGGACTGTGATAATTCCCCTGTGCAAAACCAGAGTAGCAGCAAGCCCATAGATGTACCTTCATGGTGGAAAAGAGACTGAAAAATAGAGTCTCATTAATGGGGAGACACTGTTCTAGTAAAAAATCCCACCGTAGTTCAAAATTGCAGCTGTGTCACTTCAGTGTGAGTGTTACTTGTGTGATCACCAGAGGTCAGTGTCACCACAGGCTGCAGCGCAGGGAGGGAGGGAGATGCTGCTTTATAAAAGATGAAAACAAGCTTGCCTGATCCCTCCAGAGTTTGCCCGTGCTCTAACACCAAATATAACAAATTCACAAGCCTCTTTCTTCTTTGTGAGATGGAGGGTAGATGAGTAGGGGGAGTACTGAGGAGAAAAGGACAAGGGGAAAAAGAATTGGGGAGCTGTAAGGAAATGGGAGCAGGAATAAAATAAACTTGGCTGGCTGCTTTGTGACCATAAAAGATACTGCCTTCAGATTTTCAAGCAGACAAGTCCCACCTGTGTTAAGGCATGTACCTAGCAATATAAATTATTGCCAGCTTCAAATGCTGAGAAATTATGAGGCTGGCTCACAGTGTTTAAATAATTAAAAAGCACTGTTTTCTTTTCCTTTGTCCACAGAGTTGGGCTGTTTTTTTCTTTTTGCTGTATTCTCAAGTTTTGCTCCACTAATGTAATACCTGAGAAAGTGTGTATGTGTGAGTCTGTATGCATGTAATTTTAATGACATACGAAATCTTCAGGTTGTCTAGTTCGCCTCCAGGGGTTGCAGTTTAAGAAAAATTCAAAATGAGGAATAAAACTGTGGGAGCTAGGAAGAGCCTCAGTTGCTCACTGTCCTTTGACAAATGCCCCTATAGCTGTGGCCTTTGTGTAAGGGTCAGAGGTGATGGATGAAGGTGTGTGAGCTATTGTTGCTTCCTCACCTTGGTGTGACACCAGACTCACTGAGGGTATCAACAGTGCCCTCCTCCCCCCTTATGTACCACCCATTCTGCACATGTGTGGGGCTGAGAGTGGGCATGCAGGACACAGCAGAAACTGTGGTAAGGAGCAATCATTCAAGAGCAGAAGGGAGAGTAGAAAAACTCACTTATCTTTCTTGGGGCACTTTGAGGTGTGTGAGCAAGGTTAAAAAAAAGTGCTTTCTACTGTTTTATTCCTACCGGTATTTTTGGAAGTTAATCTTCTACCAGTGCAAAAGCAGGTTGCAGCAATTTTAATACTGGTGCATGGAAATCCTGGGATTAGATGCCCTGTATTTTGTGGGATTTTTTTTTGACAATGGCAGAATATTCCATTAGGAATGGAGCTGCGGGTTGCAACCACAGCTTGAGATTTTTTCCTGCTGGAGTATAGCTTCTCTGTTCAGCCTTTGCAGTCCACCAAAGCTCTTGTGTTTGCCATGCCGGGGTTCAAACATCAATCCAGCCACACAGCTCAGAAGCAGTGGCGTAACTGCCATGAAAGAAACAAGTTTGTTTCCAAGCTCCCTCTGTACAATGCTGTGATTTAGCATGAATACATTCCTTTTGTGATTAATGGCCAAATTTGGAAAAGAAGCTACTTTAAAACATCAGGTCTGGAGAATTATTTATTGAGTAACCTGAGATATTTTTTACAATCAAAGAACATAGACTGTCTTTAACATGGAAGGCATTTACCTGCTACCAGGCAGAAGTAACACAGCTCTGCTACCATCATCTGCTCTCAATTCACTTCAGGGTAAAGTCCTCTTCAATACTGCTCCAGAAGAATGATACTGCTTATCAAAAGAAATTATCTAGATAATGTCATGACAGATACATGACAAACTTGCTTTCTCTGCACAAGTCTTAGGGCTAAGCAAATACAAATTGAGCCTCTTTCCCAGGGCAAATTGCAAGCTGATTTTTGCACAGTCCAACAAAAGAAAAGTAGGACAGTTCTCCACACTTAGCTTGAAAGAAGCACAGGGTAAAAGTTCTAAAGCTGGAAGTCTTTAATGAAGACTCCATATTACTAAAATTTATAAATACCAGACAGTTTGGTATATTTGTCCCAATACACTTTCATGTGACGAAGAGTTGGGATTTGAATGATGTTTACTTGGTCTCAGCATAGTGTTGTGATCACTCTCAGCAACTTCTACAACCTACCATGAGGATGCTCTCTTAGATTGCAGTGCAAAGGGCTGAACAAGTGTACACTCCTATTTACAGTCTCACTACCTGAGATCCATCATCAGGCTAAACAATCCATAGCAGCAGAATCCTGACAAGTTCACATAGCTGCATTGAACTAAGGTCATAATTTTAAAATGATAACAGAAAAATAATATAAATATAAGGCAAGAATTGAGTAAATTTGCATATTTTCACCGATTTGTTTTCCTCTAAACATTTCTGAATACTTTACCACACATTTTCTTGTAGTAATCATTCCCCTTTCTTCCCCCACAATATATACCGCACCTTTCCAAAATGAAGACATATCTCAAATCAAGGCAAGCCTTGGAAAAAGTTAAGACACAGCTGGGAAGACACATTTCCTTAAAAATTTAACACAATTTTTAAATTTAAAAGTTTAAAAGTTCTTTTACCCCTAAAATCAAGTTCTCTTCTATAATTCTCAATGCTTTTTATAGATTAGTCTGGTCTTAAAAGTATTAACTCAGAAACACTTTCCAGCCATATTTAATGGTGGTTAGGGAACAACACACCAATTGTAAAGTAATAGCAATAACAACAATAATAACCCATGTCATATGGGAGCTGGTAGAGATGAGTACATTTAATAAGTCTGATAGAAAGCATGAAATTTAATTAATGCTCTTTGGCAAACTTCCGAGTTGTGTCAAGACGTGGCAGAAGCCCACTTATAGGTTAACCCTGTGAGGGCTCCTGAGTCTCAGTAACAGGCAGCTGAAAAAATTTCTGTGCCAGTTAAGCTGCTGACCACTCACACCATTTCTGTACTTTTTGCACCACGCAGGGGTACCATACACACCACTACACTGCTGGTAGCAGATGCAATGAAAAATTTCCCCAAAGGATGAGAGTGTGTAAAAAAAAGAGATGTGTTGCAAAAATATGCACCTCTCTTTTGCAAGCTTGGGATAACAACACATTGCACCCTGTAATGATCTCTGAATGCTGAGGCATGCTTTCAGCTCCTCAGACAGAAAAAAGGCAATAGTGAAGGCAGTAGCTATCCAAGAAAATCTCTTGCTGTATCCAGCAATGTTTATGGGTGCCCGAACTTGTTTGGGCTCTATGAACTGCGGAAGAAGGCAGGCAGGATATTCATATTGTTTAGCTGCAGGGACTTAATACACACATTCAGAACTGCATATTTCCTTCAGTTTCCATATTTCAGTGAAGCAAAATAGGTTCTGCAAGGAACTGAGCTCAGGCAATCTACTTCTGTCTCTGGCTGAATAAAAAGGACGGGAGTGCTCCTAACTCAGGTACTTAATTATCCTCCTTTTCTCGTTAGATATCTAAGTAAACTGTCTGAACCTACTGCTCAGACCATCTCGGATGTCCCTGGCTGCAGAATGCTCAGGCTGATGCCTGCGAGGGCTGCCTGCTAGTGCTGTAGAGGAGGAGATATATCTGAGGAAGAGGTAATGAAACAATGCAGAGGTTTTTGGGGTTCCACATGACATGTGGTGGAGTAGGACACCTGGAGGACTTTAAAGTCACAGGTGGTTTACCCAGTGTAACAAAGCAGAGGAGAAAACTGCTGGGTGAAATTAAGTGATTAAAACAGAGAAGGAAAAAAACTCCAATTTTCATAAGGAGATAGTTTGAAAGATTTTGGTAATGGGTCCAAGGTTAAAAAAGGAGGTTGGCTTCAGGTTTTTTCTTGCTGTTAAGTGATGCACATCCACAGAGTGCCAAAGAAGGATGCAGAAAAAGACTGGAGAATTCTGTGTTACTGAAACCTCAGTTTCAGTAACACAGCTCTGCTAACTCCTGCTCTGAGACACTCTCACTTCCACCCCATTTAAACTGCAGAGCTGTGCAGTGCATCCTGAAAATCTGCCTCACATCTTGGTCTTCCTCTCCTGGGATAGAAACTGTGGTCACATGCCTTACCCACAGACACAGGGCAAGGTGTTTGTAGGGGGACAATGCAAAAGGGAAGCAGAGAGCTGAGGCACTTTCTGCTGGGACCTATTGACAGTTAGACAGCCTCTGGAAAAACTGAAAGGCAGCCACAATGATCTGCAAGTCATTTTTAAAGGTGTAAACCCACAGCTTTCCTAGTTCCTGCAAGGCTGGGATTTCTCTAGCTACACATTTTCTTATAACCATTGGACAATTAACTGTGACTACATCTCCTTGACAATTTAGTCTGTTCTGGAACTCCATACTTATATCTGCCACCTGTTATGACTACTAAAATGTATGTTAAATGTATGTATGTATGTATATTAAAATGCCTGGTATGTATACTAAAAATCTCCAGGTTTTCCAGTCCATACATTTGATAAGTTTGTTCTGGGCATGCAGCTGATAACACTGTGGACTGGAGCTGTAGCAGTGCCTGTGATGCTGCATGGAGAGAAGAGTCCTGCATTTATTCACACAAACCCCATCACTCCAGCTCACACAGGAAGGCAGATAAAGCTCTTGTAGTTTGGATCTTTCTTGTCTTTTTTGAAGTCCTGTTCTCAGAAGCCTGGGACTGTCATAGGCAGTTCGGGAAAGTACTTGAAAATAGCACAGTTTTATACCATTTGAAGCTGTGCTCTTCTACATATTTCAAATTATAAATTACTAAGAGCTTGTTTTTTACTTCAGAGCAAGATACTGTAATATATGTGGTATCACATTCATATACATGTGAGTACCTTTACTTTTAAAAGACCACCAGGGAGACTTGTTGGCAATTCTCTATAGAGAAGGAAGTGGAAATGGATGTAGACTGCTAATACCAGAATATTACCTACCATCTGGATAGGCTTAACACATGATAAACTGTGAGGTTTGGACATAGATTTGTGCTGGAGGAGGTTGCTTAAAAGGCTGTGTACATTGTACTGGCCTGACTCTCATCCTGTGGAGCCTTAGTCTGTTTCTTTTTACAAGGTGAACACAGAATAACAACTGAGAGATATAGAAGCCTCAAATTTAGAATCATAAATGAGAAATAAGAGTGTGTTTAAAGCTTTTCTACTCTTTTTTTTTTTTTAAATCACCTCTTGGTATTCAATTACAGAGCTCTTGATTCATAGAGTACAAAACCAAAGAGAAAAACTGTATTCAACCATTTTTAACCTCCCATTTAACAAGGACCAAAAGCCTTTTAAACTCCTTGGTTTAGTGCCAATTCTCAGCTTCTCTTGGAGCTACACAATTTATTGAAATTTTTTAGACTTGTTTTAATATTTTTTTCTCATGTGGAATCTATTAAATGTGTTAACACCTTGTTTGGGACTTAATTACCATCACTGATAGTAAGTGTAACTTGTTACTTCAATTTACAACTACTGTAGGGTTGTTACAGTTATGATGGCCAGAAGGTGTAAAAAAAACCAGATTTCATAAGGTCCAGTATTATTTTTTATAAGACAGATTGATACACTCGAGAAAAAAAAAGAGATTTGGTGCTTTTATACCTAAGAGTTCACCTGTTTTTTATCAATGATATGAGTTAGACATAAAAAATAATACTTCTCCCTGAAAATGTTGCCTGACACAGGAACCATACAGGCATAATTTGTTGGGGTCAGCTATTGCAAGGGTAAATTATAAAGCACCACTGCCTTCTGATGGCTTTTCTCTGGCCTGGGAGGAGCAGAATGGGGGACAGAAGTTCTGTGATGTACAGTGTTAATGTACAGCTACAGGAAGGTGAGTTTTATGCTCCCTCTTGTCCCCTTCTCTCCACACTGTCCTCTTGCTGGGCTATGCCCCAACAGTCTGTTGCTCATACATGAGTTATCAGGAGACTGATTCAGCTGGAATTGCCTCACCAGTTTACCCTCTTTTTATTTATCACTGCCATAGTTTCCTAACCATCCTCAAAATTTGGAAGTGATCACTTTGGCTTCAAATCATGCAGTTCTGGACGGGCCTCAAAGGGTCATTGAGACCATACCTCTACTGGAGATCAGATGAAAGTGAACTTACACAGACCCAACATAACTTGTCAATTCTTAAAAATCTTCATTAAGAAACCCTAAGCTTTTCTAGGTAGCCTCTTTGTGACAATTAACTGTACTATATTTCAGAAAGTTCTTTCAAACACCTCTTCTAAGTCTTTTCCTCTGGACCAATACAAATATTTCACAGCATGGCATTAAAAACTGATCCCTGAGGACCTGACTAAGAAAACATAATTTCTGTGAGAATTCCCTGTTTGCAATTTCAAGAAAAACTCATACTTTTAAAGCTGTTCAAAATATACCATATTGAGTTTATTGTTTTACTTTGTTAATCAAAAATTTCTGAGGTACCAAGTCAAATGCCTTACTGTACTTGTGTGAACATTATTACCTTTATCAACCAAACACATCCAATATTTGAAAGCTAATGAACTATCTAAGACAGTTTCTTAATCATGCCTATTCCTTTCCAGCAGAAAACCTCAAACTTAATCCTTCCCCTGCCAAGCCCTTCCTCTGGCTTATTTGAAATACCTCTTTTTTAGAAAACAGGGAGGGAATGATTCTTGTTTTGTGAAAGGGGGAAAAACAAAGCTGTTTCTTCCTGCATTTTCCTTACCTCTTCTCGTTGCCTACAAGAAAACAAGCTAGCTAAGTTGTACACATACATATAATTAAAGTGAAGCCATTTTGGAAATAATTCCAATTTACAATGAAAAAGTGACATATTAGCTCGCAAATGATGTGTTTCAAAATTAGAGGTGTGCATAGGTTAAGTTTAAGTTGATTGTTAAACATAAAATATGTCAATTAAAAAAACCAACAACCCTACTAACTACTGTCATTTTCAGAACAAGTGAATGAGAACATCAAGTAATGAATTGAAATTAACTTGTTTCTCAGTAATCACAGTCTATCTAATTTCTTATGTCTTAAACATCTGTTACTTACACATCAAAGGAAGGGTGGTTATATTGAAAGAAGCTGGACAGTGTAGCTAGCTACTGGGGAGCCTTGCTTGCCAAACAGAAAATGCCCTACTACACCACATGGAAAAATGAGCCTGAGTTATTTTTACCTAGATATATTTTAGCCATATATTCAGTATTTTCACTGAGAATCCATGCTGAATCATATGCTTTGGGATAAGAGGGCAACAAAAATGAAAGTGATTATTTATTACAGTTATTTTCACTATATTCATTTTTAAATCAGTTTAATTATCTTTCC
>WBNO01013661.1:0-25722 GCA_013400575.1 Peucedramus taeniatus
CCAAAACAATTAATTCGAAAGGCAGCCCCGGCTTATAACGATGAGCCTGCCTCTCGGCCAAAGCCTTCTGCACTTTTTGGAGGACAGTTTTTGCCTCTGGGGTCAGTTCCCTGGGAGAGGCTAGCTCTCTCTCTCCCTTCAGTAAATTGAGAAGGGGAGCTAGGCCCCTGTTGGTGAGACCCAGCCAAGGCCTGACCCAGTTCAAAGACCCACACAAGGAATGGAGATCTGCTAGGGTTTTGGGATCGGTCTTAATTTCCGTTTTTTGCGAAACAATGGTCTGCGCAGTGATTCACAAGCCCAGGTAATTCCAAGGTGGCATCCTCTGAACCTTGTCTTCCTGCAGTTGGAATCCAGCAGAGGCTAAAACTTTAACCACTAGGTCAAGTGTGTCTTGGAGTATTATGTCATCGGGGGCACTAAATAAACTATTTAGTGCAATACAACATTTTTCCACACAGCTGTGCCCAGTTCTTTGGTAGCAGATGTGGAACAAAACCAGTGGTGGTAGCAGCAGGGCACAGGCTCAGTGGGTTCTTAGCTGAATTTTGAGTGTTTGTCTCTTACACTGCACTACCCAGCTGTAATCTCATGTACTTCTGTGTTATTGGAGTGACCAAATGGAATTAACTTCACATGAATGGCTTTGAATTTGCTCTTTCATAATGCAGGATTTTGTCTCGCAGGTGAAAAGTGGCTGAATGTAAGCCTAGATGGTGAAAAAAACAAGTAAAGTGAATGAGGTTTTTTTCCCCGTCTCCCTGCAAATATTTGTGTTTTTTATCTAAAAAGCAGGAAGCAGTCTGTGATATTAGTAATATGCCTAGAATGAAATCTGGGGTTTTGAACAGCTTTCCTTGCTTTAGCAGTGCTTTCCATTGTCAAATTCACAATGACTTAGAACTATTCAGAAGCAATCCTGCCAGTGCAGATCTCAGTTTTAGTGGCCTGGTACATCCCAAACCACTTCTCTTGGCAAAGAAAAGAACATACAGTGTTACATCAGGGAAGAACCTGGCAAATGGCATTTGAAAGCAAACAGTTTTATTCATAAAGAGAAGAAATCATACCAGACTACAAGCAGAGTCACAGCTGATGATGGTCTTTAACAAGCAGACAGTTCTTCTTGGGTAGTGGGGGGAGATACAAAAATACAAAGTTATTTTTAAAACACCTAGTATTTTAAAGTTGGAATCAACAGGTTCCATCCTGCTAATGTAAATGTTCTTAGGTATAACGAAAAGCATGTTTGAAAAAACAATATGTAAGGAAAAAGGCAGCTTTAAATAAGACTGGTAAAACATCCAGAATGACATGAAATATTGTTGATTTTCTTATGGATTACCTCAAATTTTGGGCTTATATTGTTGCAAATAATGGGTATTCTATACCTGACTACTGGAATTAATTACAAGAAGATACCTGTTTTTTTGTTGATAATCACATGCAGCCAGTGACATAAGGATCTGGAAGACTGCCAGAATTGCAGTAACAGAATAAAGCTAATTTCTTACATAATTTCCTGACTAGCACTTTCCCAGAGTACAGTAACCCTGCATATAGCATTTAAAAACATTCCCAACAGTGTTACAGAATGAAGCCTAGTACAATTTAATATCTGAGAGAGGAGTAAGGTCTAAGGATACAATGTCAGTGGAATAGTCAGAAGGGACTTGCATTCCTAAATGTTTCTATAGAAAAATTACAGTGTTCTCTGTGCGTCTAAGACTGAAATGATTTCAAGATTCACCACTCTTTGCCACTAACCATTTCTTGCTTTTTCTGTTGGACTCTGAGCGAGACTGATAACATAAAATAGTGAACTTTGCAGATGGAAAGGAACTGGTTTTGTAACAGATTGAGTTTTGGGAGCAGGGTGTGGGTAGAAGAAGATATGCATTGCTGGTTTAGTCTCAGACATGTGGTCAGATCCTTTTGTTTGAACCTCCCCACATTCTTCAGGATGTGAGTGGGAGTATTCTCCCATGAAAATCTTAAACGACTCCTGTGACTTCTCATACAGTGAACCTCTGATACTGCTGGTTTCTAAGAAAAGAATTTTAAATATATGTTGAGGTAGGACAGGCATGGAGGTCTAAAGACACATGGTGAAATACACAGTGCTTCTGAAATCTGATGATGAATGAAAGGTGGTGTGAACCCCAGCCTGCAAGCTGCAGAACAGTGAGTAAAGGTAAGAGTGACAGATTGAGGCTCCAAATCAATAGCAGTTGTATGCTGCACCTTTAGCTTTCTAACATAATGGTTATGAAGTCAGAAAGATGAAATTTTTTCCCTTTAGTGGCATTTCTCTTCTGATGGAAGTGATGATCATAGATGCAACAGCGGAATACAAGAGCCAGGGTGTGACTTTGTTTCCTTACCAGGCATGTCCATGCTCTGTGTGGGCACCTGTATTTGTGAGAGAAATATCCAGCTCCTTTGACTGGCTATGAGCAGTTCAGCCCACTGCTCCTTCACAGTTTCTGCCCTCTGGGAAGGACAGTATACTTTCTCAAGAATTTTCTTCTACAGACCTGGGAAGACCTACTTTTTCATTCATTTTATTTTAAGCTGGGTTGCTTTTGCTCCCTTTATGGCTTATAGAGTTGACTGTGTTTGCTTTCACCTCTCTTCCACTGGGCTAGAAACCAAACCATGACTCTTGGTGGAGGGGTGCAGACTTTCTGGTAAAATGGAAGATCTGGTAGGATATATAGCTCTGTTCACAGCATAAATTCTTAGGAACATGGGAAGTACAGTGAATATAGACATACGAGCTCCAAGGTGCCCATGCAGCCCTCATGCAATTCTCAGGGACTGAAACAGAGCCCATGGGATGTGTCTGGAAAACCTTTCCAATCATGTTAATACTTCCTGTATTTAAGCGTAAAACTGCCTAGTAATTTATGCCAAGTGTCTTTACAGTACTACAAGGGATCTTTTCACCAGGATTTAGTTGTGGTCAGGAATACATTAATGTATGACATCTTCCGTTGTAACAGACAAATTTTTGCTCTCTGTAACTAAACCATGAACCCACAGAGGGAGAAGAAGCAAAAGTGCATTGCCCAGTTGAGGGAACAGTTTGCTGTTGTTATTTTTAGGGGGTTTATGCCATTTGGGAATTTAGCCTGATATACCTGATTCTTAAAAAAAATTCAAACACTCACCTCCTCAACCAGTCTTGGTAGTGAGAGTGGATATATTACTTTTTTTTCCAAGTTACACACAAACTGTTGGCATATCATGGTTCAGTTGTAATACACCTATAACTTGACTGAACAAAGAAAAGTATTTTTTTCTACATGACTGCTTAGCACACAAACTGAGTGACTGGCAAAGTTGAAAACAAAATGTCTTTAACTGAAAATAAAACAAAGAAGGTTATTTAGTAGAGAAGGGAGAGGGGAGTTTTTTTATTGCAATCCCCTTAAGGGACAAAGTGGGGAAATCCCCTAAAGTTGTTAGCATGACACAAGATCTTGTGTTTGAAGGCTTGCAGAAGTGTATCTCATGTGATGAGTAATCTCATTTGTCTTTTCTGTTTTTCTGTCACCATAACTGTGATGTTTGAGGACAGCTGGTGTCCTCAGAGCTAAGCCATCCCGTGTTTGTTTGTTCCATCTAAGTCTAGAGACTGAGCCAGCGAGGGTGGCAATGCAGCTAAACTTGGAGTGCAGAGTCTTGTTCCTAATGCCCTGACAACAGCTCTTTCAAAGTGAGTTGTTTTATGACCTTGGGCTTGGGAGAATAATTTTTTCTGAACAGACACATCCAACAAAGTCTTGTTGTTGATCCAGATGGAGGCAGTGAAGCTCGGGAACTCAACTCTATGGACATCTGGATTAGAGGCAGAGATTATTTTGGTGCTCAGTATTGTTCCCGTATATCAAAGGGATATATTTAGGTAACCTCACACTAGAAGGCGAAATAGGAGCTTTCCTTTTCCCCTATTTTTAATTGAGAGAGCTCTGCTGAGCACAGTGTTAAGTTCTGCTCCCCCTATTCCTAGTGAGATTTTTTTCCCCCTATTATTTTAGAATTTTGTGCTGAAAGTGAATTTTAAATGTTGAAAGATAATGTGGGAGTTTCTGAAACTGAATAGGTAAACATCTGCTGGGATTGTCTTATTTATTGTTTGTATTGTTTGTAAACACATTCCTTGTTTGCCACTAAGGAATAAGAGGAATCCAAAAAATGTATTGCACTTAGTTGTAGCTGTCATGAATGCTAGAGGAGGTCCCCTAAGGGGGCTTGAAGGTATTTTATTCTATCCATTTGTCAGACTAATCACTGTCTTTTGAGAGGGGTTATTACAGTAAAGAATGAAAGTCAGCCCTCAAGTGAGAAGGAAATGAATGATGTGAAGAGATACCTGACTCATAATTAACTCTGTTCAACAGGTGAGCATGCACAGTGTTATATAATATTGTATGAGCATGGTTTGAAGGCAGTGTATGGTGAGTCACAAATTCTGCATTCTCAAACTTTATAAGGCATCATGAAGTGATTCTTCTCCTCCTAGATGCTGAATTGCTTTGAGTAGCAAAATCACTTTTTTGTGTCATATCCTGCTGGTTGTTAAGTACAACTCCTGCACATTTCTGCCTCCCTCAAAAGTCTCCAGGTGACTCAAAAAAAAAAAAAAAAAANAGAAACTGGAATATTTTTCAAGAATACATTGCATTCAGTGCATTTTCAGAATCCAAATTCCTCTCATATGTATTTCAGAAGCTCTTGCCAGTTGTGTCCTTCCACAGTGTGTATTTTAGTGTGTTCATTGAGTTATTGTCACTGTTGATTTTGCAAGTCTTAAGGTTACTTCATAGACAGACAAATCATGCTGAGGTCAAAGCGAGTTTAATAACACTTCTTGTTAAATTCTAAAATATAAGAGGATCATTCTGCTTGAATATTTGGCAGCTGGGAACTGTTTTAGTGAAGAGAGCCTTATTTCTGTATGACTGTTAAAGCAAACAGTGCTGGTGAATATACATGTTTGTACAGCAAGCAGAAATCTCTTGTGCAGACTTTTTGCACCTCTTTCTCTTTCAAGTACATTTTTTCTCAAGGGATGCAGCCTGGAGCTCATGGAATGATTTTGTAATGCAAAGATGCCAAGCACTAGTTAGTAAAGAGTTTTCAAGTGCAAGTGCTCACAGCTGCAGAATGTGTTGTACCTTTGCTCTGGCTGTTCTAACCAGAAAACCCTTCTGCCTGTTCCCTAGCAGTGCACTGGCACCAAACCTGCAACAGGGAGTGTTACCCTGGGGTTCATCTTACAGAATGCACAGGAAGGAGGAAAAATGTACATTTTGCCTCAGCACCTGCTCATCACCACCTTTATAATTCAGGTTTGCAGGGTAGGATTTGGGATGTCCTACCCTCCAGAAACAGTTCTGATCACAGTTATAGCTGAAGCTGTGCACAACTGACACGAGCAATAAGTGAAGGCAGTGAAGGTTTTTACCATTTTGCAAGGTAAAAGAAACAATCTGCAATTGAAGTTCTTATCTCTCATTACTGCTGACAGGATAAATGTTCTAAAAAGATCAAGAGCTGTTTCGCTGTAGTTTTCTTATTTCATGTATTGATAGGCTTCTAACGCACACAGCAATTAGATAAATTGTCTACCAGTGCTCAGTGAGGGGCTGATACAAATTTTCTAAGCCAGTCAAGTGACAGGTAAGGCAGGTCCTAGCAAAAATGGCTGGAATTTCTACCCTTTAAGAAGGCAATACAGAAATCATTTTCAGCTGAACATATAGAAATAAATACAAAAAAAAAAAGACCTTAGTGTTTAGAACACAAAGAACAGTTAAGATGGTGCAGAATTGATTATGTACATGTTTTAGAACTCATTTTGCATGAATTCTAAGCAAGGAGCTTGCCAGTTCCTGTGACAAAATATTGTAGTTTATTGCTTCCCTACATTAAATAACCAGAAGGTGTTTTTTTTGGTAGATTTTTAAAATGTCTGTTGAATGTCACAGATTTCTAAATTGAAAAGGTTAAAAAAAAAAGCTTTTTGGAAGGAGACAACATTGTGCAGAACACTTGTTTTTGCTCTTCTAATCAATACATACAATTTCTTAAAATCTTCCTAATAAAATGTGAAGTATGCAGATCAATTATTTAGCCATTATAAAAGATGTAGCACTATCCCATCCTTGATATTTTATTAGGACTTGAAGCAAGGACATAAATTAAATCCTTGCTGAACTAATAATGCAGCCAGGAAAAAAAAATTGCCAATTTTTAACCATTTAACATGCTCACAGAGATTAACTCAGTGCACAAGGCCTGGGGAACTAATCCAAAAAGCCCTCTGGGGGACACTTTGGTTGGTGGGAAGAAAAACTGGCACAGCAGTAACTCCTAATATGTCCTTTGCTGGTGAACAGCCTGTGACTCTCTTATTTTTCTTCCTGCAGTTCTGCAGTGCATTCGAAATGTTGCATCCCTAGGCTTGGATATGTGTCTGACCCAAGAGAGGTGCTCAGAGGAGAGAAGGAAGCTTAATGAGATTTCGTGCTAGTCTGCTAAGTCTCCATGTGATTCCTTGCATTGACCCCAACCTAGTTACTGCTGTAAAGAAACAAGCTTTATATGATCAGGAACAAAGACACTGGTGTCTTCTATGCTTTCTTTCTGAAAAAGAAACAAAATTAAAACCCGACAACATAATTTGGCCTCTGCTGGCACAAGAATTCTGAGCAGAATAGGAAAAATGACCTTTTGTCATGTCGAGAACAAATGATTTTGTTCTCATTAATTAAATGGCAAAATGTGGACTTGCAGCAGAGGCAGAGCAGTTGTGTTAAGGACCATTGCTCCTGAAAAAGGCTGGAGGGGGGTTGGGATGAGTGAGCCCTGCAGAGCAGTACCCTACAGCTCCAGATGTGCACCACTTGTCTGCTTTGCTGGGACCCGTGGGACAGAATTGAGATGTGGGCAGAGGGAATGGAGGAGCAGGGTGCACCCACACTCCAGTGCAGGACATGCTGCCCTCAGGGGCACAGAGCAAGGCTGGCTGCAGCAGCAGCACCTTTCAGCTGCTCCCTGGACTGGGGGGATCTTCTGTGCACTGAAGCAGCTGGACAGGATGACATTGAGGGGGAAGATTGCTCAGCCAGCACCAGGGGTTTTGAGTATTTGTTTTGCTCATTTCCAAAATGAGTTCTGACTCAAAAGCTTTTTCAGCAGCTGCAGAAATCTAGAGTCTTTAGCTCACAGCCCAGTGTGTCATTTTGTGTTACATCATGCACTATTCCAGGAGGTAGAGCTGCCTGTGATTTCATAGCACAGTTGATTTTCTAGCTTAATTCCTCAAGGGACCTTAAAGGAAATGAAACCCACAATTAAAATGAAGAAATTAAAATATATTACTAACTCTAAAATGTGGCATTTATTTGGATTAATAAAATACAAAATCGTCATGATCCATTATACTGGATTTGATTTTGCTTCTGCAATGATTCCATAGGTTCAATAGGTTCCTGCTTCCCAGTCTCACTTTGTCTTTACTTTGGGAAATCCTTTAGCAGAAGAGGAGTTGCCATCTGAGGGAGATGATACTATGGTTAAAACCTTAACAGGTTTTAAGTTTTCTGGGCTACTGTTGGTCCATATAAAAGTTGTGATTTGAAGTCAAAGTCCACCTTTCATCCTGAAATACCTTAATAGCTCGTATTTAATTAATTACCCCAAGTTCCCCAAGTGGAACACAGATACCAAGCTACAGAAAGACAAAAATTTTTCATTTTTTAAATTCTGAAGGAACAGTCCCACCTCATTCTAAGGCCTGTATACACATTGTCTGGTCTCTTTGGACTAACTAAACTTCAGTGTAGATGGAAGGGGTTATTTCTGACATGGAGGATTCACACACTTCTAAAAAATCAGGGTTTTGTCCCATTGTGCCAAATCAAGGAGTGTGTGGTCTGTGCTGGAGGAAAATCCAGCCTAGTTTAGTTCCAGATGCAGGCTAACTCTGTATGTAAAAATCTCTGTAGTAGTTAATCTTTCCTCCTTTGCTGTTAAGAAAAGTGAACTATTTTAGAGTATCCCATCACAAACTGTTGCCTCAGGGCAGCCAAAAGTGGAGAATGTTGTGCTGAAAAGATGCAGGAATGCTTTAAGAGGGCATTGCCTACTGTGGGAATCAGAGAGCAATTGTTTTGACTTCATGCTCTCATGAAGATTTTGTGACACTCTGTGCCAGTTCAGTAACTTAGTCCTCCTTTAACTTGTACCTATTGTAAAATTATGTTACTAAAAGCAAGCATTTTCTGTCAACTCAGTTGTTAAGCCTGTTCAGGCATAATTGTGAATAAAATTAAGTTAGCTGATAGGTCAGTTTATGTTTTGAAAAGGACTTGAGGGTGCTGGTGGATAAGAGGCTGGGCATGAACCAGCAGTGTCGGCTGGCAGCCCAGAAAACCAGTTGTGTCCTGGGCTTCATCCAAAGCAGCGTGGGCAGCAGGGGAGGGAGGGGATTCTGCTCCTCTGCTCTGTTCTGGTGAGAGCCACCTGGAACACTGCATCCAGCTCTGGGGCCACAGCATAGGAAGGATATGGACCTGCTGGAAACAGTCCAGAGGAGGCCACCAAGATGCCAAGATGAATTCAGGGATGGAGCACCTCTGCTATAAACAAAGGCTGAGACAAGTGAGGTTGTTCAGCCTGGAAAGGGGAAGGTTTTGGGGTAACCTAGCTGTGACCTTCCAGTACCTGAAGGGAACTTACAGGAAAGATGGAGAGAGAGACTTAAGAGCATGGAGTTAAAGGACAAGGGGGAATGCTTCACATAGAGAGTAGGTTTGGATTAGGAAAAAGCTCTTTACTGTGAGGGTGGTGAGGCACTGGCACAGGTTTCCCAGAGAAGTGCTGAAAGCCAGATTGGATGGGGCTTGGAGCAACCTGGTCTGATGGAAGGTCTCCCTGCCCATGGCACGGGGATGGAACAAGATGAGCTTTAAGGTCCCTTCCAATCTAGGCTGTTCTAGGAAATGCTGCTCCTGATCTGAGTTGGGCTTGCGCTGTGTCCCATTTCCATCACCGGCCGGGCTGTTCCGGCTGTTGCTCGGACACGGCCCGCAGCAGAGTTTGGAAGGTGCGGCCGGAGCGGGGAGCGCCAGGCCCGTCCCGGCTATGGCGGGGCCGGTGCCGCCACCGCGCGGCCGAACCGCGTCCATGCCCGGAGGCTCCTCGTGCCAAAGCTGGTTCCTATAAAAAACAGTTGGAGTTACAGTTATTCCTCGTCTTTTTCCACCCCCCTGAGGCTTTGCAGCTGTTTCTGTTTCTGCTTTATGAGGTGACAAGCCAAACTGTCCAACAAAACATCGCTGATTGTTACTTACTGTTGCCTGTGGCAGATGCCTGAAAGGATCAGAACATTGCCTCCAGGTAGCATAGTGAATCCTTGTGTTTTAATCCTTGAAGTTACCCCCTTTTGTCATAGAAATATTTATGTGTAGAGAGAAAATAACATGAGTCCTTCTTACTGGAGTGTTGGTAGATGCTGGAACATGTCCAGAGAAGAGAAATTTAGATGGTTGAGGGGTCTGGAGCATCAGTATTATGAGGAGCAGCTGTAGAGGCAGCTGGTAACTACTTGGAGAAGAGGAGGCTCAAAGGAGACCTCATCATCAACTGTCTGAAAGGAGGCTTTTCCAGCCAGGTGGGTGTTGGTCTCTCCTCCCAAGTAACAAACAATAAGATGAGAGCAAACAGCCTCAAGTTGGGTCAGGGGAGGTTTAGATTGGATATTAGGAAAAACGTCTTCAACAAAACAGCACTGCAACAGGCTGCTCAGGGGGGTGGTAGAGTCACTATCCCTGGAGGGATTTCAAAACCAAGCAGATGTGGTGCTTGGGGACAGGGTTCGGTGGTGGATCTGGTTACCAGTTGGGTTCTCTGACCTCAAGGGTCCTTTCCAACCTGAACAGTTCTATGGTGCATGCTTTATGCTCCTCAACTGCATTTCTGTTTCCTTGTTTAGCTTATCTGGTAGTTTATAATGGGTTTTAATCCCCCCCAGTTCATCCACCCTTAGAGAGATCAGCACAAGCCATAACAGACTGAAGTCTTTCTTAATTTCTGCCATCACCTTTTACTGCCACAAGAGGAAATTCCAGAGTCTGAGGTAGGGCAGTATTTTAGTTGCTTTTTACATTTGATAACTGGAAAACTGCTTAAAGGAGAGGGGAATGGTAATGCTTCCTCCCCTCTAGCCACAATCAATACTCTTCTATACCTCAAAATCTCTCTGCAGTTACTCAGCACAGATTAGTTTCTTCTGTCTCTCCCCATCTCCCTATCTTTACAATGGGAAAACAATCCCTTTTTTTTTTTCTGGTGTTTTTTTCTTCATTGGTTTGCCTTTTTTTAATCATAGGATATACTCCTCTGCCACATACATCTACATCTATACATCACTTCCAGATTACTTGAATAATGTTGTTAGGAAAAATGACCAAATGGGGGAAAAAAAAGCAGCTTGGGAAATTTTACTCTGAACATGGAAGGAATAAAGTGGTGGGTGAAACAGCTTGGAGGAGGAGGTTTCACGCAGAAGACAATTGATGGAGAAATGGCTGCTTTGCATGAGGTTGAAGCATTTTAGTTGTTTCTCCAGATTCTCTGAAGACCCTGATTTAAACTGCTGCTGTTCATAGTCTGTCACTAAGAAGCTGTAATCAAGTAGGGCTCAGATACTTCCCTCCCCCATGCTCTTTGTAGCTGCTGCTGTTAGACAGGAAAAATCTTAGTTCAACTTTAGCATTGCTAAGAAAAATGTGACCTCTGATCTGGAAGCGTCGTGCTTCTGAAGGGAACGTTCTGTTACATAGAAAGATAGACTCTTTTAATATATCGCTGCTTAAACAGTGATCCAAAATAGTCTGGAACTGTCCCGACTTACACTGAGTCCAAAGTCTTGTCTGTTTGGAGGGCTTCAATGCACTGTATTATCAAATCCAATCTGTTGCAATTAAATTGCATCTTGGTATTTGAAGGTGGCTTTTATGTGGTGGTTTTTTTTTTTTGGGTTAGTTTTGTTGTTTGGTTGAAGTTTTTTGGTTGTTTTTGTGGTTGTGTGTGTTGGTTTTTTTTTTTCTTTTTTTCTCCACAGAATGAAGATCCTTTCCCCTTCCTGCAGCGAATATTTCCCCTCCGTTTCGGTTGTGTTTCTCCTTAGGTCAGGGAAAGCTGGTGGCTTTGTCCTCAGTTTAGAAAGGGATTGGTGGAACTCAGAAGCTTTTTCAGCGATCTTTGGAAAACAGCGTTGTTGAATATTACCTCATCTACCGCTCATCTCCTCCCGTGAGCCAGGCTGCACTTTTGGGCTGGCTTCGGAGGAACCCGGGCTGTGCCGCTGCGCCTCAGTTTCGGCGGGCTGAAGTTCTCAGCCATTCGCCCTTTGTCGCGGGCACCACCCTCTGCGCGGTGTCCCCTCTGCGTCCCGCCCTGTAGCCCGGTGTCCGCTCAGGGCGGGGCGGTACCGCCGTGTCCCCTCAGGGCCGGGCCGGGCGGTGCCGCCGTGTCCCCTCAGTGCGGGGCGGCGTCGCCGTGTCCCCTCAGGGCCGGGCCGGGCGGTGCCGCCGTGTCCCCTCAGTGCGGGGCGGCGTCGCCGTGTCCCCTCAGGGCCGGGCCGGGCGGTGCTGCCGTGTCCCCTCAGTGCGGGGCGGCGTCGNCGGTGCCGCCGCGTCCCCTCAGTGCGGGGCGGTGCCCCTGTCCTCTCAGGGCCGGGCGGTACCGCCCAGCTGACGGAATCCGGCGCGACGGCAGTCGCGCCACTTCCTGGCGGCGGGAGCGGGGCGATGGCGGCGCAGGATGTGCTGGGCCAGACCGCCCGGCTGGCCTCGTCCAGCGCCCTGCTGCAGGTGCGGGGCCGCCCCTCCCTCCTTCCTGCTCATCCTCCTGCTGCTGCTCGGCGGGGCGCCGCAGGTACTTCCCGTGCGGCTTCTTTCACAGGTGCTGTTCCGGGTGGTCACCTTCGCGCTGAACGCCTTCACCCTCCGCTACCTCTCCCGGGAGCTCATTGGCGTGGTCAATGTCAGGTGAGGGGGCAGCGGCTCAGCGGGCACCCGTGGGGGCTGTGGGGCAGAGCTTGTGCTCCTTGCTACTCTGTGCCCTGTTAGTGGCGATGCTCTGATTAATGCTGTGCAATGTGCTCTTGGCCGTGTCACACAGTTTGGTCATTTCATGCCTCCCCAGGACTGTTTTGGTCTGAAACACCGGTAGCACTGGCCTGGTTTTTGTGTTTAAACCATCAGTTTGTAGAGGAAAAACTAGATACAATGTGTTTTTCCTATAGGATATACTCTTCACATTTGGTCTGCAGCATGTATTCTGCCATTTGAATCATCACACAAAATTACTTTCTCTCCGTTTTTAGGAGATGGTGAGAAATTTAGCTCATATAACCATGTTTGCACACCTTTAGGAATTTGCCAGGCAGTTGTGTGTAAAAACTGTGGTGCCACCACAGAAAGGATTTACAATTTATAGAAAAGAAATAGTTTTCTCTCCTTTTTCCTTCTACTCCCCCCTTTAGGCTGACTCTGCTGTACTCAACAGTTGTCTTCCTCGCCAGGGAGGCGTTTCGCAGAGCTTGTTTGAGTGGGAGTGCCAAGAGAAACTGGATCAAAACAATTAATCTCCTGTGGCTAACGTAAGATACCTTTAAAACTTTATTTCCTTAGAACTTCTTGTTTTTCTCTGGGAGCTCAGAGAATGAGAGGAAGTGTTTATTTACTGAGGTAATTATTTCAGCCTTTAGAAGCCTCAGTCATGTTTCTGATCTAGGACTGATGTAGGAAGCTGCTCAAGTGTGATGCTTTAACATTTATGAACTTGATTTTTTTGTTGGAGCGCATGAGGAAGTTCATTACCAAAAGTGCCATTTTTTCTGTCGCTTGAGTTTTATTTAGCAGTTGAAGGAAAACCCTTTTGCACAAATATCTAGCCCTTTGTTTTTTCTTCCTCTTCCTGCTCAGTTTTGTTCTTTTATTACCTGATGTCTGTTCGTGAACCTGCAACATAAATGTTTGGGTCGGAGAGATACGAAAAGGGGGAAGAAAGAGTTGGAATTAAACAACAAAGAGAATGTAGGGTTGGCTCTTTTAGCTCTGGTGCTGTTTATAGCAGAACAGCCTAAAGTCCGCAGGACACTGCAACAAGCAATCATGCATTGCAGTGTGGATGAAGTGGATTTTATGGCTTGTTTCTCCCTCCTGGTTCCTGATTTTCTCTACTTTTTCCCTCTCTCAGGTCTAGCTGCTGTGTAGCCCCAGCTGGGCTGGGCTGGGTAGTAAATTTACCTGCCTGATATAGTGAAAAATTACTCCTGCATGATAAAATAGTATTCTCCCATTGGGGCACCTTATTTTCCTTGGAACTGCCCAGCTGTTAACTGGATCTGGCCCAGGAATAGGGGTTTATGTGTGGTCATCTGCATCCAGGTATAAAGCAGAGGTTTGTCCCTGTCAGGGAGAGGCCTAATGCTAATATTTAAAATGTGTTATTTCTGTTCTCTAAGCTGTATTGTAGTCAACTTTCTGCTGTGTGATAGCCTTTCAAGTGAGCATTAAATGACAGAGATGACATTGACTGTGTGCATCTTTTTTGTTTTAAATTTTTCCTTGTAGAGAAGCATAATTTCAAATGAAGGTTAACTATGGTGAAGCATCTGAAATATGTCTTAGGAGCTTGATGTCAAATATCTTAGGGGTCTGATAGTGTGAGGGTCAAAGAGGTCTTGTTCCAATGATGTAAAACTTGATGGACTCTGCCAGAAGCTCTGTGTTTCTGAAGCAGTGTCAGCAGAACAGGATGTGCAGGCTGATGTGGGATCAGAATTGTTTGGTCCTAAGGCACAAAAATGCAGATATTTGACCTTATGGCTCTGGAATAGAAAATGGACAACACAGAAGAATGTTTTCTGTGTCTTGCAGAGTGCCTTGAGGGTGTTCATTACAAAGGGAAATATTCATTATTGATATGGTAACAATGGGAATTAGTTCTTCAGGGCCTTTTTTTTAGTGTAATCATTGTGGCCATGTGTGATATTGTAATCTAAATTTTTTTTTCCTTTTTAAATTTTTTTTGTTTGTTTTGTTGGTTTGTTTTTTTTTTTTTTTTTTGTTTGTGGTTTTTTTTTGGTTTTTTTTTTGGTTTTTTTTTGGTTTGGTTTGGTTTTTTTAGTCTTTTTTGTCTTTGTTTTGTTTCTGCTGAAGTAACATTTCCATTAATTAGCTTTTATGTTAACTTTTTAGAGTCCCCCTTGGTGTCTTTTGGTCTCTTATCTTGGGCTTAGTCTGGCTACACTTGCTTGAAGTACCCGACCCTTCTGTGGTTCCTCACTATCAGGCTGGTGTAGTAGCATTTGGTCTTTCTGCCGTTATTGAACTCCTGGGAGAGCCATTCTGGGTTTTAGCACAAGCTCATTTGTTTGTGAAACTTAAGGTTAGTAAAGTCCATGGGGTGTGTGCATGTGGGGGGAATCTTTACTGAAAAGTACGGATTACTGACTTAGGTCTTTGTATATTCAAGCATATAAAAACCCCTGTGTATACTGTTTAGCACTGCATGGCCTGGTTTGTAACATACCCAGGAATTTGTACCCATTAAAGCAAGCAAGTTGGTTTATTTAGGCATTATAGCCTTCAAGATCCTTAAATCCTGAAACATAGGTTTTGATTGGAGGGAGAGACACACTGCTTCCATGATTCTACATGAAATATTGAGACTATGATAGTCTCAAGCAAATTTTCTCCCTTATGTTCCTTACAAAGGACTGGGAAAATGCAATGGAGGAACTGTGAAGTACTAGAATAGAAAACTTACAGAGAAATGACAGTCTAAGTTGGCCAGCTCAGCAGAAAAAACTGCCATAAAGTCACACTGACTTTGAAAATCTTACATTCCTACATCAATTCTCTGTGTTAAACATATATATTTTAAGCTTGTGTATGTGTTTAAGTTACCAGAAAATAACCCTTCTCTGTTTTGTGTTTCTTAAAGGTAATTGCTGAAAGCCTTTCAGTAGTGTCAAAATGCATTTTGACAGTTACTTTAGTAATCCTTTATCCTAACTGGGGCCTTTACATTTTTTCCTTGGCTCAGGTAAGTTCCCTTTGTTCTCTCTCAGCTGAATTTTAATTTTCCTTTGACATTTAGCCATTTAGGATTTAGAATTTATATTTGGTATTTTCCTGGTACTCATTATTGACTTGGTGCTTTGACATTGAGTTAAAGGGAGGTACAAGGAAACACCTTCCATCTGTGAAGGCACGTCTTGCAAATAAGGTTATGTTATTCTAATCACACAGAACTTTATCAGCCTGTACCACCAATCTGCATTACCTTATCAGAAAGTGCTAATCAAGTGCAATTAATTCAGGTTAAAACTTTTTATTGACAACAATGAAGAAGGGATAATTTTTTCCTTCAGTTTTTGCCCTGGCTGTTGTAGATCGCTTATAATTGATGAAAATTGGAAATGTTCTATGAAGTGAGAGATGTAGGCAGTAGCTACTCTGTCAGCATGATTTTTGATTGAGTTATTGCTTTATAATTGGACCTTCAATGTTCTATAAATGCTCAATAAAGTATGAAAATTAGCAAAGGTCTATGATAACCTACAGATAAAAAAAAGATTAAAAGATCAACAGCGTTCTTCAGAACTGTTCAAATTCTTACCTAATTTAATATTTGGTAGGCATAAAAACTACTTACATTTTCTTCTCACTGTATTTTCATCTAGTATATAATTCTGCAGTTCTAAGTTAATTTTGTTTCACTGTTTTTCTTCTTTCCTTCCTGATCTTCCCAGCTTTTATATGTCAGTGTTCTGGTAATGTGCTATGTAATTTATTTTGTGATGTTTTTGGGATCTCCTGAAGCCACAAAAAAGTCATTTCCAGTTGCTAGAGTGAAAGCTCTGTTACCCAGCTTTGTGGATGATGAGGTCAGTTGTGAAATATATTTCTTGATTTTCTTCTTAAAATCATACGTGAGGGCACTTTGAATGTTGCTTTTAGACTGGGGAGTTAATTGAATGGTTTTGGGGTTATTTTTGCACCATAGAAGGTATGATCGATTAAGTAAAAAATATTGCATAGAAATTGTGTTGGAAGTTTATATTAGTAAAATTCTTGTCAGTAAAACATCATGAAATTTGAACTCTTTGTGATTATGGTTTTGTTGTTGCTGACTTGGTTTGTGCAAGATATTAGTAGACATTAACTGTACATAGACCATGTGCACTGTGCAGGGGAATGGCCAGCTGTCATTGGATCTGAGGCAGAAAACAAACCAGAACCATGTAACAGTGGATTTTTGGTACTTTGGTCTCTGCACAAAATAACCTTGGTGTTCCACAGCCTCCTAGAGACATTCAAATATCTCTCAAATAAAAATGAAACAAAGAAAGAAATGAAAAGACTCGTTGAGGAAGACAACATTCTAGATAAGATTTGCAGATTGAAAATATAAAGGTGGTTCTTGTTTGCAAATCTTATAAGGACAGTTTGAAGACCAGTAAACAACTGATGTCTCCAAACAAGTGATGTCTCCACTGAGGGTGAAAGTTTTATTGGCTCGTTAAACACCCTGGTTTTTTTTTTCCCAACTCTAACCTTGATTAGTGTTTTCTGTAGAATGCTCTTATGGGTGCTTTGTCTGCAGCAACAGCATTTTTCTGCAAGGGAATCAGTTTTTGCCAGATCAGTAATGCTGGTGCTTGAACTCAGCAATACTTTACATTAGTGGTTAAAAACTGTGGCATTGTGTGTTTCCTCACCACTGCAGTTACAGCTACTCTACAGTGTTGCACTGCCTTGCTGTTTTCTTTTTCTACTCTGTAATGTCAATCACATTTGTTACATTTCGGTGTTTTTTTTGCAGACCTTTGTTAACTGGAAGGAAGCACGCTTGACTTGGAGTTTCTTCAAACAATCCTTCTTGAAACAGATTTTGACAGAGGGTGAGGCTTGACACAGAAGTGTGAGGGAAGACGGCTCATGAAAACTCTTTAGAAAATTGACTTAAAGCTTCAGAAAGCTTGGGTGGGGGAAGATGAGGCTTGTGATTGCCAACCTCAATGGAGTTATTGAAGGCTTTCAGCACTAGGTGCTGTCCCATTTGACTTTGTCTCTTGAATACTTAGTATTGGAAGTGCCTGAACAAGTACTGGGAAAGATTTAGGGGCTTGTTCTGAAGTTCTTTATTTTGAACTTACAGGTGAGCGATATGTGATGACTTTTTTGAATGTGTTAAATTTTGGAGATCAGGGTAAGTGTGATGGTTTTGTGGAATGGGGACAGAGTTTTCTTAGTCACTTGCTCTTCATGTGGTTCTGAAAATGACTTAAAGTGTTTGAAGATAGCTTGAAAGTCTGAGAATGTTTCAAAGCCTTTGAGCTGCATTTCAGGGAATGATTAGTATAAACTTTAATTTAAGATAATAGAATTATAGAATAGCCTGGGTTGGAAACAACCTTCAAGATTATCTAGTTCCAACCCCCCTGCCGTGGATATTCTCTAGATGTTTATCTTTCTCTTCTCCTGTATCAGTAGATCCTTACATTCCTGTTCATATTCAGTGAACTTTATCAGGATCCTCTAAATTCCTCTATAGCAGGAGTTTGAGGTGTGGTTTGGTGCTGTCCTAGATTCACTTCTGTCTAGTTGATGCTTTTGTCTTACTTTTGAGGAAACCTTTCAATTTTAAGCTGTAGTTGCTTGACTGTCTGAATTTTTAGAGAATACTGCTTCAATGTTGTGCCAAATACCACTTGTTTTCTCTTTTTTTGGAGATGTTAAATTAGAATTCATGTTATTAAAGGCTTGGAATTAAAATATGTCTAAAACCCTGAGATTGCTTTTTTTTTTTTTAAGGTGTATATGATATTGTGAATAACCTTGGTTCACTGGTGGCCAGGTTTATCTTTTTGCCTATTGAGGAGAGCTTTTATGTATTTTTTGCTAAAGTGTTGGAAAGAGGGAAGACTGTAAAGGATCAGAAGCAGGTATGTTTATTTGGATTAATTACATGTCAAATGCTTGATTTTTTGTTACAGGCAAGTTGTATCACAGAAGTGTGGCGGACAGAAATGTGTGTTTAAATTTGAGTATCGAGGCTGTTAAAATTGAAAAGTGGAGAATAAAAATGTTGAGTAAGACTGGACCAAAAAGAAAAGAGAATAGGTAAAGTGCCAATGAAATAGAAATGAAGATATGCAGTGGCATAGTGCTGCCTTGCATCAATAAAGTTAACATCAGCTGCTCCAAGCAGTGTGATGGAAAGCCTACTCTACTGTTTATTTCCAGATATAGCAAGCCATTATTTAAATAATGAAGTCTATTAAATAAATGCTGTCTGGAAGTACTTTATTTACTTAAACGTATCAATAGCTATTAAATAATGTTTCTGAAGAGTGCAGCTTTGGGAAGAGAAGAATTGGATTTTGTGTGTTTGAGTTATATGAGGAGGATTAATGAATAAGAGCTTTGTTACACAGAGTAATATTCTTGATCACTTATGAAGGTCAGCTTGTAGCAGTCCTGCTAATTGCACATCAACACACAGTTAAATCCTGTGCTTCAGGTCCTTGGTGGGCTAGGGGAGGTGTCTGTGTGTTTTGTTTGATATAAAACCTACCTGGTGTGTAGAACTGAAAAAATGGTGGAATAATGAATCTGTAAAAAGCGTTACCAAATTAAGAGCATGTGTGGGGATAATTCAATAACAAAGGGTAAGTTTCACACCTTTTTACATGATGCAAACTGATTTGTTTCTCTGAAGCAGCATTTCTGCACGAGAGTGGGTATTATTACATTGATTTTGGTTCATGTGATTTACTACAGTTTTTTTTTTTTCAGGATGACGTTGCTATGGCTGCAAATGTGTTGGAATTGCTGCTGAAACTTGTGCTCCTGATTGGCCTCACCATCACTGTTTTTGGCTATGCCTATTCTCAGCTGGCTCTAGATGTTTATGGAGGTTCGATGCTCAGTTCTGGAACAGGTAAAGATTTATAGACCTGACAAAAAACCACCACTCTTCAGAAACAAAACCTCTACAGCTATTACGAATTTTTTGTAAATGAGCTGTTTAGGTTTTTTCCTCTGAAACTGCTATTGAAATCTGTGATTTAGATTCATCAGAATCCTTCACCTTGCTTATTTGTGTCCTTGTCAAGATATCTAGACAGGAAACTTGTTCCAATGAACTTAAGTTTCCGTTCTTAGTATTAACATTACAAATTCTATCTTTTAGTATCAGTGCCTGTAAAAACAAAGTGGTTTGATAGAAGAAATCATGAACTATTTGTCTTTCTAACATGTTTTTTAGGTCCAGATCTCCTCCGGTGCTACTCATTGTATGTTCTGTTTCTTGCTGTCAATGGAGTAACAGAATGTTTTACATCTGCCTTAATGTGCAAAGAAGAAGTGGACAGGTAGGAAACAGTGCCTCCAGAATGTTCCTGAGATTTTATTTGTGCTGACCTTAAAAAGGAATTGATGCTTTGAAATTGGCACAAATAATATCCTGCCCCACAGAAAAGCAACTCCTTGCTAGGCTGTCTGCATTTAGATTTAGATTTAGAAGCTTTAGCAAAAGTTGAAAAGTTTGAGTAAAAAGGTCAGAAACTAAGAAATAAAGATTTTTAATTTAGTTTTTGGCTCTTCACTAACTGGTAAAGTAGTTTAAATGTGTGTTTTCTGCACAGATGAGCTTGAAGCTACACTTTTTAAGACAATCACTTGACTCATTTAAAGTTTGCAACTATTAACATTTTTCGTGTACAGGTACTGGACGTACACTTAGAAATGACCCAAGCTGTGGGTGTGAATCCAGTGGTTTACTGCTTTGTTGGAGGTTGGACTAGGTGACTCCCTGAGAGGCCTTCCAGCCTGGACTATTTCCTGGTTCTGTGTTTAGACTGATGTGGCCCTTTCAAATTAATTTCAGTAAGGTCTATTTTCCACAATTGAAGTGGGAGCTTTTTTGACTTAACAAGCTTTCACCACCCCTTTAAAATGTGCAGTAGTTTTCCAAGTCACTGTTTACAACAGAAATGAAATAAAGTGTTGATTTGTTCTTGAGCATTCATTTTCTTTATATATTCCTAACATAAAATAGCAAAAAATGCACAAGTTTTTACTAATTACTAATAATTGTTATTAAATCATATTTTCTGCAATGAGTGCACAACTGATTAGTGTAATAGAATTTTGTTGACATAATGTAGTTCTTGGTTTAATTTGGTTGATGTATTTTCTATTCTTTCAAATTATTTTTTTATCATCTCACTTCTCAAATTTATTTTCACTAGAAGATGGTAAGAGAAATTCTGTTACTGATGTTAGAAAGTAAAAGATCATTAGTAAATGAATGCTGTAACTGTATGCATTGTTAAATTATTTCTTGTTTTTTTTTTTTTCCCTAGGTACAATTTTGTTATGCTGGCCTTGTCTTTCATATTTCTGTGCATCTCTTATTTCCTGACCCACTGGTATGGCAGTGTGGGCTTTATCCTTGCCAACTGCTTCAACATGGGCATCAGAATAGCTCACAGCACCCACTACATCCATCACTACTTCAGAGAAAGCCCCCACAGACCTCTCACAGGCCTGCTGCCCTCACCAGCTTTGCTGCTGGTTTACAGCCTCAGTGCCATGGTCACTGCTTTCTCAGAGGTGAGCTCCTTCCTCTCTGCTCTCACTGTCCATGCTGCTGTCAGGGGACTTCTGTGTCCACAAAAAGAGGAATGCCATTAGGAAAACAGGCCTTTGAGCGTAGGCTGAGAGTTTTGCATTACAGAAAGGCAGGATCTATTGTTAATGAATTCTTTGTATTAATGTTCTCTACCACCTCTACAAGGTGGATCTGACAAGTAAAATAAAATTTAACTCATTTCTGCTGTGTGTAGTTAATCCATGTTCTTCGTTATTAATAATGGGAATTTTGCAGTGACACCAAGAAACTGGCATTAAAAATTCTGTAAGAAAAACAAGTAATAACCAAAACTAGAGGAAAACCAAAAATTGCTAAGAGCACGTTTAACACATTTATTCACTACAAGATGGTAATTTTGATTATTAAGGAGATTGGAGCTTTTCAATGTACTAAATTTGACAGCTTTAAAATCCATTATGCCTGAGAAAGGAGAATTTTTTATTTTGGAGTGGGAGATTTCCAATTTTGTAAGAAAATAGCCTGATATGTTGCTGTACAGTAGCAGATTTGCCTAATAGCACCAGCAGAGTTTTGTGTCTTCTCATTTAACACATTTCTGCAAGCCAGATAACAGCAGCTTTCTCATTTACAAGATAGCTACTGAATATTATTGGTTATTTTTGGCTGAACTTAGGAACTTAAAGCAGATGTTGTGACTCCTTAAGATGATTTATTGTAGGGTCAGTGCATGTGCAAAACCGCACTTGGCTTGATGGTGACGTTGGCATGTTGGACAGAGGTGTTGGACCTTATTTCTTGTTGGGACAGTAAATGCACTTTGTGCTGACTGGTTTTCCTGCAATGCCTTGTTTTCTTTGTCGTAGGTGATGTTCTGCTGTGACAAGGGCTGGATGGCCAGGCTGATCCACATCAGCACGGGTACCCTGTGCCTTGCAGCAACCCTGGTTACGATGTTCTGCACAGAGACCAAGCTCATCCACTTTGTCAGGAGCCAGTTCCTCTCCCGCTATTTGAAGAAAGGAACATGACCTGCTCCTATGCAGAACAGTTCTTGTACATGTTTGCAGTAAAGGGCTGCGTTTTTTCCTTAAGATCTGTATGGGAAAAAGGTTTCCACATATGTTTAGAAGCAATGATAAGGGAGTGGTAATTTTGGCAATTGCCGCGTGGATATTATTTTGTCTTCTGAACTGGTCAGTACGGCAAAAGAGAGGTGAATAATTTTCTGTTTATGAATCATTCTTGTCTAAGCTTTACTTCAAACAGCCTCTGAAGATCTAAGCTGCACCCTCTGACATAACCTGGTTGACAGACTGTGTGTAGAGAGCTCCCCTTCCTGCCACTGGGCAGTGTGGGAAGGTCTGATGTGGTTTAGAAGGCCCTTATTTGGCATGGGTGCTGCTTAAGTGGGGAGAAGATGGTCAGGGAAAAACCCTCCAAAACTAACCACAACAGTAAATGCCATAAAGATACCCAGAAGCTGAGCAGAACCCTAGAGCAAGGACCAACACCAGTGTGAGTATTGTGGAGCAGAACGCAGGGTGGTGCAGAGGGATTGAGCTGTCACTGTTTAAAGTGCAAAGTGGGGAACAGAAGATCCTGATGTTTACAAGTAAATTAATGGAATACACAGCATGGGTCCCTGCTGGCTCTGTGAGATTATTTCATTCAGCAGATCCTTCATGTCTGAGGGCATTGATTAACTTGTCAGAAATACTCTGAAGCCTTAGCTGGAAGAGGTTTTGGGCATTGTCTGCAGGTGTTGAGTACAGTCACTGATGGTGCAATTCATAAGGTTACTCATAAAACTTCTTACTTTCATTCCATTGTTTTTTGGGCTTGTCTGAGATTTTGAATGCCAGCATGAACAAACTTGTCTTAATAAAAACTATTTTGTCTGTGCAATTGAATGTTAAATATATTTAGTAAGATTTTTTTACAAGGAATTATGCATATTGAAAATTTCTTTATGGGATAGTAAATACTTCCTTTTGTTCCAATGTTTTCCTCATATCTTGTTTCTTTACTTGTTCAATCTCAACCTCTGGATTGTGGTTTTTTTTTTTTTTTAATTGATGAAAATGTGGACATTCAGAAGTTGTAAAATTCCATGTAAGGCTGCTGGTTTAGGTGTACTAATGGATATTGTATTACTGATCTAAGATCTGAACTGGGCATTTTCAGAATGTACAAGTGGCAGGTTTATAATGATCAGTGTTCCCTTTGCAGTTTTTGGATGGACCAAAAAATGTCAAGGTATGAAAAATGTGTGCTCAGATGTGTGCAGTTGAAAGCTTTTAGTTTAATTATATAGCAACTCTGCAGATCCTCAGACTGCTTAAAAAAAACTCGCTGCACTGGTGTTGTGGAGTTCATTCTGACCTCAGTGCCCAGGCTGAAATGCTTTCTAGTGTCAGGGCCTTCAGCTTGTACTTAAAAGTATTTTCTAAACTCTTGTAATTCCCACTTGGAAAAGATTGCCAAAGATATTTTATATGAGAATTTGGTGATTGAAAAATTATCATAGAGAAGCCAAAATGTGACAGTGAAGGGAAAGGAGTGGCCTTGTGGAGCCAAGAGCAGTTGTCTCCATTGCCTGGCTGGAAGGAGTAGACACAGTCTTGCTGGTTCTTCTTACATTATTTTGAAATCTGTCAAAATGAAACAAACTCTACATTATTCTGTCCTTTATTCTGTCCTCTTAATTGAATTCAGTAGTTCTTTGCCCTTTACATTTTTCTCTTCTGAATGGTCCTACAGCTTTTTTTCTCTTTCCTGTCAGGTGTGGAGTTAGTTATGAAGTACAGCTTCCAATATTGCAGAGGATTGAAACTTCTTTATTATGAGTGGTCAATGCTTACAACAGTTGCTTCTCCTTTACTTGTTAGTAGTACAAAAAATCCAGACACTTGAACCTATGGACTGTGTTTTAAGGTCTGTCTTTTTCTGTATGCCTTTGGAACTCCTTGGAATGAGAAATTTTGTACATCCCTGCACCAAAAGTGCTTTGGAGATGGAAGAACTTCTCCTACCAAATATAAGCTTGAAGTCATTCTGCCTTATCTGCTCTTACAGCCCCAGCTGTACACTGATATTATTCTGCTACTTGTAATATCATGAGTAATGTGAGATCTTCAGTGACGTGACCTGTGTAGTCTCGTAAATATTATTTAATATAAATTAATAATATAATATAATATGAATTAATTTAAAGACAAGTTACATTTTTATACCAATTTGTGTTATTTCATATTGGAAATACGATTTGTCGTATTTCATATTGGCGAATCTCACATCTCAAATGCTATTTTATATGAATCAGGAAGATATTTGAGGTGACTTAATGATAGCTCATTAGCAAATTAAGGACACATTCCTCATTTAAACATTGTCTGTAGGCAGCTCAGTGATGGATGACTGGTGTTTGTGATGCAAGATGTTTTATTTTTAATGTTTTATGTGGCAGGAAACTGCAAGGAGAGACAGGAAGTAGAGACCTATGAAACTGTGCTGGTTTCTTATTTATCAGTGGGATCCTTAATGTTAGAGCTGTTAATTGCTTTATTGCTGAAGTAGCAAACTCTCAAACTCAGGAACAAAGTTGAGATTGAACTTCACCACATTTCCCTTTTGTTTTAGCCCTGTTCATCAGTCAAAAGCACAACTGTCTAAAGTGTCATGAAGCTGTTTTGCAGTGTTCTGAAATCTTTTAGTTTCAGCCAAAGGGGAATGAAACATTTTCTTTGGTGGAAAAGGTTATGATTTCATGCTTTGTGGTGTGTTTTTCTTACTTGTTGGATGAATGATTTTCAAGGTAACACTAAATAAAGTTTATTTCCTTTGTATTTTGTTTTTGTCTTCCGCTTGATGATTATTGGAGTTTTATTTGTATCATTGGTACAGCTGATGCTTGAATTTGGTTGGATTTTCTAGGATGTTTTATGTATAAATTCAATTATCAACCTAAACATACACACCATTTCCTAACACACACACAGATAAAATTTGCTGTAGTAGTTTTGTGAGAAGTAGCATCATTACAGTAATTTTTTTCCTATTTGTTTCTGTCAAATTGTGTGTATTAATTGGAATGGCCAAGCTCTTTTGTTTGTTTTTACAATGCATTGTGATAAAAACTGATTCAGTGGCCAGGAATAAATATGATATTTAATGAATTTTCTAGCTGAATTAGTTTGTGAATGGCAATACTGCTATTGGGAACTAACCAATTAACTAATTGTTCAACTGTTTGCTTTTTCCCTAGTGCTGTAAGTATTTTATTTGTGTAAAAGTAGGGCAGGGGCAGCCCCTTTTTAGGCAAAGAAATGAGGAGTTGAAGCTTTGCCTAAATGGTTAATCTGCTTTAGCAGGCACAAAAGATAATAAGTAAAAGTTTGAATGTTGACCACAACTGAGCCACCCTTAAGGGGTATTGGCTTTTTAGTTCATGTGTAGGATTGTGTGAGTGCCTTGAGGTCAGTCCTATAAATCCTTGGTTCCTGAACAGTCCTTCTATCTAAACTTTGAAATTATTTCTGTGGACTTCATATTTCTTGCTGTCTGAACATCATACTCTATTTTTGTGGTTTAATTACCTGATTTTAAAGATAATGCCGAAGAGAGGGGATCTGAAGCTTTTTGAACTGTATCGGTGCTTAGGGATGTGCTGAGCTGTAATGGTTTTGTTCAGCACAAAATGCATAACTCATCTGCATTCTGAGGGTGCTGTGGAAATGGACCTGGTTTTTAATATAAGCTGAAAATGAAGTTTGGAGCTGTGCATATGTGATGTACAGCTGGGCCCTGGAAAGAAGCAGGCCCTGCTCAAAAGTGGGAGCAGGTGGGCATCTAAAGAAAACTGGAAGGAAGTGCATATCTGTTGCCCTGATTTACTGAAGTTTTACTAAGCTTTCTGATGTTTTCATTGCACAAACTTTCTCACAGCCCTTTACGTAAATAACTTAGTATTTTGCATTCCTTTATGGAGGACGAGCAACCTGACAGACAGTT
>WBNO01013661.1:25889-75959 GCA_013400575.1 Peucedramus taeniatus
GGTGTGTGTGTGTGTGTCATATCTTTGCTTCACTTTGGATTGCTTCCACAGAAAGATGTGTGTTCTCTCTAGTTTCTGGTGTGAGCTGGGCATTGTGCACTGCCTTACTGGGATCTGGGAGGAAGAGTGACCCTTTTTAAGTGGGGTGTCTGTCTCTGCACATCCCTGTCTTGAGCCCTGTTCATAGAATGTGATGAGTGGGTGCCTCCCGTGCAGCTAAGGCAGGATTTTCTGGGAACTGTGGGGAAAGGTAAAACTGCTCTGGGTTTTCCTTTGTCAGACTTCCTGGTTAGATGTGGCTCTGATAGAGCTCTGTGTGTTGTTCACTGGCAAGGTTTTGTGAGTCATGGATAATGTGTTTGGCATAATTTATCTCCAAAGTTATGTGCCATCGCACTGAAAAGGGGCAAGGAAGATAACCAAGAGGGCAGATATTTTATATCCGTGGCCCATTTAATAAGACAAATAATTAAAACTGTGTCAAGAAGAAAAAAACCCAACAGAGATAGCAGTCCTTAAAGACACATCAGATGTATGAGTAGTTCTAATCCAGCAGTAAACAAGAATCTTGTTTTGTTCTTTGTGATACACTTTTGCTCCAAAGAAGGAACAATGTAACAGAGCTTGGGAGAAGACTGCAAGGTTTAGCTCTTAACGTTTTCAAATGCAGGAATATTCCAGATTTACATCCTTGTGCCCCCCCCCCCGCCCCGGGATATGTTCTGGTTTGAGAAGCAAAACCAGCGGGACACCCCAAGTCAGAAATACAATTTATTAGAAAAAGGGAAAATAAAACAAAAAGGAAACAAAATACATGCAATAAGGAAACCACTGACAAAGTCAGAATACAACCTGACACCCTGTTGGTCAGGGTGTTGGCAGCAGTCTACTTGCAATGGTGGCTGCAGTCCTCCTGGAGTAGCAGTTGTGGCTCTGTTGAAGCTGTGGTTCTGGAGAAAAGGTCCAGTGATGGATGGGCCTGTTCTTCCTCTGGGAGTCCAGTGGAGAAGGCTCCCTTGGTGTTCCAAGTCTCAGGCTTTTTATCCAGGTAGAGGGGCTTGGTTCCTCCCCCTGGCTGGAGCATTTCCCAATGGGATGATGGAAGCTTGTCAGTGGACTTAATGGCCCATCAGCAGAAGACCTTATCTCTGGAGGGAGGATGGGTTGTGGAAGAGATAAGGAAACTGTTCTTGATGGTTTCTTATCAGCTGGCTTATCAACAGAAGATCACATCACTACCCCCCATCCCAGTTCCAACTGATGGTAATAGAATAACACACCCCTGGTTACATCTTACACTGCAGCCCATGACAGGATAGAGGAGTGTGAAAGTTCTGAAGGAATGTGCCTGTGTCTCAGAGAGCAACTGAGGCACAGTCATGCACTGTCTATGAGAAAGTGCCTTGTCATCACTTGGGAATATCTTGAGCTCTTTTTTTGGTTTGTTTTGATTGTTGTTTCATTCTTTGTTGGCAAGCCATTCATAACCAGCTCCTGTATGTAGGTATGCCCCTTTTTTGCTGTAAAACATCAGCCTAGCCAGTCTCATTGCAAAAATCACAAGAGCCCTGCCCTAGGCTGGCTTGAGGAAGATGTTGGTCAGCTTGCTTGGTTGTGTTTGCCAGCCCTGACAGCACAGACTGAGGAGGGAGCAAATTAGGCTTGCACAGAAAAATTTAATTGTGGTTTATTTTTTGTTCTGAATGCTTGACTTGGCAGTGCTGTTTTCCTAATGGAAGGGGGTTTTGGGAGTAATTTTATAAAACAAGTGTCATAAAGTGCACTTATATACCTTCTCTTATTTGTGTAATGATTTTTAACAGTCTCTCAGTGTGGGTGAGGAGATGTTATGGGATGAGGAAAGGGAAGCATGCTGAGTACAGTACATGTGCAAGGAACAGAATGTCCCTGTGGGGAGAGGCCTTTAGTCTGAGAGTTATGTCCCTCTCTGAATGCATTTCTGTCACTGCAGACAAAACTTTTAAGCATGTCTCTGCTCAAGTGCTTTTCTAGGCAACCAGGAGAACCTGTTTGGAAGAATCAGAGTATGCCCATGAAGCTTTGCTGGCCAAGTAGGGTTTATCGATGCATTGAAAATACAGGCAATAGTGTGTGACAATATTTAACTCTCACTAATAGTCCTCCTATTTGATATTAACTGTTTATTAACCTGTGGAAATTGTGGGGTTTTTCTGTGGTTCCTTCAGAATTCTACTGATCAGTTTTAGCATATTTTTCTTCTCCCTCAGATGACTATTACACAGCAGCTTCACACATGTTCATCTGGGAGCTCTGCAGAAGCACAGGATGAGGACTGGGGGAGTGCTGGAGCATCACTCAAATCCTGCTCAGTGGAGTCAGGTTGGAGGAGAGCTGAGTAGAACCTCCCCTGATCAACATGGGTAAGTGTCAGGACTCATGGCCTGAGTCTTGGCTGCACAGCTGGGAGCACCTTGCCTCAGATTCCTAAGGAAAAGTTGTGAGAGCTGTGGAAAACGTCTATAATAAAGCTGGGCAGGATAAAACAACTAGGATTGTTTTCTTGAGACAGCAGCTCCAGGATTCAGGATGAAAACCACCTACAAGTGTACATTCCTGACTGTAAATACAGAGTGGGAAGGTGGCAGCTCCTGAGCCCAGAAGGTCCATTTCAGGGAGCTGCAGAGATTCCCTGCCAAACCATCTGCTAGTTGAGATACTCTAAGTGCTCTATGTGTGCTATGCTTCGTAGCTCTCTAAGTTTCAGTGGTTTTGTGCATCCAAACCAATACATGAGTAATCTTTTTGGAGTTGAGTCATAGAATAGTTTGGATTGGGAAGGACCTTTAAAGATCATCTAGTCCAGTGCTCCTGCCATGAGCAGGGACATCATATCCTGCTTGTGGATTCTATTTGCAGTTGGCCAAAGTTGCCTGAATGAAACAGCTCAGAGGAAGAATTGCAAAACTGTGGAGTGCAGGTGAACCAAGTCTTTTGGTGTGAAAGCCACAACTGAGGCAGAAAAGCGGAATAAAATCAGAAACTGAAAACAAACTCAAAATGTTCAGGTTTGGTAACTGGGCATTCAAGGTACTCAGTATTATGCTGGGGCTGACTGCTCACCAGTGAGGTGAAAAGGGAAGGATTTCTCCTCATCCAGAAGAAAATGTAGTGTTGTAGGTCACCTGAAAGATATTCTAGTGGGGGAGCAGGAATCTTTCATGGCTGAAGATGCATTGATGAAGGCTGAAAAGGCATTTGCAATCTGTCAGGGGAGCAGTACATCTAAGGCAACGTTAGGGTTGCTGGAGGATGGGCCTTGAGGTGAGCTGCAACCAATTTGACTTAATCTATAACAGTTAGGAAAAGGAAAAGTAGTCTCTGTAGGGTAAGAAAAAGTGGACTTGAAAGCAAAGATTGAATTATTAAAAGAGCAGGAACAGAATGGAAGTGGAAGAACAGAAGAAAAGTAGTGCAGAATGGTGTGTGCTGCAAAAAGCCCTGTATTCAGCATCTGTGATGAAGTGCATGTGATGAAGGACATACGAAAGGCTAGACAATAAAACCTCCAGCTGTGCAGTCACTTGGCAGTGAAAAAAAGCTTAAGCAGCTTCAGGTTTGTAGTTAGAGGCAGAATTGTGGATTGGATCATTCAGCTTCTCCAGGAGTCTCCTGGTCTTTGAAAAGGGCATTGCAGGAAGAGCAAGGCATGGTTGGATTTGCCTCTGCAGAATTTAGCCCAGAGACCTCAGCCCGAGGGACTGAAGGGGAGGCTGTTGGTTCAATCCAAATCTCTTCGGTGTGGATATACCAAAATACATCAGAGAGACATTTCCTATCTCTCCCCAAGTTTCTTTGTCCCAAGATTTAGACCAGTTCTCTTCTGCTGATCCATGTGGGACAAATGGGAGAAATTGCAGGTGGATGCAGACAGATGGGAAACTGCCAGTGCCACAAGCAGCTGTCACACTATGGGAGTGGGAACACTGATCATGGACACAGGGAGTGCAGGGCAGTGAGGCTGTGGTACAGACTGTGCTTTCCCTGACACCTCACCTGCTACCTGGAGGAACTCAGAGTGCATACACGGAAGCCCCAGAGAGAGCACAGTGGATTTTAAATTTAATGAATTAGGAATAGAAATGAAAAATTAGAAGAGTATTTCACTGACAATATTTCAACTAGATATGCATGACTTTATATTCACTATTTAAATAGTAGAAAATTTAATGTGTTAAATACAGACTCAATCTTGAATGAGCAAAGGTAAATGGTAAATGTTGGTTATTTGCAGACCTGCTTTCTTTGAACAAAGTGAAGTGTGTATGATGTACCATAATTTGGGTAAAGGAAGAAACAGTTTAAAGAAAGGGACTGTCCCTTCTGCTTGAGGAAGAAAAACTTCAGCCATTTGAAAAGTAATGGAAGATTCCAGGAAATCACTGTTTTCCAAGAAAGGTGTGTGCTGAGGGAGAAGTATAAACACCATTTGGGGACATGTGGCTCAGTCCCCAAGGATTATACAGGACTACATTTGTGTGAAAAGATACCACCAGCTGTAAGTGCAGAAAGACCTTGTGGTACTTTGGATCAGGAATAAATAATAGGATTTAGAACAGACCAAAATACAAAGACCAGAATTGGAAGAAGTGCTTTAATTGATTCAGGTAAAACCTTGAAAGAGTGAATTAAAAATATAGTAAGTCAATACCCATTGTTAAGTTCTTGTGGTTTATTTTACAAGATGATACTACCAGCATTATTGGCTTGAGGAGAAGTAGCTCAATGTAGTGAAAATGATGCTGATTTCAAGCAAGTGTGTAGCTACAGAGGGATTCCAGAAGAGGTGAATAAAACAGAAAGGAAGAGGTTTGAAACAGAGGAACATTAAATACTGACAGTACTTTAGTAAGGAGTTTGGAGAATCGTGGAATTTAATGTGTATATGAAAAAAAATTACTAATGGAATAGTGCAATCCAAGTGGAGTAGGGATAAAATGAAAGGAAGATTGTACAGGTGAGTGTTAGAGGAGGCTTCTGTGTGGATGTGCTAATCAAAGATCCCTTCCTCTCTCCCTCCCTTCCTCTTTCCTCTCAAGTGTGTATCTGTAAGATTTTCAATTTTAACCATGACTTCAGTTGATAAACACAATTACTATTTATAAAACTGACTGTAAAAGGAATACCTCTCATTAGTATAAAGGAAAAAATGGTAGAGGCAACTGTAGTGTAGTCACAATATCAGACATCTTAACCATGAAAGGCATTTTTTCTGTACAAGCTATAAGAGTTCAGAGCAAAGACTTCTGTGATGAGTGTGTACCAAGGAAACAGGGTGATTCTTGGTAGTTATTGTTCTTTCCTGGCTGTATTAGAACACTACTGTAAGAATTATTTGTACCAAATACAAAGTTATCTGCTTCTTCAAGGGGAAAAGTGGAACAAGTGAGTATCAAGCAAATGGGGAGCAGACATAAACAGATCATAGTATTATTTGAGCTTTACTGGCTAGAATATTGGCAAAAAAGAGCAACAACTTTGTGCCTGGATAAAATAATTGCCTGACAAAGGTGGGAGGTTTTCTCAGTGAATAGCTTCATCAAATGAAAAAATAATGCAAGTAATGATACTGTAATTTTTCTTCAATGATAACCAAGTATTTCTCTGTCATTAGAAATGACAAGCAACAGTGATGACATATGAATTTACAAAGAATGCCACTGCCATGAATATTAGCTGAAGACATCCCTTGATTACAAAAAAGGCTTTGTGAAGGAAAAAAAGTTAAATGATCCTTACAGTCTAAAATAGAAAAGCATAAATGTAAGTGAAAGCTGCTCATGCAGAACTTGAGCAAGTCATTACATGCAGTTCCTCTAATCTTTGGCACTGCAATTAATAACAGTTTTGATTACATATCTCACTTATCAATAAATCACCTGGCTACTAACAGGAATAATTGTATCAACATATCAAAACCTTGATTGACTTCTGTGCCATTTGTTTCCATCACAAAGTGCTGATGTTGTTTGGGTTATGACAGCCTGCACTGACTGCCAAATGCATTCACCCAGGTAAATATGTGTGTGTCAAACAAATCTGAACCTGTGTTAGAAGATCACAGACTAAGGAAAACGTTTCTGTTACTACACAGCAAGCATTAAACATCAGTGCAATCCAGTTTGTACTGATGTATTTATAAATATTTATTAAAGTAGCAGTTCCTGGGGACCATTTCTTATGGAATGCCAGAAGTACCTTGCAAATTCACCTTTGAAATAATTTGTAAAACTGTATGTTTGGGGGGTTGTTTCCTTATTGTTTATGTTGTGGCAGAGTGCACAGCATCTTGGTGACTGTGACAACTTATACAAAGTCAGGATGAGATAAAGGGGTTGGGATTTACTTTGGCCAAGGGATTGGTGCCCTGCTGCTCCTCATGGACAGAAGGTACACTGCTTATATGTCAAATGTGCTGCTTCCTGGGTATGTATGTGGAGTGACTTAACTTTTTCCTTCTATTTTAGAAGAGTGCTTGAGAAAATGTATGGAGTTAATCTGCTGAACAGTATTATTTTTGTCAAATCGAGACTGATTTTTATGAAGTACTTCAGGTTTCTCAATTTCTGCATGAGGGAAGTATTTTGTTGCATGTCCTTCCCCTCACCCTTCCTCACTGACTCCAGAGTGGTGTTGTGGTTCTTTGATGCCCTGACTGCCAACCATTGCCAACAGCACCATCTTGGCAAAAAGAACAACAAAAACAATTGCCCTCCTGTAGCTGTGTGCCCTTGTTCCCCTCTTTGCTCTTTCTTGGTGCCATCGGTGTTTTCCTTCTTGTTCCTTTGCTGTAGCCACCATGGCACCCCATGGAGATACTTTTTGTGTGTTTAACTGTGAAAAGTTTGCATGCATGTTCCAGCTGATCCTTCAGCTCAGTCCTGTATTACTTGGGCAAAGTCCATGTATAGCATTTAGTAAAAGGCTTAGATATCATCAGTTACTTCACCACCTAATTCTGGGTTTAAATGTTTGTCTTCAAGGTAAGAACATGTTCATCTAATCAGGGCAAATAAAAAGCACATCTCAATTCTTTTAATAATACCTCCCTATTTGGGGCATGAATTGGAGTTCTAAGTTTGAGAAATCATCTGTTGCTAAAGTAAAGCCTGGAAAAAAAGGATCAAAACCATTTGTTAAGCAAATATAATTTTCCAATAGTAAATTGATTCTGTCACCTGAATTGAGATATACTACCTGAAACTAGTTCCCTGATTACTTTTAACTGTTTATGAAGGGTTCTGACTGGTTATTTGGATTTTTCTTCCCCTGCAGCTGTGAATTAGATGAAAAAATACTGCAGGGAAGAACATAACATTGTTTTGTCACTAGGAAATTCACTGCTGGCATTGAATTCAGCCTGGAAAAGTAAAGAGGTCATGACACGACATCTGTTTTGTGGAGAGCACAGTTATTACCACCAGTAATACTGCAAACACTGGAGTGGAAAAAATAACTTCAGAGCAAAGATGCTGCTAAGTTGCCTTTTTGCCCATTGTTTTATGGGTTGCGTTAGTTGGATTTCCCCTCACGTGTGTGTTTGGAAGGTAAGATTGAAAAAAATGCTCCTGCTGCTCAAACATAAGGTGGAGCTGTTTCTTTGTGATAGAATTTCCACCTCGTCTCCTCCATGTCTTCCTTTTCCCCCCCTCCTTACCACATTTTCAGTGTTGCCAGTGATTTTACAGGCAGTGTGCTGGAGGCATGTGACTGAGGTTTTTTAAACTCCTGTAACGATTTACATTTGCTCTTAGGTTTCATTTTTAGCTAACACAATCCATATGAGATGTTAGGGGATCTCACCCTGCACTAAGCTGTGGTTAATCCTCCTCACCCTATTGCTAATCTGAACTGACTTGGATTCCCATCCCATGCTGCCTTGGGCTTGTTGAAACTGGGGTAGCTTCTCTTGGGGTGATGGCCTTTGTGTGCCAGTGACAAAAAATAATATAAGGTACTTAAATATTAGTATTTTTTGTCCACTTCATGTTGTCATTTCTCATTTTTCACTAATAATTTCAAGTTGCAGTTTCTAGTGAACATTTTCTGAGGGCAGGAAGTGCTGTGACATCCTTAGAAGCAACTTCCAGAGTTAAGAGTTAATGTTTTGCAATGGCTGCATTGGCACCTGTGGTCCCTACTGAAAGTATCCCAGTGTTGTGTTTCTCTGCTTTGGAGCAATAATTGGAAGTATGGGTGCAGTGCTCCAGGGGACAGTCAGAGGCTGCAGCTGCAGGCAGCTTCCAGGAATGAGCACCTTTCCCCCCATGCCTGTAAAACCTCTCTCGTGCCTGGTTTTTGCTTTACCTTTGAAGTTGCTTTCTCCAGGTCCTGACTTGCAGAGATTCAGACTCTTACCCTTCTTGCTAAAAGCCAACTCCTCAATCCTTCCATTATCTGGCTCGTGTGAAAGTCTCAGTTGTGGATTTCAAAGCTTCTCTGTGAACTGGATGTGCCTGTGATTTAACTGGGAGATAGCCAGCAGCTTCAAATGGGAAATTCACTTTCTGTGTGGAGCAGATAGTGCTACACAGTCCTGAGAAAAACCCATCACACACACACAAAACAAACTGTGGCAACCCCTTGGGATAATGAAGATTTCTTTATCCTCAGGTTTTGCAAACACTCTAAGTATTGAGTAATCATCTTCTAGCTGGTCTTAGAAGTAGCCCCCCCAAGTTCACCTGCAACCAGTGAAACAAAACCCTTTTTATGAGGTCATTCTTCTCATTCACTTCTGTAATGGAAAGGTTGACTCACCAGTCCCAGCCCTGGAGAGGTAGATATGATATCTACAGTGTCATTTCACTTTTTCAGCCCTGTTATGCCACATATTAGTCAGAGTTCATTTATTTCATTAGTTTACTTTGTAAAGCAATTACATAACTGTTGCCACAATAGGACTAGAATGGGCTTTTACATTTACTAAAATAACTTAGCAATTAATTTCAAATGATCTCTGTGCAGTAATCTCCTACATATAATAGAATTATTCAAATGTCTATGAACATTTTACACACAGTATTAGAGTGAGTAAGATCAATCAAAAATTAATTGCATCCAAGGCATCAGTATAGCCTTCTGGGATCAGCTGGAATGCCAGTATGTCACAATAAAGTCATAATAATTGATGTAGCATTGAATCATGCCTTTGCTTCTCCCTGATAATGGCAATTTTATTAGCTGAGCAGGCTAGGTGGAAAAATGAAAAGAAAAGAGAAATAAAAGTACGTTAAATACCAACTAGTGGCCATTAACTTTGATTTAATTCTGTGCTTATATGGTTTATCACCTGACACTTTCTGTATGCTTAAAAAAGCTTGTTTTGTACAATTGCACTTCCCCTGTGCTTCCTATTTATATATATGTAGAGAAGAATGGAGTATATGGCTGAGCATTCAATTCAAGCTGTCAACCCAAAATATTTCTTCTGAACTTTGATTTGATGACTTGGGCAGTTAGCATGAAAAGTATCTCTGCTAATAAGTGTTTGGTTTTTCCTGGGCTTCTTTCTTTCTCAAAGTGGGACTCTTGGATGATTTCTGCAGTAGAAGAAAAGTGTGGATATCAAAATATTTAATGATTCGTTTTCTCACTAGCAGATTTATTCTGGTTTTTTTTTTTTGTTTGTTTTTGTTTTTGTTTTGGTTTGGTTTGGGTTTTNTGTTTTTTAATGTTTTTTTTTTTTTGTTGTTGTTGTTGTTGTTTGTTGTTGTTGCTGCTTTTGTTTTTTTTAATTAATAAACCAGGACTATTGCTGTATCACAACTACTGAAGAGCTGTTGAACTGAATTAATACTTTGGTTTCTTTGTCTATGGGTATTGGGGAACAAAGAAATTCATTAGCTTCAAATTCAACTACAAACTTTTTAATGTTTTCAGAAAATCTGTGAACTAGATGAGAGTTTGTGATCTTTATTTGAAAAGCCACATTGACAGTCAGCAGGTATAGAAAGATAGTGAGTGAGAAGGCAAGCAGGGGTGGTGAGGGGCAAAATTGCAAGAAAACCAGACTGTTACCTTGGATTAGGGGGACATGGGTGGTAGCTGTTGTTTTGTCTTGTTTTATTGCACAGGGACCTGAAAACAGGTGGTGAAAATAGTTAAACACACTCAACTTGGTAGAGCTGTAGCTGGGTATTCAGGTGGGAAAAACATTCAAATATGAGATGGAAATCCAGATCTACAAAATTCTGAGCTGTCAGGCTTCGTGAGTAATGCAAGAAAGTGATATAAGAGTCTGAAGGCACATTGGTGCCTGAGAGCTGGCAAAGGGAGCAAAGCAGATTAATCCAGGACTAGAGGAAGTCTTGTGAGTCCACACAAAGTGAATTTTTCCCTGAGTTTGACTGTGTCAGCAATGCTGTTGTATATTGTTCTCTTTAGTGCTTCATCTACCCAGTCTTATTTCCTTATTTCCTCTTACTGCTACATTCTTAAAAGCAAGAGCAGAATCAAACCTGCAAAGCTGTGGTGCTTGTGAACAGGCAGGAAAACTGAGCGAGCCCCAAATTGGCTGGATTCAGCTTGTTAATGGTGGAAGGTTGAAAACAAATATGAAAGTCTTTGAACTTTCTTCTCAAGATCTGCTCAGATCCTGATAGATCTATTTAAAAGCACCTGTATTTCAGCAGAGAAACTGTTATCCACTCATTCCTGGAGGGCAAAGCCAAGGCAGTAAGTGGAGAGGTGGAGTGACTCCAAGTGATTGAACTATTGCAGCATGTGGGTGACTTCACAGATAAAACAACTAGAACCTGACCTCTGATCAGGGCATTTCATCACTACAGAGCTGCCAAAATTACATTATCAGAAAAGTAGGTAAAGCATGGAAAGGGGCTGAGGAGGAAAAAAAAAAGCTTTGAAAGTTTAAAAACTTACATCCCTTTCAGGGCTGCAATTTTTCAGCCTGCATTTAAACAGCAGAGTTTGATTTGTGAAAAAAGCCAAACTAAAGCCAGTGTAGCTGGCCCAGTCCTGCTGGCAGCTCAGCTGTCAGAGGGCTGGATTCATCCTGGTTTTCAGAACCTGATGTGTTTGAGCTGGGCTGAGAGCTGTGCTCTGCAACCAACTTGCTACTCAGCCTGATTTTGCACACTGGCTCTGGAATGCCTGCCTTGCTTGGGTGTGCTTAGACTGCAGGCTGCTTGGATTTGCCCTGCAAGTTGGTGACACAGTGATAGATGGTTGTACAGACAGATATTTGCTAAATATGTGCAAGAATGGGATTGTGACTGTTTGTGGGAATCTAAAAGGCAGGAAAAAGAAGGGAGAGGTAAGATAGGTCAGCAATGTATGGTGTGCATATGGTAAAAGCACAGCAGTTTGCAGGAAATTTCCTAAATTATAACTTTCTAATTTACTCGTCGTTTAAATTTATCTGGAACATATATCTGTGGAAGTGCAAAGCCCTCATGTTTGAGAGGCAGTAAAATTAACCAACATAAAGATGCTGAACATACTGCAGATTATGTAGCTGCAATTCTATGATGGGAAAAATCCATTCCCTCTTCCATTAACTGATTATGGATTTTAACATGCTACAGGTATTATCCAAATATTTTTTTAATGCTTAAACCCAAATTAAAGGGGATGGGGTTAATTCACTGGTGTCATAAGGTTGTATTGTCTTGGCAGATGTTACCAGTCGGACTTTCTGATTAAACTTGCCCTTCAGGGCTCCTAATTTGAAATGAAATGCAAAATTAAGGCATGACAGAAATATTTTTCACAGTCAACAGATCAACTGTCAGATTCTGAGAAGAATTACCTCTCACTAAGTTTCCTTTTAACCCAAGTAACCTGCAAAAAGGCTTTTTGAAGTACATGGCATCGACAAGTGGCACTGGATACCGAAGAGCCAGCTCAGCCTTTTTAATAAAAATCAGTGATTCCTGAGAGTAAAAACTGAACAACACCTGTGTGTTTGTGTGTGTGGTGTGTGTCTGGCTTTCCCTTGGATGGACTGAAATTATCTTTCATGCTTTGAAATAGTGTTGATCTTTCCCTAAGTGGAGGAATTTCATTTCTTTACTGGGGAATGTGAGGATATCTCCTTGCCTGTTACTGCATCTCTGGGTCATTTGTCACAACCGCTGTGTTTCAGCACAGTTGAGGTGTTTTAATGGCTTTAACCTGATTAACCTGCAGACAGTTTATTATTTTCTATTATTTTTCCCTACCTTCCCTTTCCCTTTCTGTATCTCTCCCTTCCTCTCTCCCTCAGTGCTGCCCTTTCAGTAGCTGGTTTGTTTAGCACTGAGCCATTGGATTCCTTTGTTCTCTGAATGTTTTTCTGCCAAGTTCTGGGTTCTCTTTTACTCCTGTTGTACAAGATTTTACTGGTTGTATCCTCCAACACAAAAAGTGAAATTAATTTTGGTAATTAATGCTTGACTTCTTATAGTAATGAAGAGTTTATTAGATTGCTTGTAATTATATAATTTATTTCTCAGTGTGAAGAGAAATTTTTTATTTGACTCAAAATTGAATCATATTTGAGTGATTTAACTAAGCTATTATTTGTGACCTTCATTTGCACAAGTATGCTTTGCTCTTTACTGGCAATACCTATGAGGCTCTGCATTTTTTTTTCTATTTATGTGATCTGATTTATAGTTGTGTTATAGATGGTATAGATTAATTCCTGCTTCTGTGAAATATAAAATAATGGTGAAATAACTTATGTTCATAAGCCAATGGTACATGTGAAGCGGTACGCGGAATGAATAAACTCCACAACCAGGTTTAGTTATGCAGTGGGTGTGTATGTTAGCGCCTGGCACAAGCGAGATAGCTCTCGTGAAAACTTGTGCCCCGAGCCTCGGGCTGTCCCACAGCTTTATTCACAAAGGTATTCCGTATGCAATACATTGCACAACTTTCCCATGCATATTCAACCCCTGGCCCCGCCTGTCCTCGCCTTGTATGGCAATCAGATCCACGCCCTCCTGGCCATGCCTTGTTGGCTGTGGTGGTCGCACGGGGGGGTTCCTGGTGGTCTCTGAAGCTGAAGGTGATCTTCCTCATGACTGAACTTTTGAACTTTTTCTCCTTTTGCATGCGCTTTTGGTCCCTTGGTTCTTATCTGGGTATTCCGTGGCCTTAATGAGCTTGGAGACAGAGGGGTTTCTTTATCTGGGCTTTTTGTATCTCTTGGTCTTCTCTTGGTATTGTTTTCTATGCAAGAAACCTCAGAAGTTTGCATTTTCCTATGCCCTTTGTACCATGGCAGGGGTTTCTTAAGTAAAAAGGTTAAAATTCAACACATAGCTCTACAGACTATATTTTAAATGCTCAATTCATATTGCTATTTTAAGTGAACTCCAAAATCTCTATTTCACATGTATGAAAAATCTCTAAATCTCACAGGCAGAGAAGGGGCAAGGTTGCTTCACAGGGTTATGAAACCATGAGCAGCAGCGAAGGAGGGCTTAATTAACAAACCAAAAGACGTGGCTCCAACAGAGATGAACCTCTTCCTGGGACTGACTGGGGAACACCCGGGTGATGATTGACCAACAAGTGCCCAGGATGGAGATAACCAGGGTCGTTCACCCCTCGCATCTGAATGCCAGATGGTTCCCTAACTCTGCATCTGATCTCATCACTTCCCAGAAACGGCTTTGTCCAAGTCCAGCTCAGAGAAAGAAGGCCTCATGGAATAGGAGAACCTCTGCCTCAGGCAGAAAAAACTGTATAAAAACCGACCCGATGGAGGCGGCAGGCGTGAACAGAGGGGCTCTGATGCGATAGAGGTCGGACCAGAGTTCACCCAACGCCGATCCCGGGCTCGGCACTGTCCCTATTCATTGTGGCTATCCAACTTACATTTTGATTGAGAAATAAAACTTTGATTTTTATTACTAAATTGGCTGAATCACTAATTTACCTATAACAGTTGTGAAGTACAAAGTGTTTTTTCTCCCCAGAGGTGTACTTTTGTAAACAATTTTCAGTCAAGTATGAATTTATCTACAGCTTATTTTTTTCTTAAAATTACAGAAAAAGCCTAGTGAAATTTTGGGCTCTCCAAATTCACTCTCTGTCAGGAGTGTAAGGTGCAGTCAGAGATCAAGCTGGCATTGGAATTCAGTTGACTGATGTGGCTTCTGCTCCTCTCCTGAGTTTTTCTCTCACAGGTTTTTGTTTTGCAAATTTAGGGCTACTTTGAGAGTTCTGAGAATACTCTAAAAATTTAGCTTCCTACTGGAGCATTCAAATTTTGTATTTCTATAAATGGATTTGTGAATAAGACTCTCTTAATGTTTTTGTTTTACAGTAACTGGAAAAAAGGAGTGTTTTTCAAATGAGGAATACTGGGAAATAGCTCCATGTAAGACCATTTATCTGTTTCCTGTAGTCATGGGCTACATTACTGCACATAATGCTCATGTGCCTGAAGCAATGCCATATTATAGCAGCAAAAATAATAGCAATGTCATTTTAATAGTTATATGGAATTATTTCCCATAACAGAGAAGTTATTCTTACTGAGAGGAATAGTGGGTTTGTCTTTACAAACAAGTTGTGGGTCTGCTGGTAGATAAAACTAGCACTGGGAGATAAAAGAAATAATGGGAAGAATTCCACTGATTGATGAATGGAAAAAGATATTTGCTTTTACAAATAAACTCTAGGTTTGTTGATAATTGAAATTAGACATTGAAAGATGAAAGAAACAATGGGAAAGAAAACCCCTAAATTCTGTAAAGATTAAAAATGGAAAGAGAGGGTTATACATTAGAGGGGAATCTTTGGGATCAGGCGTTCCTGGAAGTCTGTCCCTCTCAAGTACCTCAGCCAATGGGGAAAGAGAGAGGGAAATGCGGCCGGGAAATTAGGATAAAAAGGAGGCTGCGTCCTCCAAAAATCCGAGAGACCCCAGGGGAATGCCCCCTGGCCTCTCCCTTTATTTGAATAAAGTAAAGGGACTCCTCTGTCTCCTTTTTGGACATAAACCTCTGATGTTTGTGGATTAATTTTCCTTACATTACCTTAGCTGTTTTTTCTTTTTTTTCCTTACATGGTTCTCCAGGGCAGAGCTTTTGTGACGTTAATAGAGCTGGGTATTGTCTTCATGTTTTAAAGCTGTTCATAAGCATATACTGGCTGTTACTGAAGCACCTTACCGGAAGGAAATATCAGTGACTAATGAATGAGGCTGCTTTCTTCATCTGCAGTAATATGCTTTTCCAATGTATTTCTTCATTTATATTTCTTTTCAAGGTGTTTTAAAGATATTCTGACTTTCTTATTTTAGGTATGGACCTTTTAATTCAAATTAATAGAGTAGCAATAACTTTTGACAACTTCAGGGAGAACAGAGACCTCCTAGGCCTGGAGCCTGGAACCTTCCAGTCTCTACCAGTTCTATTGCATGAAGATCTTAGCTGAGACTTGATGCTTTTAAGCAGCATCCTTTAATGCAAGACATCACTATTTGGCATCTATTTTTACTCTCTGAATGAGAGATATTCAGTGATGATCTTTCCCCTTGTGGGAGGAGCAATGCCATTAGACCTTTTGTATTTACAGCACTCTGAGTTTTCAGCATTGGTGGAGTGGGAGAGGAAGAAGGAACCCAATTTCATTGCTTTCCTTTGTTCTGCCAAAAGATGGAGTAAATGATCTTCTGAACTGCCTGTGCTGCTAATTGATTTCCTTGGCAACCAGGAACTTTTCCATAAGGAAAGAAGGTTTTCTGTTGCCTTATAGTGTTAAAGCTTTGTACGTCTCATAATCTGTGCTAAATGTAATGGGGCAGTTCTTCTTAATGAATTGACCAAATTGGTTGGTAACAGATGGGTTGATGACAAATGGGTTAATTAGTAGTCTTATCTAATCAGTTTTTGTTTCAATTATTTTGTCTACTTATGTGTGAAAGGGTTATTTTAAAACAGTCCTTTCACCTCTTGCAGAGAAAAGAAGTATCTCTGTTGTTGGTCAAAGCAGTCCCTTCTACAAATATAGGGACCCTCATCAAATCAAACTAAAAACAGTATTGGCGTGCCATAATTGCAAGTGGAAAAGTTGGCATTTTCAGTGATGCAAGCTTTTTTTGGACAGTTGCTGTGGGACACTAAATTTCTTTGGCAAATAAACCTGTGCTGTAAGCGTAGCTGGATATATATTGTCTTTTTCTGCAGACTTTCACTGTCCATCCTGAAATTACCTGTTGGATTCTAGTGGCTGAGCTTCTGCCATCAATTACACTGGCATGAATAGGTTTTGTTTTTTCCTGTACCTTTGTCTCTGAATTCACCTCACTCAGTGTCTGCCTTTGTGACAGGATTCTGTCTAATTGTTCCTCTCAGGTATGCACCGAGTGACTCCACACAATTACTAACCCCTCGAGTTAGGGGCTGCCAATCTGAACCATTGAATAAGAAGTGCTGGGAAGACTAATCAGGATAAGTTGAAGGAGGCTGAAATCTCAGGAGACAGACTATGCAATTTAGATTCATCAGGTAAATGAACAACAGACATGTACTGTGGGTAAAACTGGTCCCAGAGTGGCCTTTTTTGCGTGGTAACACCATGGTGATTTTCCAAAGGTGCAGCATGGTGAGCTGCTGTTTTTACAACAGCCTTTAGTACATGTGTTGCATCTAATGTCTTGTGTCTTCCATTGCTTAGACTTTATTTTCCCCCAGCAATCTCATTTATTTGTAGAAATCTCATTTATTTGTAGAAATCTCACCTGCAGAAGTGGTCTCATTTGACTGCTTCCAGAAAATCCTTTTTTCAGTCCTGACTTTGTAGCTCTTCAGAGAATTGAAAGATGGAGGACTACTTTTAACTTTGAATGTTTCCGGTAATGCAGATTTTCGCCTTTAAATGTCAGTAACTTGCAGTCTTGGAACAGAAGTGAAATGCCTGGTGGGTGGCATAAATGGGGCAGAGAGGTTAAATTGCTTATTTGGATGTACTTGGGAAGTCTGTGTCAGAGTGCATTCCAGAGTAGTGTTTGGATTTTGTATCTATTTCAGGTTACAGATGATTCTATTATCAGCCTCCCAGTATGAAATTTTAGACATAACTCCTTGATTCCTTCATGTCCTACAAAAAAAACCCACAAAAGTAAGCACTTAATAAATCATTATGTGAAATGAAATGCAGTGTGGGAAGATGAAGGGATGACATTGCCAAACTGGAAGGTCATTTTGGTGAGTCAATGAATTTTGTACATTTTGGGCATTACAAACACTGGCAGCTCTAATTGTGTCTTACAAGACTTTATTCAGCTTTCAAGTGCATTTATATAACTTTCACCCATTATTGTAAAAAATTGCTAGATATTCTAGCTGGATCACAGGTTCACAGGAAGAATGCTCATACTTAGAGGATGAGGAGGAGAAAAGCTTTGATTCGACATGTTGTGATGAGTTTTTACTGAAATAGAGTCCTTTGCAGTGCCATATTTGCATATTGCACTTTTCTCTAAATAGAAAGGACTCTTGGGCTTGCAGCAGCTTGTATTTGAAATACTCTGACTTTGTTGCCTATTCTACATAAGGCATAACTATCTGGAAGAACAAACTTAAATGTTAATGAATTCAACTGCTTTATCCTATATGTATTCATTTTAGGAGAATTGGAAGATGTGAGCTGAAAAGAAAGGGAGTTAAGGGAGGAAAATAGATGCTTTGTGTAAATCAGTTGCTTCTAAAAGTAGATTTTTCTTTTCAGGTCGAAGTACCATTTCAGAGGCAGTCAATATGTATAATGCACAGGTTTGCTCCTCCATTGCTTAAAAAATATCAGTAAATAATCTAAAATCTGATACTGTTGATGTGGGCAAGGTGAAGTAAATTGAAATTTACAGGCCACAAAACCAAACATTTGTGAACTGGAGCAGGTTGTGAAGAATTGTTGCCAATCCTGTGGTGTTGTGAGGTTGGCCTGGTGTTAACTCTGCCATTGCCTTGTGCTGCATGAAAGGCAGAGAAAGGTCTTCCAATGTGGAGATGATCAATGTAATTTTGGCAGCTTTAAGGTCCCAGTTACTGTAGATGTTGAAAATGTGCTTTTCCCCTGACATCCTGCATGGTTCCATTTAAACAGAAGCAGATTTAATACACTGAGGTAGACCAGAGTGTGCGAAACTCTCTGAAATCCCATTGTTTTATTCTCTGCTTATTTTAGCTGTGCTGGGAGCTCTCTCCAAGCTCTGTACATCATTTTATCTGTGCTGGGATGCAGGGGTGCTGCTGAAATGCTCACTGTGGAAATGGGCACTGTGCAAGAAGCAAGTGGCCTGTGGTGTCTGCTTGTGTGGGCACAAGGACTTGATTTAGAAGTTATCTGTGGCTGTATTGGTGGTACAGACAAAACAGGACTGGTCTCACTTCATCAGTTGTTTACATCACACACATAAAATGTTCATTTCTTCACGTGCCCTGGCACAAGGCACAGGGCAATGATAAGACTGTTGGTATAAATATCTTTCTGTCAAAGAATTTAATGCCCTAAAGTAAATTGGTTTGAGATACAGGATTAGTCTGCAGTCTAAGTGCTCAGAAGTTGGTTAGACACTCCAGTTAAAGGCATTCTCTGACCTCTTTACAGAGGAAATTGCAAACTGCAAGTCTCTTGGTTTAAGTTTGATTTCTGGATATCCTCTTCTTTGAGCTGCTGAGAACAGGCAGAGTCATGCTGTAGCTTTGGTTCTAGAATGTGTTAAAGGGGGTTGTTTCATCTCTCACTGTAGCATAAATCTACAGCTGGAAAGAAACACTAAGTGATATAATCACACACACCTTGATTATATTTTATCTGTTTTATCTGATCTTGCTCCTTTTGAAATCACAAAACTGTCTTTGAATTAAAGTGGATTGCAAATTTAAAATAAGTTGTGTCTAAATTCCTGTGTGTATATATAAATCTTAGAGATTGAAAGTTATCCTGTTGGTGTGCTGCTTTTTAAAAGCAATATTGCAATGTTGACAGTGCAGTTTAAATTGAGGTATGCGTTTGTGGCAAGGTTGAGTGAGCTCCCACATCTGTCTTTTAAACCTAAAATATTGACAGTAATGTAATCAAAGTTCTGACTTTCTATAGAAAGTTTCCTGAGGCTGTCGGTCAGAAACCTATTAAATCTGAAAAAGAAACAAAACCATACTCTGCTAAAGCTGAGTGAAGCTGGATTCAGAAAAATCCAGACCTCCACTGAATCTGTCTTATTCTTGACATGAGACTAGCACAGACTTTGTGAGCTTTTCCACATTTCTTTCCTTGTGCTTATTTTTTAGCATTTAAAGAGGAGAATGTACTGGAAGGCCCTAGAGCTGTTAATGGCTTTTTTTTTCCTCCCTTCTCTTTGTCTCTGCTGTGTTTAAAACCATCCACTGGGGCTATTCCTGCCAGGGCCTTTTCTATTTAAATCTTTAACTTTCCTGACGTAAAGTTTTCTTTTCTTAATGAACTGACTTTTTAAATGCATGGATTTGTTTGAAAAAAATTCAAAAGGAGCAATCTGAAGTTTTTAAAAAATTATATTGCCTTAATTCCTAGCTACAGTGTGTACTTAATGATGGGACTAGTGGCATTGATGCACGTCTTCCAGTTTGCTGACCCATGACCCTTCATTTGTTACTTTTATTCTAGTCTGGAATACATTTTAACCACCAAAGTGTCTGATGTGCTCATTACAGAAAATTGTGCTATTCTTTCAAGTTTCTGTCAAATTGTTTAGGGAGAAGCCTCCATTTGCATGAGTGTCTATAAATAAATAATGATTTTTTGTAAACAGTCTTCTATTTGCTCTGTTGCAGCTTCTAATTTAAAATATATTTCTAGCTGTAATCCATCTTACAGTTGGTTGCTCAAGCTAATAGCAGAAAGTGATTAAAAAAAAATACATCCAGTTGTGTGGCTCCTACTTCACATGTCTCTGACTTGCTACTCATGACATCTCAAACACACTAAAAAGGAGTGTCCACTCTAGGCACAGGCAGTGTTCTCAGAGGTGCTTTGTTTTAATGTCTCAGGTTTGTGAAGGTAGGACTGGATGCTGACCTTTCCGAAATTATTACAACTCTCCACTGTGTTCTTTATGTTAAAATAAAAAGCTAGTTGACTGGACATGAATACACCAACTCTGCTCCCTTTTTTCCTACCTGTCTTGCAAATGCCTCAAGCTTGGGGCTCGTTAGTCTTGTTTTCTTCTGTACTCTGATCTGTCTTGAGAGCATCCCATATCCCCTGCAGAAGAGGGAAGCTGGATTGGTGATGAATCACAGGTTTTCTTTCCCAGGCAGTTATTTAGCCTAGGTGTTTTAGGAAGGGGGAGAATTCAAGGAGTGTTCAGTGACCTTCCCACTCACCCTGCCATATGGTTTAGTGCTGGCAGAACAGTCTGTGCTTCCCGTGGGCCCTGCTGGGCACACCCCAGTGGTGACACAGCCATCTGAGTTTGCTGTGTGTGGTATTTTGGACAGTCTTTCTCCTGCAGGTGGAACATTTTATCTGTGTCAGGAACGTTCTGCATGTGTAACTGAAGAGGATTTTTTTGTTTACCTTTACTGCCTGGCCCGTTGCCTTATTTTTCTCCCTGTGCACATGTGAGGGGATCCCCTAATGTCCTCATCCCCTCATTTCCCCTAAGTGTCCTAGGCATGGCCCAAAGGGCTTTCAAAGCACCAGGGACACAGCTATGGGGAGTAGTGGTGCTGCAGAATGTGAAAACACAATGCAAACCCAGCAGACCTCACAGCCCCCTGAGGGGCACCAGGTAGAGCTAAAGGATGGGACATGTCCAGCTGGGTGAGGTGAAACTAATGCTCAAGGCAAAGCAGCAGGGCAGTGGTGGAAGCAGAAATAAATCTGAAGTTGTCCGAATCACAGGTTTTATTGCTCTGTGTTGTTGCCTTCAGTGTAGGTAATCTAACTTGGTCAACTCAAAGCATCACATCCAGAAGAAAGGAGCCTTTCCCCTTGGTTGGGAAATTATGTGGCTGCTATGAAGAGAGTAATGTTATTAAATACAGAAATAAAGTTATATTACTCATTCTGCCACTTTTGTTAGGAGTCAGTAAACAAATATTTGTTCTGTTGCCTTAGTTCCTCTAACTATTGTGACCCCCTGGCTCTGCATACTTTTGTTTTGTAGGCAAATTATTACTTTGTGATTTGATTTTGTGGAAATACAATATAAATGAAATATAAATGGCATAAACAAGATGTTAAGAGTTTATAACAATATCTTCTATAGATTCCTATGGTGTGAAAGCTGCTGGTAGTAGTTTTGTCTCCAGGGCTAAAGTAAGGCTAAGAACATGTTTGTTGCTTTAATGTTAATCCTGGAAAAGTAGTCATCTAATAGTTCAACAGCAATGATTTTCTATATACTAAAAAAAGCGATAAACACAAATAAAACAAGGAATGTTCATAGTACTCGGTAGGAAGAAAAATCTGATGTGGGAAATCATAAACCCTGGAGTTGATGGGCTATTTTCTCCTAGATTTGGATCTCTAATGTTTCTGGACTGAGATAAATATTCTTGCTCTTACCTTTATTGTTCTGTTTTCATTACAGTTAATATCTTAATCTGCTTTCCTAAAACTAGAGGAAACCATTACAGCTTTTATGTGCACATTGGTTCTCTGGGAGTTTGTGGCTGTGTGATTTGGGCACAATCTGCTAAGTTGGGCAGAGTCTGCTGAGTAATTTTCTTCTTACTGTTCTTGTGGTGCAAGGGATGAAAACATTGTGTTATGAAGAATGTTGGAAACTCTTCTAGGCTTTTTTTCTGATTTTTTGTAAACTGCTCAGAGTATCCTGTAGTGCTTGATGTGAGTTAGGTGCCTTGCATAATGCAATTCCCACATGTTGAGAAGTGAGCTGTAGTGTGCTTGTTTGGCCCAGAATAGCCTAATTCAGACACTTTTCCAAACCTGGATCCTGTTTGTAGCAATGCTTGGGCAGTGCCTAGGAAAATGCTTAAGAGCAGGAGAAGCACATAATAACATTTCCCTCACTATTACAGTGAGCCACTTTATTTCTGAACCTTTGTAAATTCTTATATCCTCAGGGAATGAGTTCTATAATGTAATTACATATTGCAATTTCATTTGACATCCTATAGCTCTTGTATTACAAGAGTTATTAAGCACTTTTTTCTATCTAATTTTTCCCTGTCTTCTAATATTTTAAAAATCTTCATCATACTCTTATCTGCCTCTTTTCCAGATGTAGTACTGTTATATTTAGTTTAGAGCATGCTTATTCCTTTGTTAATGATTCCTAGTATTTGATTTGATTTTTTTAACTGCTAATGAAGTCTGAGTTGAGGTGTTTACAGACGTGTAGATTGTGACTTCAAAATCTCATTCCCAGATAAAAGTTTCCAAGTCAGTCACTCTGTGTATAAAGTATGGATCATCTTTCTTTGCGTGCACAACTTTGAATTTGTAAGTATAGTTTTATCTGCTCTTCTATCAGTCACTCAGCACTGTCAGAACCCTCCACAAGTCTCTGCAGACAAGTTATATTTTTATTAGTATAGATGCTTTCTCATAAGCAGAATTTCTCATCTTGGTATTCACCTCTTTTGCAGATAATTTATGAATATGTTGAACAGTTTAGCCTTTAGCAGAAATCTGTGCTATGCATGATTTCTACATGATTGCTGCTTGAGCAGTGGGGCCTCACTGGAAGCTTCCGGGGTTGGACGGTGAATTTATTTTTGTATAAGATGGTGGTTTTACTTTTTGTATCATTCATTTGTGAGCATTTAACCAATTTAACAGGAATATTTCTGTCCCTCACAGATTACTTTAATGAGAAATGTCACTGATATGTATGATCAGAAGCCTTATGGAAATCCAGCAATGCTATATCAGGCAGATATGTCTTGTCCATATGCCTGTGACTTTTTCCAAGAACTCTCGTAGCTCACGAGTCGTGATTTTCTTCTAGAAACATTGTGTTGCCTCTTCCTCCATATGTTCTGTTTATGTATGTGTCCTTAAATTTTCCTTCACTTCTGGCAGATCTCCTGCAGCATAAACCTGAAGTTCTGGTCTATAGTCCTTTAAATTCTTTAAATCTGAGTGCTTTTAAAAATTGACACTGCAGTTTGCTACCTTCAGTTTCTTTGGCATCAAGAGCAGGTTACATCCAAGCTATTTCATTTATTTCCCTTAGTACTCAGGTGTTTGATTCCTGACACTGCACTTCTATTTGCTTGCTTCTACACAAACAAAAGGAAGAGAAAATAATTCAGATTTCGTATTATTTTGATGTGAACTGGATCAATACCACAAGACAAATAGTCCTGGGCTGTTGTGAGAATACTGGGATAGAAATAATTGATGTGTGCATCTAGTGGGGACAAAAAAGGAGAAGCCCCTTATTCTTATTGGAAAACTATCCCTTCCAGTAGAAGTCATCTTTAAATTCAATAATCTGTATTGTCTCTGTGATCTAACAAGGATTTTAATGGGCTGGGTGAATCCAGTGTCTTGGCACAGGCAGTGGATTCTTGGGCCTGTAGGAGCTCTGCTCTGTGAGAGTAATTAGATGTCATTAGGAGGGAGAAAGAAGGTATTGTTTTAAGTGGCTTGTATGGGATGAGATGGAGGGAGGCCAACTTCTCAGCTGTTTCTAGGACATGGATAGATTGTGTAGGTTTGTGGAGAGCTTAATCCAGCTGCTCAATATCTGACTTCACCCTTGTGCTGCAGGTGTGTTGTCAGGGTGCATGGCAGGACAGTCTAGTTGTGTGGAGCAGTTTTAGTCCATGCTGACTTCCTCAGTGTTATGTTTGTTTGTGACATGTTATTCCTGATGAAGTTTCTTACCTGTCTGTGTCAATGTTACTGTAATAGCAAAGCTTTTCCCAACCAGCAGATAAACAGAGTGGAGTTAATTGCTGTGTCTGCAGCTACCTGTGCCAGCAGAGAATTGGATTTGATAGAAGAAAAAATGAATGCTTTCCAAAGTCAATTCATAATAATTTTGGCCTCATTTTCCTTTATATTGGTAACTAGTTTAGTTTTTCTCCTGTTCACAACAGTGGCAATGAGCAAAAATTAGGCCTTCCTATATATCTGTTTTCATTAAAAAATGGCATCCATTACTCTTTTTACTTATTCTGTTTGTGCTGCAGACAGAATAAATACTTGTGGTAAGCTATCAGAAGTCTAGAGTCAAATGACAGAGATGGAAAGAGTGTTGTGCAATGTGAGATAAGGGCAATTGGTTTACATAATTTGGTGTATGAGTGACTATTTTAGAGACAGATTGTGTATGTTTCTATTTGAGCTCTCCCTCAAAATACATAGTATATATGCACTTTATAGCAACAGAGTATTCTGGTAATATTTGTCTACAGTATACACCAGGGAGTCAAAAAATACCTGTATTTGTTCAAAAAGAAGCTGGATATTTTTGAAAACAGTTGAATTTGGCTTTTTTTAAGCTTGGTAAAATGCTGAGTTCTTTTTAGACCTGTTTCTTTTTGCTCTGTTTGGTCTTATCAGGCCTTTGTTCATCCAGCAATTAAAATGTAATGCTAACACCTTTATAGGCTATGGATCCCATTTAGAAGCATCTTTTCAGTTACAGAAAAGGACAGCATCATCAGGGGAAGAATTGTACACATTTAAAAAACATATCACAGGAAAAAAAACCCTCTGTGCCCTTAATTAATTCTTTCTCAGCCTTATAATATAATTTGTAAGTCTGATACCTGCATTGTGACAGAAAATAGTTTAAGGTCTGCTTGCCCTGTCTGCAGGCAGCTGGTTCTATTTTCTTTCATCTATCTAATAGCATTTATATTTTATGCAGTTAAAATGACATTTTACAGTTGGCTCAAGGCAAAACTGTACAGTCGAGTTTTGAATCTTTTCAAGGACAAAGGTTCCACAGGAGGGGTGTGGGTGTACAAATGTGTGTGAGATTCACAGGAGCACTTTCATGGCACCACTGCTGTGCCAGTGTGATTATGATGTGAACTAATTAGCATGATGTCATTGTGTCCCCAAGTTTGAAGCTGATGTTTTGAGTGTTGCCAGATCTCTTTCAGAGTCCTTCTGCTTCTGCTGGAACACATTTTAGGAGAGCAACTATCTACAGTGCCTCTAAAATATATTTGTTTCTAGAAAATGGGATCACATTGGTGCATGTTACACCTTACATAGTGCTGTTATTGCAGCCCCTAGCAGCAAATCTCTTTCTTGCTTTGTACTACAGCTGACTCTTCTAATCCAGTTCACTGTAACTTTTTGGCCATCCACTAATAGAGGGTTGTTTATGCTATAATCCGGGCAAATTTCAAGATACATATTTAGTGTATAAAAAGCCTAATTTTGTGTGATCAGTCTAGTAGGAAACAGTCCATAGGTACAATTGATACTTTCTTTGGAGCATTGATCTCTTCACATAGCACACATGCTGAAACTTGGTATTGCATGACAGTGTATGCAGAGAGACATTAATGATTATTAGGATTGCATATTTCATAGAGGAATTTTCATAGTCAATACATAAAATTCAATCTTAGCTAATTGTGCTGTCACATGTGCTTTTACCAATACATTGATTTTTAAAAAGCTGCTGGTTATGTTTTCTGTTACACAACCCCTTTTATCTAGTTTCTGTGTTTAATGAATTTGAGATACACAAGCATTCAGAAGTGTTATATTTAGTTTGCGATTGGTTGCCTGACAACACAGATCAATCTTGTTCTTCCCCACCAGAGATGTGGAGAATGTTCTTGCTAGGCTTAAGAATACTTACGCACTTACACTGAGAAAAGGGATCTGTCAGCAGCATATTGCAGGTTTCTATCTGGTTTTTTTGGGTACCTTTTTAAGGTGTAGTTATTAGTTTATTAATAAAAATGAGGATTTCAAAATGGACCATTCAAATGTTGGGGAACAGCAGGTTTGCACCTGTGCTTGTCATTACAGAACAAGGAGGGAACCCTGTCAAAAATAAGTCTACAGTTGTACAAGTGAAGGCTATTAAAGCTTGGGAATAAAGAGAGAACTGACTCTATTCAGGGGGGTTCTGACCTCATGTTCCTTAACTTGAAAGCTTGATTTAGCTTGATTTTGATATTAATTCAGTCTCTCAGCAGCTTACTACTCTTCATTTTCACACACACACACACACACACACACACACGCATGAAAAAAAGGTGAAAAATGCTGTCTTCTATAAAATATTGTGAAGCTGTGCCCCATCAAGGACATACAGATCTTATGCTCTGAGCAGTGGAGGTCTTTGCCAGGCTGGTGTACTTGACGGCAATTACCTGGAGGGAGTGGCCCATGAGTGCCAGGGGCCAGGAGCTCACGGCAGATGGGCAGAGCCTCAGCCAGGAGCACCTCCAGCCCCCAGGGATGCCCTGGATGCAGAGCTCAGGCCCAGCACTGCAGCCTCTGGAACACTGGCTCCTGTTTCAGCTCTCACAACCCTTATGAGATGAACAAAAGCCATTTCTCTTGCTTGAAGGTCTGGTCTTTCCTGCCTTGCAAAGGCTTCCTGTAAATAATGTCTTTCCATTCATCAGGAAAGGTTGTTCAGGAAGTGGTAATAATGCTCAGATTTCTTGCAAAAAAAAAAAAAAAAAAAAAAAAGGCTTTTGTTAAGTTTGCGGGGAACCACAGCTTCTGGTGCATGGTGAAGTGATGAGCAAGATGGTGTTTTACACTTGACACATGAAAGAATTAAAAATAATTAAGAGAAATGGAACTTATTTTAAAAAAAACTATTCCAGCTGAATTTCTCTTTCCTTAAATTAATTTTTGTGCCTTTTCTCACCCCTCAAAGTGCACGAGGGAAAGAAAGGTCTTAATACCACTCTGAGAAAAAACAGAACTAGAGCTGAACTTTCAATTATCTTCATGTAATGTTTTGCTGCCATTGAGAAAATATAGCAAACCTTTTTGTTAGCAAAAATAATTTTTTTCATTAAATCCAATTCCTCAGTGGTAACATCTGTGTTGAGAAGTTTGCTAGCTTTATTAAGAATTCTGATTATACTGTGTTGTTGACTTCTGACTCTAATATATCTGAGTGTATCTTCCCTTACAGTGCTCACCAGTCTGCTGCTTATTCATATCCAGAGGCTGTGCTGGCTTTGACACTTCTAGGACTTCCTTCACCAAGGATCTCCTGTTTCTCGGTAATTCAAAGTCTGAAAATTGAGAGTGGATGCTGGTTTATTTCAGCACATATAGAGCTTTAGAAAAACTGTACCTTAAATCTGTCTCATTTTGATAATTGCTTTTAAAAATTGTAATGCTGACAGCACTGTAAATATCTCTGGCATCAAGAGATATTGTAAATATCTCTTGGTTTAGGTTTTAGTAAAGATTCTCTGCTGCGGGACTCATTTATTAGAGCAGTTGAAGGATAAGTACATTAGGAGAGTTTTCAATGAGTAGCTTATTGTGGAAATTGATAATTTCCTTGGGATTTGAACTCCCTGCCTGTTAAAGTTTGAATCCCTGACCTCTAAAATGCCTTCCAAAGTTATTACCATTTGAAGGTGCTGTGACAAAAGTTTATAGTCACAAATGTGGAACAGCATCAACTTTTTCTTCAGGACTTGTGTGGAGATTGGGTTACAGACTCAGGAGGATTTCCTCAGACACAGAGATCATGGCTGGCAGAAATACTGAAGAGATTGGCCTCTTGTGCACAAACTTTCTCTTTAATAGTTAAGTGCTTTTCCCCCAGTGCTGAGAGTACTATTGAAACTACTGAAAAGGTGTTTAATTATGAGTAGTAGCAATAGAAGTAACTTGTAGATCTGGTTATAATATCCATTCCTTATAAGTAAACCAGAGGAAATTTCTGTGGGGGGATTTCTCAGGTGCTGAATCTTTACAGAGGTGTGAGATAAGTATTGGTGTCATGGAAGTAATGTTTCTCTTGAAAATGTTATTGCTCATATGCTGCTTGAAAACTTTGTTTGCAGTAGATCTGGATGGCAACAAGTTCTGAATTGTTAAAACAAAGAACATCATGGAGGCCAGTCTGTTCTCTGCAGCTTTAAGCTTCAGCTTCATGGTGAGCAATGTTAAATATTGAACTGATTTTATTAAAAGCAGTGCAGGTCCCTCTTACTTAGCCAGTGATTGTATGGTAAGTGGATAAAAAGGTACTGAGTGAATCTCAGTAAGTCCAGAAATGAACTGTAGATATACATGTAATATTCCAGGTAGTACTTTGAACCTGTAAGGATGACTAGAAACAGACAAAATGATCTTTTTCAGGTGTTGGGGGTTGGATCTGTTTCTTTTGTGTTTGTGGAATTTTTTCCTGGTGGTTTTGCTAGGTAACTAACTGCTGGGTACTTATGGGTACTTGACTGAAACAAAGGAGGCAGCAGGTTTTTCCTGGGGAACAGCAGGGAACAGGACAGTTTGGTCTGAGGACACCGCTCCGAAAGGACTGGAGTACCAGGGGACCCTGCTGGTTTTCCACTGGATTTCTTCCCAGAGGAAGACTGGACTCATCTCATCACCACTGGACTTTCTACAGGACCATCTCCACTCCACAGAACTGCACCTATTACTCCAGGAGGATTTCATCTGGACTGCTTTTAACACCCTGACACCCAGGGTGTCAGGTCACATCTCTGACTCTGTCAGGGTTTTTCTAGGGTTTTCTTTGTTTTGTTTTGCTTGTCTCTCGGTGCTATTACATTTGTATTTTCTCAGGGTTTTTTGTTTAATATTCCTGGTAAAGAACTGTTATTCCCATTCCCAAATCACTGCCTGAGAGCTTCCAATTGCAAAATTAAAATAATCTGAGAGAGGGGGTTTACATTCTCTGTTCAAAGAGAGATTCCAGCTTTTGCTGGCAGGTACCTGTCTTTCAAACCAGGACATCAGGAGACTGGATTCTTCCCTTTCAGGTGCATATTGAATACCTCAGAGGAACAGCTGCTCTTTAATGGGAAAAATGGTAAGCCCTGAAAAGGAAAAGTGATAATTTTAATTGCATTTTTGATCATGATTGAAGTTGGGTGAGCAGCAAAATTGGTCTAAGTTTCTGTGTTTAGTAGAAGATTGTCTATATATGCACACATACAATATATATGCCATGGTTGAATACAGTTGTATCTATGGAAATATGCATGAGTTACTCTATAGGTGTGAGCTGTGGATTTTTAAAGTGAGTGCTCAGTTAAGAATCTGAATATCATTGCAGGACCTGCACTCTAGACATAAACAATAGCACCTATACCTTTGTGCTAGCCTAGTCTGATGAAAATTATTCTTTCCAAGAGAAGCTTGTTTAGCTTGTCTAGTAAAAATTGCATGGACCTCTCTTCCCTGCTCTATACAACTCCTCTGGAAAAGATTAAGTATGAAATCTAAAAAGTAAGTAGTCTCTCAGTCATAAAGCACAGTCTGTAAAATGCATTTATTTATTTATTGTTAGCTGTAGTACCAAAGCCTGTTATTATACACTGGTCTATTTTTAGGAGAAGAGAATTGATAATAAACCCCTGATGTCAGTAGCTTCTGTGAAACCCAGGAGAAGACTGTGTTTATTCTGTCCCTTTCACTCTTAGCTCCTGCAGGCAATGCCTTTGTCTCCCACTGGAATGTTCCCTGAGCTCGTGGATACTTCTCCTCCTACCTCCTCTTATGAGGAGGATTTGACAAAGAGGAAATAGTAACTTCAAAAAAACATGGAACCTTTATGTGTTCTACATCCTCTTTTGGCTCTTCAGTGATTTGACAGATCCTAGGGAATAATTTGATCCCACTGTAGATTTAGAGAATTATGAAAAAAACATAATAAAACCAAGGCCCTTCTCCACACAATACAGAATGTTTATGAGTGCAAGAAACAGATGTTTTAGGGACATGTGTCAAGTTTTTCCTTGCTGCTGTGCCCTAATCTGAAAATAGGGAGCCTCAGCAGGGAGTTGGCCCCTGTGCAGCTGACTCTGCTCACTCTGTCTCTATCACGAGTTGGGAAGAGCTTGGTACTGCTGCCAGTGCCACTGAGAACACATCCATGCTCAAAGATTGGCATGAAAGGTGTAAGGAAAATAATAAAAACATGGGGATATGGACAGAACTAATTGATATATTTCACTTTACTTCAGGTTTCAGCAGGTAATATTGTTCTTTATTCAAGGCCAGAGTGAGCCCTAACCTAGAAACAGTCACAGACAGGAGGTTGAAATGAAGACAGGAGAATGGCTAGAAGAGGCAAAGCTTGGGCATGGGCAGAGCAGCATTGCTAAAAAGGAGTTTAATCTGCTTATGTGACTGCAGAGATTGTCACCAGCCATTGCTGCAGTGTGGTGTGCCTGCAGGAGTTAATTGAAGAGAGGTGGCCTTACAAGGGAGAGCTGTGAGCTGCCTCTTGAAGGCCAACAGCAGTGAAGAACAGTTTCAGATAAGGAAGGCAATTAATTTGACATCTCTGGTCATGACCTTATTTTCTTGTTTAGCATGCAGTGTTCAAAAAAAGGGGAAGGTATGCTAGAAGTGCTTGAGAATGGCTGTTTATAGGCTTCTCAAGTTTGCAGTCACACATAATTTTTAAATCCATCACTGAGGTGACATTCTGTACAGTGCAGCTGCCCCTGAACAGCAACATTTTTAACCTGTCTTTTCTAAAAAAAATGTACCTACCCAAGCAGATCTCTTGGATAGCTAATGCCACATTTGTTCAGGAATCAAGGGAGTGAAGGCTGGAAGAAATACCGAGTGGATGAATACTGTGCTGGGCAGCCTTTAGAACTCCTGACAAAGTTTTTCTGTACAATGTAAAGTATTAGCTAGAATTCTGTAAAATTTACAGTATGAGCGTGTCTTGGTTTGAAAGACAGGTACCTGCCAGCAAAAAAAAAAGCTGGAATCTCCATTTGAATAGAGAATGTAAACCCCCTCCCTCAGAATATTATAATTTTGCAATTGGAGGCTCTCAGGCAAAGATTTGGGAGTGGGAATAACAGTTCTTTACTAGGAATATTAGACAAAGCAAAGACAAATACAAATGTAATAGCACTAAGAGACAAGCAAAAAACAAAGAAACAACAAAACCTCAGAAAATGCCCTGACAGAGTCAGGGATGTGACCTGACACCCTGGGTATCAGGGCGGTGAAAGCAGCCCAGATGAAATCCTCCTTGAGCAGTAAATGCAGTTCTATGAAGTGAAATAGTCCTGTAGGAAAGTCTGATGGTGACGAAAATGAGTTCAGTCTTCCTCTGGAGAGAAATCCAGTGGAGAGAGAGAAAACAAGCAGGGTCCCCTGGTACTCCAGTCCTTTCGGAGCGGTGTCCTCGGACCAAACTGCTGCTCACTGCTGTTCCCCTGGAGAAACCTGCTGCCTCCTTTGTTTAAGTCAAGTATCCATAAAGTACCCAGCAATTAGTTACCTAGCAAACCACCAGGAAAAAATTCCACAAACACAAAAGAAACAGATCCAACCCCCAACAGAGGGTCCTTAAAAGTTTATAGTTGCTGTCCAATAATATAAGCAAAAGAATACCTTGCTCTTTAAACTTTCAAACAGAACATGATAGATGTAATAATGAAGTCAATTTGTTGTAACACAAGACAGAGGTAACTGATTCCATGGTGTTCATAAACAAATCATGTCATAAATATCTCACACAAGCTTTAAAATTTGGTCTTGAAGAGAAAATGTGATTTGCAACAACTAAGCTAGTTCACGCTCTATAGGTGTGGGTTTAGGACAGAGGTTGAAATACATGGATATCTACTTTTTCTTTAAGACAGTTTTGCATGGCCCAAGGATCCAGTACCTGATTATAATGCATTCAGTCAAAGAACTTTTTTCTTAATTAAAAATCCCACATGCTTTGTAGGTGCAGGTTTTGAATGTCTGTGTGTTGGTTTCGGTTTCTTTTTCTTTCAGTTACACAGAATGTAGAGGCTACTTCGATAAAAACTACTCCATAAGAAGTGACTTGTTTTTGTTTTAAATAAAAATTCATAATGCTGTTGATGATGGCTAAAGACTTGTACACAGCTGCTTCTGGACCTAGACTCCAATGACAAAAGAAAATCCCCATCTCTTCCTTGTTACCTGTTCTTTGTGTTCTTTTCCTTTTGTGTGGGATGGGCAGATGGGTTCTAGTAGAAATGAAGGGGTGACTTTGGCCAGTCTGGGTCAGATTTGGGCTGACAAGTCCTGGGCTGCAGAGCTGCTGAATGCCCCAGTGAGCCAGGCAGACCTCAGGGTGCTGGCCAGAAGTGCTGATGCTCTCTGATTTCTTGACATTTGCTATTTCACTGCACAGTCATTGATATATTTGAGATTTTTAAAAAAATATTTGACTAACACTTCCAGATAAAGTGTAAGCCTGGGGGTGCCTAGTATACTGCTGAGAGGTTGTTTAATGGTTTATGATGATTGTGGGTTTACTCTTAGTTAGTTGCTTATGTCAGGATAGTTCAGGATTATTTTGAAAATGTTATGCCTTGACATTGATATGCTAAACACATAGAAGATTTTTTTATATCAACAGTAGAAATGTTAACTATGGCATGTCAATATTGGTTGCTATTAAAAGGACTGTCTATATTAAATGAAGCACTAGGCTTTCTCGTTGGCAATGGTAATGAAGAAAGAATCCTAGAATATTCTCAGTTGGAGGGGACCCACAATGATCATCAAAGTCCAGTTCCTGACCCTGCACAGGACACCCCAGCAGTCTCAGCATGTCCCTGAGAGTGCTGTCCAAACTCTTCTTGAGCTCTGTCAGGCTGGTGCTGTAACCACTGCCCTTGGGAGCCTGCTCCAGTGCCCAGCCATCCTCTGGGTGAAAAACCTCTTTCTAATACCCAACCTAAACCTCTGTGACAAAACCCAAAGCTATTGGAGCAGCAGCTGAATGTTTATATTGTTTGTGTATCTCCTCTGCTGCTCCTGCTGACCACCCTGCAGCACACTGCAGTCGTGGATCACAGCTCTGATGAAAGCTTTAGGTCACTCTGCCTCTTTAAACCTGGCCAGGAACGGATCAGCTGAGGGAGCCTTGAGGTCACAGGTGGCACTGAGAGGCCTGCTGGGATAGGAAGGGAGAGTGTCCCAGGTGACAAGTGTCACTGCTGCCAGAAAGGGAGCTCCACTTGCCAATACATGAGTTGGCAGAATGAGATTAGATGTGGTGGAATGAGTTAGGTTGTGTGAGAGGTGCTGACCTGCCTGGAGCAGGAAAGAGCAAGAATTCACCAGGAGTGCAGCTGTGATCCTGTGTGTGCCTGTGGTGCTTGGCTTTCGAAGTTGATTCATTGTCTAGAAGCAAGAGGCCCACAAATGCAAAATTCCGTCTTGTCAAAAGTTATTTCTCTTTGGTAAAACGAGCAGCTGCATCAGTTGCCCTGCGTAGTCCCAGTGACCAGGCTCCCACATGTAGGCACACAGTTTGTGGTAATCGGGAGTGGGGCTGTGGCCCAGCCTCATCCCCAGTGGGTGCAGCTGTGAGAAACAGGTGAGCAGCACTGACAGCAATGAGCCATGGAGTGCCCAGGGGCACTGACCAACCACCAAAGGGAACAGAGGGCACACAGGTGCAATGCATCAACAGGAGGGTATAAATGTTGGGCTGACAAGCAAGAAGGGCAGATGCTTGAAGCCTTCTGAAGAGGTAAGGTGTTACTGTGTATGGGCAGAAGCTTTCTGAAATTGTATGGTGATGTTCTTTGTATCATGGCCATCTCAATTGCAACATGTGACAATTGCAGTGACACCTGTGATGATAAGGAAGGTGGATTCTGACTTCAGTTGACATTGAACTTCATTTACCATTTTGATTGGGCAAAATCATACTTATAAAAGTATCCTCTAAAGTTCTTTCAACTTTAAATGAACTCGTTGCTGGGGCAGCAATAGACTTGAACTGATAGATGCAATAAATGTTATTGCCTGGAGAGAATGTATCTTTTGCTTGAGATGCTGTTGCCTGGTGGTAACTAATTTGATTTCCCAGCCCTTGTCTTCATCATTTGTGCCTGTTCACCAGATTCATTGACTTGTTCTTTATAGGCAGTTTTGATTGACAGTTTTACACCAGTGTAATTTAAGAACTCAATGAAAGTGCTTTTTACACAAATAATATTCTATAAAAGAGGCCCATTTCTTCAGGGTAATTCCTCAGATTCTTAATGAGCCACGTAGATCCTGTATTAGATCATGGCTCCTTGTAAAGGGTTTATAACTAGGCTCAGATGCTTTGTTTGGTGTGTAATCAGCTTTAATAACGGCTGTGTAACCATTCAGGGGTGACAAGAAATCCTATGGAAGGAACTAGAAAGGACTATAGAAACTTAATTAGAGCATATAAACATTTTCCTAAATACCTATAAACACATAAAAATCTGAATTGCTTTATAACTCTTTCCAGTCATAGCTGAGACAGTGGAAGATTCTATTTCACCTGATGGCTTCTCCCCTAAGCAGCTCTGCAGGACTCTGAGCTGCTGCCCCATTTGTGGCTGAGGATTTGTGTCCCTGTGGCCCATCACTCACTCTGTGTCTCCAGGCAGGGGATGCCAGGGATGAATCAAGCACACAGACATACCTGTGGGAGCCCTGCTGTCCTCCAGGGACATGGGTGTGTGTAAGGGGTGTTTGGAACAGGATTCAGTCTCAGATCACTCACAGAAAATGTTCTTGAAATAATACACTTCTTTTAAAATTTAGTGTTTTTAAAAAATACCTGGGCTGTTTCTTTTCCACTCTTCAATGATTTTTATGTTTCAGTGTGATATCTTTATGTTCCCTATGGTATTGTATTAATTCCTTAAGGTTATGCCCTCAACATACACAATATAAGCAGGAGTGTGTCCAGCTGAGGTTTTCTGAAGTTTTCCATTGAAAAATTCACAAATTCACATGCTTATAGCTTTACCAGTTTAGTAAATTAGGCTCAAGGTAAATGCTAGTATTTTATGTGCCTAGTGTGTTGCTTTGTTTTGTTTTTTAATCTAGTATATATTTGGAGATTAGAGAAAATGGGAAAAAATCATCTAAAGTGGTTGAAATTTCTGGGAATGATAAACAGCAAGAATAGACTTTTTTTTTTTCTTTCCTTTAAAGCTTCCTTGGTGTTTGATTTGAGGTGCTAAGGCATGCTTCTAATCTGAAGTGGGGACATGAAATCCATACAAGAGGAACTTTCTTATCTGCAGACTTGTGTTTTTTGTGTAAATTTGTAAATCCAGCCACAGGTGACCAAAATGTAAACCTCCAGTCTCACAGGCGGATTACTGCCAGGGTGAGATGGTAAATGCTCTGAGACTGTTCTCAAAGTGATCCTTTCCATCTGCAGCTCCTTCTGCAGGAAGGCTCTGGAAGTGCTGGATAGAATCCATACTGAGGGATTTCTGCACCAGCTTGTGCTGCCTTCAGTGCCTGGGACAGTGTGTGGTGACTGAAAGGGGCCCTTGCGAACTACTCAGGGAATTAGAGAAATTAAAGGCTGTTCTGAAAAGCTGGGTTTTATCCCTTCTGATCCCACAGAATTCCTGACTGTCTCTGGACAAGGCACAAAGCAGGGGCTTTGCAGATGGCTTTGTTTTGCCTGGCTGTGCACTGCAGGACTGCTGAGTGCTGGCTGTGACTTAAAACATGAAAGAAAGTGAAAATCCAGATGACAAACTGAAATGCCAAGTCCACTGACAGTCTCACTCCTGGTTGCGACGTGGGGTCTGCCAAGACAGGTGTCAGTGCTGTCTGGTTTGGTTTTCATGCATGTGAAATAATATCAGTCTCATTCATACAATGTTGTAAAAGGGAATGAAGTCTCTAGTAATGAAAGTCTGTAGGAAAATTGACTTTTTTTATCCACTGTAGGGTGGGAAGTACACACAGTGTGACTGTGTAGGACAAGTACCAGGTGCTAATGTTGCAGTGTTTTGCAGCACTTGCTTGTTTAAATGTTTAATTCTGTGTTTAATTTTCTGATACCTGTTTTTTCTTTATTACTTTTAGGTAGCCTGTGAATACATGGTAGAGAAAATTCTGCCTGTCAAAGGAGCAGGGTATGAGTTGACGTCAGGGGTTGAGGGATGGTGCTTGCTCAGTGAAGAGAAGCTCCTACTGGGTTGCTCCCTGGCATAGAGGAGAGTAAAAGTGACCCAGAGGCAACTTTGCAGCTGCCCTCCAAGAAATAACCAGAGCTGGAATGTTCTTCTCAGGACTGGTACAAGGGAGAGCACCCACAAGCCCAGACTTGGGAGGGTCAGATTGTGCCACAGGCAAAAATCTTCGCATGGACAGTGCCACCCTGGGCAGGTTACCCAAAAGACCCTCCAATCTCAAATATCTTTTATAAGGGTTATTCTTTCCTGCTTTGTGGTGGGAACTGAGGGGACTGACAATTAACCTCTTTCAGAAGCAGCTCTTTAATGGTCAGTTCCCAGGGCTTCTTTTACTTCCCAGACAAGGGTTAGGAAAAAAAAATGAGGCAAGAGTTTACAGAAATTGGTATGATAACTGGGGATGGAGGGGAGTACTGGAGTTTGTAATAAATTATGAATGCAGAAGGTTTAACTTCTATGAGTGTCAAGTTTTATTAACAGCTCTTTCCCTTTCCTTGCCTTCCTTCTGTTTTCCAGGAACAAGAACATGCTGTATCTTTTCTGTGGCTCCTTTTTCACTAAAGGGCCTTCCTGGTTCCAAGGCAGAAATGTCATGAAGAGGTAGGTACGAGTGAAGAGATTATTCCTCACTGTTTCATTTGCTGACAAATGTAGAACAGAACGCAGTTCTGTTCACAGTTATCAAGGACAGAGAACTGAATTGCCTGTAGGCGTTCACTTCATTGTGAATTTATGGTGTGACTGTAATATTTACATTAATCCCGTCAGCACAAAGCATACATAAATGCATTCAGAATTATTTTGTCTTGCTTGTATGTTCTACATTAAGATCCATATGCAGAATTGTATTTTCACAACAAATTTTTACACATAATATTAAATTTTTTTCTCCTTTTCTCCCATCAATATGTTGCATATTTTGAAGTCTAGCTGGTCTCAGTGCCAGCAAGGAGCTACAAGGATCTATGGCAACTGCCACATTTGCACTTTTCATTTACAAATCAGTAGCTAAACTCTCATGAAATATTCTTTACCAGCCTGTTCAACATATGTTTGCTTGGGTATTAGTACTTATAAGTTGAAACAAATTAGATCAGTAGCTAAACTTGCTTTCTAATAGCCAAAGATATTTGAGAAAGAATTGAGAAGAATGTTTTGGAATGTAGAAGAGGAAATGCCTCCTTTCTGTTTTATTCTTTTAAAAATGAGACATTCAGCTCTGCTCAGCAAGGTAAAAAGGTGGGAATTTGAACTCCCTCTCCACATCTTACTTCTGGGGGGAGACTGGCATAGGAGGAGCTTTCAAAGGAGGCCAGTAAACATCCACTAACTAATGTGGCCTACAAATTAGGTTTGGATTTGAGATACATTTTCTTCTATTTCATTCATGTGATGCCTTTTAGACATCCATTAAATTAAATTTCTCTTTAATACTGAGAGTCCTGCTTGTGGAAAAGCATTTGCATCTTTGACTTCTAGGAGTGCTGACACTAATTGCAGGAAGAACTGCTTAACAAAAAGTGCAAAATCATGGATGCTAGATCATGTTATACCCTTAAAAAGGTTATTGCCTCTGCTTAAATAACTATTTCATGTACTTGCAAAGATTCTTAATGACGAGCTTTTAATTAATTTCATTTTGTTGTCAAGATCACAGCGCAAGTCATATTGTGGCGGTTTCAGGTTTGTGCTATTTCATATGAAAGCCAACACCAGCTCATCCAGAATGGACCAGAGACCCTTCTGGATGGTGAGAGCTGTTTTTCCATGGGCTCTTGGGAGCTCCCACCACCCCACCTGACTGGATGCTGGGGTTCTGCTCCTGGCCGCTCTCTGGCTGCAATGCTGAACTCACTTTGTCTTTGCCTTTGGCTCCAAATCTCTAAAGTGGGATTAATATTTGCGTATTTTAACAGTATTCCACACAGATTTATTTTCTGCTAGTAAAAACCTGTATTTCCATAAGTGGAGGTTGTTAGCAAGTAACAGCTTGGGCCTTTTGAGGAATTTATGGTTTTTACTTGCATCTTTATCCCACTAAGGAAGGTTGAAATATGACAAAGCTTTTTCATATTTCTGGAGCAAAATCCTTTAGGAAAAGTGCGCTTACTTTTTGCCATGTAACCCAGGACCCTAACAAGTCTTTCATTTCTTCAGTAGTCTTGCCCCACCCCATATCTTGCTTTTCTGACTTTCTAAGATAAGAAAAACTTTTTCCGTAGAGAGCCCTGGACACAAAACTTTGTTAATTCAAAGCCAGAAGAGCCAGTTGGGAAGCAAGTGTTGGTAACAGATCCTACTGTGGGGAAATAGCTCTTTGTGTTAACTGGATGACAGTTAGGAAGCATAACTGAAAATATAACATCCAACAGCCTCTGATACCTAAAATGAAGGAGCAGCTAAATACCTCCTTTTAAGAAAAAGCAAAAGCAAACCCAGGAGTGCTTGTTAAGTGTGAATTTTAAGACCTTGACATGCAAGTGTGCATGAACCAGTGGGAGGCATTTGGCCCCTAGTAAGAGACTTCTCCAAATCACTGGAGTTTAGAAGACCATTTTAAAGCTTTTATTTTTGATCAGGGCACAAACTGAATTGCAGGAAAGAGTAAATGCTTTGGAAGCAGGTTCTTCTGTCTGCTGCTCTAACCCAGGCCTGCCTGTCATGTTCAGGGTGTGCCCTGCATGCTGGGCTGCACAAAACTGCACCAGCAGCTGAGCAGGTGGGCAGGAACAAAGCACCACGAAGGAAAATGTTGAAAGCATGTTTGAGAGCTCTGTAACAGCAGGAGGGGTTGGTTGGTTTTAGCAGCACATTGGAGGAAAGGAGAAAGCAGAAAACAGAGCTCCAGACCAGCAGTCTAGGCATTAACTGCCCTTCTCTGTGCTGAAATGATTACTTGCATTTTCTTCAGGTAAAAGGTTGATTTCAACGTTTATTTTCCTTTTGTAGGCAAAATATAACTGATTATCACCAAATAAACTGAAATAGATGAAGAATTAATTCTTATTTTCAGAATGGAGAAGTTTGCTTGTTTGATGATTATGTTAAAAAAAAAAAAAATCTTATCTTTTACAACTCTGTGAGGCCAAAGGAAATTTTGTCAAGTACTACTTCATTGTTTTAAGAAAGAGCTTGAAGAGATACTTTCCCAAGTCTATCTGCAGTACTTCAGTGACACTAAGCTGTTTTTCTCACCAAGACTAACAGAGCAGAAGTGACTTTTATTCTGATGACAGTTTGCATATTTAGCTCCTGCATTTTTCAATACTGGTTAAATCTTGTAAATAAATCTGTGATGCACTGCAAAAAAAGATCAAGGCCAACATGTTTTGGAAGAAATAACAACTTGGAAGGTTTTGTGGTTTTGTTTTTTTTTTTTCTGACCCGGTCAGAAATATTTTTAAAAATGTTGTGTTTTGTGATCAATGAATATTTAGGACAATGTGTTGCAAGCATAGTTGAGTACCTCGAAGTCATTTATTTCCATTGTAAGTATCCTTGCTTTTCCTGGCTCTTTACAACTACTTTTATCATAGTGAAAAAATGCCTTTGTGTTGGGAGGGAGGAGCAGCAGAACAGGGCTGTTTTCTGGGTCTTCTGAAGAAGTCAAAACACAGATTTTCAGTCATCTCTCATCATCATCCATAGTTAGAGGATAATCATTATTTTGGGCACTGGTTGGGAACAAGATGACCTCTCATGTTAGTGCAACATTAATTACAAAGTCAAGTATTTTAAAGGTTTAGCACTATTTCTGTGCAGTTGAATTATTCCACAAAAAGCTTACATGATTTAAGGAGGTAAAAGAAAAATGAAGGCAAGCAGTGTTGAGTTAGGTAAAAGAAAAAAGAAGGCAAGCAGTGTTGAGTTAATCTGCACCTTCCATGCTGCAGTGGGTTTGATAAACCTCTGCAGACTGTTATTGCCATTCCAGTTGAGCTGCATGCAGAGAACTCCGGAGAATTACCAGCACCAAGCTCCTCTTTATAACACTGTAGAAAAGCAGGCAGTTTGTCAGCTGCCTGACACATTAGCATGTGCCTGCTAATGCTGCAGGAAGACTATGGAAGTATCCCAAATGGAAAGTAATTAGGACAAAATAGGTTTGGTTTGGCTTTGTGGCTGTCTTGTTCTGTTTTGTAGACTGGCACAATTGCTGGGAGGAATAATAGTGGAGCACATGTGTTTATTCAAACCTTGACAAAAGCCCCACTGCCATCAAGGAATGCAGTTTAATTTCTCAGTATTGCAGTGATAGTGCACTGCATTGAATTGGTATTCATTTGCAATACCGAATTGTGAAGGGACAGCTTCCAGGGAGGTCTCACAGGAGTTTCATGTATATAAATGCACCAGTAAATAACAGGGAGCTGTGGCAGCAGCTGTTGTGTGTGTAGCCCCTTCATAAACAATGGTTGTTACTTTTGCAAATGGTTGTGTTCCTTTCCTTACTCACTCTCTAGAATAAACCTCTCAAATCCATATAGTTGCATGTTACAGGTGCTTACTCAGTGTTGAAAGAGATGAGGCAACCAGAAACTTTAAGGTGTACTTAAAGTAGCAATAGAAATCAAGAGGTTTGTATACTTATGTGTTCTGTACATAAAATACCCAGCCCCACTCTGTGTTCTTTAAGTCTGAGACCTTGGTATTGGAAAGTGATTCTGTGATCTAAATTTATTAACTTATCACCTTTGCCTCCATAAACTGACTGAGGGCTGTGACATGTGTTGGACTGTGCTGATTTAATTCTGCTCCTTGAGCCCTTCTCCCTTTTCATGAGTCACTGCATGTCCCTGGCCATGCTGATGGCTGACTCTGAGTTCATCCTGGACCCTCTCTGACCTTCCTTCTTGGACAAAGTGTGACTTGAGCCTTTTTTTCATTCTCTGTATAGTCTTGAACATGGCCCCACTCCCAGAAAGGAATATTTTACAAAAGTTCTCGGGATGTATCCCACAAGCCATTCTACTTCCCAGCACTCATGGACCCTCCTTCTCTTCTCTCATGGGGCACAGAAGCACTTCACTTACATCAGATACTACCAAACACCAAGGAAAATATACTTGGGTTAAGCTAACTGTGAGAGATGCTGGCTATTACATTAAAAATTCCTCAATTTCAGTGAGACAGAAATGCTCAAAGTGGGATTCAGCCAAGAGAAACACATAATGGGAATTCTTTTATATATGTATGCATACATTAGATATATAAACCAAACACCATTCTTTTCTATTTATATGAGGCAAAAAGAAGGGCTAAAAGTTGTACTTGCATAAAAAATAGCCATTGGACAACAGCCTTACTGGATAGAGGAGCTGCTCAACATTGTGTCAAGCATCTGAGATAAGAGAAGGCTGATAAAGCTGAATGATCAGAGGTTTACTAGAAATCTAGGGGGGAAAAAAAACCTCTTGCCTGATTTACAACTTGAGTGATACTGGTTGTATTCTGATCAGTAGGGAAACGGATGTATTTGGGTTGCATTTGCTCCTATGAATAGGCAGAAAAGGAAAGCTGGCATCCATTATTTCAGTTTGCAATCCCAAGTTTAGTAATAACTTGGAAAAGTGAGACAATATATTTTTTAACAATTCAGCTTGTAAGGAAAATTAATCCTTAGATATCAGAGGTTTATGTCCAAAAAGGAGACAGAGGAGTCCCTTTACTTTATTCGAATAAAGGGAGAGGCCAGGGGGCATTCCCCTGGGGTCTCTCGAATTTTTGGAGGACGCAGCCTCCTTTGTATCCTAATTTCCCGGCCGCATTTCCCTCTCTCTTTCCCCATTTCTGAGGTACTTGAGAGGGACAGACTTCCCGGAACGCCTGATCCCAAAGATTCCCCTCTAATGTATAGCCCTCCCTTTTCATTTTTAATTCTTACAGAATTTAGGGGTTTTCTTTCCCATTGTTTCTTTCATCTTTCAATGTCTAATTTCAATTATCAACCAACCTAGAGTTTATTTGTAAAAGCAAATATCTTTTTCCATTCATCAATCAGTGGAATCCTTCCCATTGTTTCTTTTATCTCCCAGTGCTAGTTTTATCTACCAGCAGACCCACAGCTTGTTTGTAAAGACAAACCCACTATTCCTCTCAAGCTTCTGCTAGAACTGATGAATTCATTCAGTAGAACTAATTCTGTTCAGTGTGGAAGCTCAGGGCCCTGCAAAGAATTAAGGAATAAGCAAGCTGAATGTTTCTCCTTGAATGAAAATAGGGTAAGATAGTCTTTCTGACTAATCTAGGCTGAATATTGAACTCCATGAAAAAGCGTACATGACCCAAAAAATTCCAGTGAGAATCACAGAGCAGTTTGATTTCTGCTCTGTTCTCTGAAGGCCCAACTGGCTGTGACCCAACCTCAGAGACAGGACAAGCTGCAGAGGAGACTACTCTTAAATAGTATTCTGAATTCTGTTTTAGGAAGTTGTGCTGTGGGTGTTGGAGTCATTGTTGGGTTTTTATTTCATTTGTAATGACATGTAAGAGGGATTCCAGCCAGTTGCAGCAGCATGGATTGTGCCTCCTTGCTGCCCTTGGAGTTATGGGTGAATTTTATCCTTTCACTGTTCCTGTTGTAACCTCAAAAATCTTACAAGTGGCTGGTGGAGCAGTGGATATTTTGGTATATCTGCTCTGGTTGGTTTGGACAATTAAAATATTTCTGACAAAGCCCAGGAGAACACAGCACAGTGCGCTCTCCTTTTGGCAGCCTCAAGGCTGGCAACATGGAAAACAAATAGAGGTTTTCATATTTTATCTTAGTAATTACATGCTTCAGAGACCACAGGACCATATGTAATGGCTTTAAACATTACACTGCCGAAATAAGGCAGAGGAATGTGGTGTTGGAAGAATTCCTAAACTGAAAAAGCTTTAGCTCACCTTTTAGCCCAGGTATCTGTAATCTTACATTACCGTGCTGCAAGAAGAAAGAGTTTGTCCAAACTGACGTTTTTCAACTTTTCACAATATTGTTCCTGCAATCCTGAGATACCAGTTCTTACATACAAAAATCAAGTTTGTCTGTTGTGGCAAAAGTAGTAAAATATGAAGCTAAACTAATAATGTGTATAATGATAACTCACACATGTTCAGCTGCCACTCTGAGTGAATGTTTCCTCATTCTCCAGTCCATCAAATATTTGGGGCAACAGATGTTTTCTGTTCTTGACAATTCCTAAAAGTAAGAGCTTTGGCTCTTTATTTAAGGAAGATGTGAGATGATGTGTGCGGGCTTATGCATGCAAGAGAATTGTGTTTAGTAGGTAAAGAGATTTCAAAATTGTGTTATTCACATTAGTGCAACAATATCTTGCTGCAGACAGAGATGCTTAGTGTACAAGATCTTCTGTGGTTTTGCTTAGCTGATTTCAGATGTATTGTTCAAAGAGCAGTCATGCAGAAGGAATTTTAACTGTACAGGTTTCTAAACAGACTGAATTCAGTTGCTTTCATGTGCATTGCATATTTGACAGGCTTTGTTACTGGAATGCATTTACTGCCTTATGAAAGAAACAATTAGCTCATTTTAACCCGGAAGGGAGATAAGTAGCTGGCAATTTGTATATTGAAAACTGCAGTCTGTACCTAAGAAAAAATGAGTAAAAATATGGTAGTATGTCTTGTGCTGGGATTAATCTCTTTTAGCTCAGTCTCTCAGAATTAAAACCTGGAAGGCATAAGGTACTGTTAGAATGAGATGTGATTTTAATCTCTAATATTGAGCTGACTGATTTAGTAACAGCTTGAGGTATTCTTTTTGTCCTAAAACCTTGATATAAGAGCTTCTTTTGTAATGAAACCTGAAACTAGAAGATGCTTTTGTGTTTTGTGCCTTATTAACCTCTATAGCCTGTGGTAATTTTGGAAAATATCTCAAAATAGGTTTCTAGTTTGGGTGAATTTCATTAAAGCTCATTCTTGGTGGTTTACTAATGGGGTTATATAATTTTCTCTAATGATCAGCATCAGGATTGTGTAGATTCATAACCTGGGATTTTGTCTAGAGCTGCTTATAGTAAGTCATTTACATAGTAAGGATAGTGACAATTTTATTCTTGTCAGTCATTTCCAGCAAGTGGCACAGTTTTCAATGTGGGCCTTGTTACCTTCTTGACAACTGTATTACCCTTTAAGGAAGGGCTGAAACCTTTTAAGCCCCTTGTAAGTGAATTTGCTTGGGAGGTGAGGGTTGTGTTGCTTTGCTGTTCTCTGGGAGATAAAGCAGCAAAGGACAGTCATGTAGATAAGCACTTCACACTGACAGTCCTGATGTGAAAGGAATTAACATCTCCCTGCAAGCTTGTTTGTATTTACTGGAATAGTGGAAGCAACAGCCAAATATTAGTAGTGCTAAAAATACAGGATTTGCCAAATTACAGTCTAACTGGAGTTTGGCTGCTTCCCACATCTCTGTCCTCCCTCACAACTGCAATTACAGCTCCCCACTTTTTTGTTGGCATTCTCCTCACTCCTGTTCATCTCATGTCACTTCATTAGTGGGTTGCTGTATTTTTTTGTTACTGAGCTGATGGCCTATGACTACATTCCCTTTGCTTTAACTTACTCCTAACCATTGCCATGGATACAAACTTAGTTGAATTAAATACTGACAACATGTTCACAAATAATAATGACCCAGTGATGTATGAGACAAAGCATATTAGAAGTCAAAGTGATTGTCCTAATAGGTTTTATTGAATGCTAAGCAGGGTATTGGAAGGTTCTTGCCTTTCTAGTACATCTGCAGAGTTGTGTTGCCATGCCCAAGTTTCTCTTACAAACTGCTGTGCTCAGCACCTTCATCTGACCTTGTCAAACGAAGTTTTGTTTTTAGTTTAGTGTCAAATACAAACATACATACATATATATAAAAAAAAAAAAAAAAAAAAAAAAATTGCACATGTGAAGATTACTTAGCATTTTCAAAATGCCTTTTTATCACCATGCCTTAGAGGTATTAATTTGTATATCTGATAAGAAAGTAGTTTTGGGATGAAAAAAGATGCTGAGCATACTGGCTCCATAATTAAACGTTATTTTCTCGGAAAATAATGTTAAAACCAATTCAGCAAAAACAAAGCCATGTTTCTGACCTGTGTGGTGCATTGAGTGGGGTGTTTTGGCTTGGGTTAGCAAGGGGTGAGTAGTTCTGGTGACTAGCACTGCCTTTGTGCAGCTGCCTTTTCTAGAAGGGTGCACTGTCCCTCCCACCTTCCCCGGAGCTGAGGCAGCTCCCTGGGTGGAGGGAATACATTCAGCTTCTCACCTTGTGAGCTCTGCTAACCCTCACATTAATAGTGAGATGATGGAAGGATTATGGGTGATTTGCTGCAAATCCACGTGGGGCACGGTGTAAACTACAGCTGTGCAAACTGCTGCCTCAGCCAAAACCACGTGTGGTGGTTCTTCATTCTCATCTTTGCTGTTGGAGGAAATCTGGAACAGTCCTGTCTGCCCTCGGAAAAATTCTTCTCTCCCCTGTGAAACTTGGCTGAGTTGCTTTTGGTTTCCCAGCAAAAGGCTGCCAGCCCTGTGCTGAGGGGTGCATTTCTCTCATTGTGCCAGATCTCCCCAGCAGGCTCGTGCCCCTGGGAGGTGGCAAATCCTCTCTTTCCAGTCTGTGAGGTTCAGTGAGTCTTAGAGGGGCATAACCTATGGTTAAATGACAAATATCTGAGACACCACACACTCTGCTGCACTCAAACCACAGGCTGAACGAAGATCTTAGGCTTGTTGTGGTGAAAGCTGTCCTGGTTTCTGAGTGCCCAGAGCTGTCAATGCAGCCTTGTTCATCCTTGACTGTATAGTTTGTAATTATGTCCAAGATTCTGCATTCAGGAATGATCAGAGAAGGTTAGAAAGAGCTGGTTGTGCTGATACTCAGAATTGCAGCTGTCCATCTCCCTGGCACTGCAGTTGCTGTGTCCTGTTACATCACCCTGGCTGAACCATAGGGTTGTGTGTTTGGAACCTGATGCAGCTCCCTGATGGCATTTACTCTTTTAAGACTTTCTACAATCAAACCCCTGAGAACTGTGGATAAGCTACAAAAATGGAGTGCAGAGATAATTCAAGGAAAAGAGTATTAACTGTTCATACCAGCTTTAGCTATTTGTCAAAAATGCTGCTTCAAGACTAATTTACCTGTTTCCATCTTCACTGTGGTAAGTTAAGGTACAACATCCAATTTCAATTAACTTTTCCTTTTCTTCTCTCTCACTCTCTCTCCATTAAACTTCTTATCTGCAAATACAGTTTTTCACAGTGCAGCAGAATGAGGAACTTTTTCTGGGCACCTCTTTGGCAGCCTGTCAAATTCTCCAAGGACTTGGCTATAAAATGTTATCAAATATGAATATTATTTAGAAACTTTGCAACAAGTTGGGAAGTACCTGAATTAATTATCGGTTCTTTAGAATGAATCCAAGGTTCCCTGTTTCCCAAGATGAATCTCTAAGACATGCTGTGTTGTTTCACATCAAAAAATTTCCCTACTTACCGATAAAGGCTGAAAATGATTCCCAAATCATCTGAAAATGAAGGAGGAGACATAAGCAGAGTTTGTAGGTAGTCAGGGAGTGGGATGTGCCCTGTAATTACTCACCCCAAGCATTCTCAGCCCTGTGTTCCTGTGGTGCTTTGGGCGGGTAACACCAAGCCTTGCAGAGCTGCCCACCACTGAACCAGGAACTGGTTTAAGGAAATTGAACTTGTACACTTTTGGAGTGCTATTTATTCTCATGCAGATATTCCCTGAGTGTTTTGTAGTGATTATTACTGCTGTGATAATCTCTTCAAGGAAGAAAACTGCTTTCAAGTTATGTGATTGACAAGAAGTGCATTTGATCTTGCTCATCCTGAGTGATGTGTGAGAGTTTGGTGCTGCACTGAGTCCCTGCTCCCTCTGAGCCACTCGGAAGCCTGGTTCAGAATACACATCCATTAATCTTCCAGTCTCTGTGGGACTGATCAGTTGATTGCCTGGCTATGTCAACATTTGCATTTTGAGACTATAGAGTGCTCTTTATCAGTAACAAATCACATATTGACATCAACTAGAGATGTATCGGTGTTGTCATCCAAGCAGACCACCCACTGCTTTGGCTTTTATGATTTCTTTGTCAGATATTTGCATAGTAGAAGACATTATAATGAGAATCTACTTTGAAGGGAAGGAATTTCCCTATTTGTGCAAATCTCTGGAGCCTTGGTATGCCCTTTATTAGATGTAGAGTTTAAAACATCTGTGTTTAAACTGATCAACTGGTATGACTCCTGGGGGAATAAAGCTATTTTATTATTCCTGGTTTTAACCTTTCATGAGCCAGTTGAACATACTGCTTGGAAATGGAACATGGGTACCTTTCTCAACCTTTCTGTTCCAGACAGACCAATTAAAGTGAAATGTGAGGGATGATTGCTCCAGATGATGTGCTGATCCAATGTTAAACAGCTAAAAATATTGAGTAGCTTCATTATAGCAGGGTCCCATATGCTTCTTGCAGCTAATAAGGAATGGTTTAAATAACAAAATTCAGGAAATAATGAACTTGGTAAACATTCTGCAGCACCCAGTGTGAGGTTTCTGGTGTCCCAGTAAGGCTGTTGTGTGAGACATGCCAAGGCAGGTCTTCACAGGCCCCCGTGCAAACCCCACCAGAGACAAATGGACTGACTTCCAAACCACAGCAATAGAAAGAAACTTTGCCTTCCCCAAACAAAGGAACTATATGTAAGTTCTTCATTCTTTGACCTCAGGAGGATTTGGAGGAGTCACTTAGAGTTCTCCTGTTTCCCTGGGGCTTGTCTGTGGTTTTTCTCTGGGCTGTGGATGCTGGCTCAGGACAAGCTGCTTCCCTGCTGGCTCCAGCTGGCCTGTGTCTGCTGCTGCCATTCTGCACTGGGAACACGACACAATGGCAACAGTAAGGGTGTTGTGTCAAGAGTCTTGGATTACCTGTGCAATGAGAAGTAAAGTCTCCATCAATTTAAGTGTCTCTTCCAATGGCATTTATGCTGTAAGGGGAGACAAGGCTCTCCTACCTTGGAGCTGAGAGGCAGCACAGGAAGGTTTCCTGCTGTGTGAAGGACTAATCAGTTAAATTCAGTCTTTGTGGTAAGTCTGTCTTCTCTGAACACTCCAGACTTACTTTTACCATGGATGGTTGTCTCCCTTTAAAACTAGATTTATTTGTAGTTGCAGACTGCTGGAATTACAAAGCTTAGGTTATGATGTGTCTGGCATTTTCCATCTGTGGTATTGACCCCGTTCCTTTGCTACTCATGTCATTATTCCACCCACTTCCAGTTCACAGATACTTATGGCAAATGAATAAATAGAGGTCTTAAAAGGGAGCAGGAATTGCTGATTATTCATATTTTCCCCAGAATCCAGCTCATGGAATAATGTTGAATTCTTGGAGTTAAATTTTGTCCCGTTGGTACAGAAGAAGGGGGTTGGAATGGGGTGTAGCCCCATTTCACGTAGCCGTGAAAAGATGTAAGCAACCTTTATTTCAATATGTTATTCCTGACTTTGGGCCAAACATTTCAAGTGCTTATTGCAATTATTGGATGTGGCCTTTAGAGCAATATACTGATAATTAGTTGTCTTCCTTTTAAAACAAAGGTCTTTTTACTTCCAGTCTAAACTTCATCCTCAAAAATGCTGAGCTCACATTGATGGCAGCAGCTTCGCTCAGTTTGACGTGACCTACTTGAAATTAGTATTTGTAGTTGAGTACAAGCCTGAATTGAGTATCACAGTGCATCTCTCCAGATGTGTTTACCAGAATGTGTTTATGAAACTACAGCGTAGGGCAGGAGAGGATGCAGCTGCACTTTGAGCTGGAGAGACTCCTGTGAGCAACTCATGCAAAAGTTTTCTTTATTAACAACTCTCCTAAAATGCACCCCAAGCAGGGACTAACAGCAATTTCAGGTACTGTTTTTAGAGATGCTCAGCTGTCAAACAGCTGCAGTTCCTAAGGTGTTTGCTGGTTACATATTGATGCTTTCTCCTGATGTATAAATAGCTCCACTGCTCTTCGAAGCACAAAAAATAAAAGAAACACAAGGGTTTCCAATACGGCTCTACCAGGCAGCAGGTTTTAAGGATAAATAGGCACCAAAAATAGGCATTTACAAGGACTTAAGGAGTGTTAAGTAGACTTACCAGCTTTATTAATTGTAAAGATGAAAGGGCAGTTAAAAATGGGCTAGCTGATTCAGTCAGTGGAGTTAGAGATATGGGGAATTGGCAGTGAGAAGGAACACACCACTTTTTCCTTCCAGATGCCTTTTAATAGCTCCTCAGAGATGTGGCAGCATCCCAAGCCTTGCTTGAGCCACAAGAGCTATTTATACAGTTACGCTTTTCATAGTTTTCACTTTAATGTGGTCTCTACAAAAGCCAGAGATTATTGCTCCTGCATGTTCCATACCTGGGTTTTCAGGGAGATTGTGTGCTGCATCCTGGATAGCCCGTGGCTTTTCCCTTTGCCTGGTATGTTAAAACCTCTCTGTGCCAAAAGGAATGCAAGGCCCAAAGGTCAATGTGAATGAGATATGAAGGAAAGATTTTAGAAATGCTCTTTGTCCCTTGGCCAGGTTTATTTCCAGCTGCTGTTGTTTTCAGAAGTTTGTGTGAAGTTTATCTTGTGCCTGAATTCCAACCATGGCACTCCTGCCTGGGAAGGAAGGGCAGTTGCTTCACTTGCATCATTGTGCTCATTTCCATGCACAGTTTTATTCTGTGATCCCTCTCTACCCATCTTAAAAGTACACTTCAAAAGTACATTATTTAATTTCCCTGTTCTCAAAATCCCTGCAAGTCTGGAAGACTCAGAATTTTGTCAGAGATTTTTTTTCACTCAGACTTTCCTATTATCTGAGTAATTTTTGGGTGAGACAAACTTCTGGGAGCTGTCTAGCACAGAAATGAGAGGAATAGTGGATTTGT
>WBNO01013662.1:3290-55771 GCA_013400575.1 Peucedramus taeniatus
TTCAGTTGTCTGCAATTTGTTGCAGGCTTGTTCCTTAAGTCAACTGAGTCACAAGTGGTTTAAAAAGTGGCACACGTAGTGTAACTCATTTCTGTTTAGAAGTCTTGATGTCTTTTAGCCATTGACAAAACTTTCCCAGCCTCAGATACTACTGCTGTGAGTATTATATGTCTTCCAGGGATTAGTTATCTCTTGGAAGCCCTCAGGCTTTGCTAAGAGGCACTGAATCCTTTCGTTTCTGGGAGGTCAGTTACTCCTTGAGCAGCAGCAATGAATCTGTGTAGCAAGGGGCAATCCAGTGATGTAGCATAAGACCCCACTCCTTTGTTATTGAATAATCTTCAAAGATAAGTAAAATATTGCCTAGAATTTTCTCCATGGAGGAGAGGATGTGTTGTCAATCAAGTTCTTCCAAGTTGGATAAAACTGCTAATTTAACAATGGCCCTACGTGATAAGAGTACCTACAAGTGGTCCTCCTTTTAGGGCATACAAAAATATGCATTTTTCTTACACTGTGAGTCATTAATCACTAAGGTTTGTGTGTCTTTCTGCTTTGTGTTGATGACATACCATGAAGTTCATTTGTCGTAGGCTCTGGGATGGTGCCCTGAGTGCTGAAGTGAGGTGAGTACAGAACTTGTGCTGAGAATCCTCGCCAAAAAAAACAAAAAAAAAAAATCAGGAGTTCCTTGATCTTTGTCTATAAAAACATAAACTTTCTAGTCTTGTTTTGCTGTTGTCTAGATTAAAAATACATACTTTAAAGCTTATATGTGGACAGTAGCAGTGATGATTTATGATACTATGAAAGTTGGCTTGATTTCTAGTTTAAGATAAAAAGACATGACTGAAGTTTATATAAGTCAGAAACACATGAACAATATATGAAAGTGAACTTGGGAAACACCTAAATAAATTGATTAAAATAAATTGCTGTAATGCAAACTATGAGAAGAAAAACTTCTTCCCTGCTGATATCTGCCACTTAGTAGAATGCCAGGATGTATCTGTTATTGTTACATGACATCATTTTTTAAAAATATAAATAAACAGCAGTGCCTTTGGGTTTTAGGAATATTTGTCATGTGTTTCATTTTATAATCTTTATGTATATTCAAAATGGAAATTCTGTCAAACAAACTCCTAATGCATTCAGTAATGATTCTGAACAGTCATTGAGAAAAATGTAGTTTACATATTTTTTGTATGTCATAGCCTTACTAGTTCTTGAAAGTATGTTTGTTATGTACCACCTATGTGCTTCATCTTGCTCCATAATAAAACTTTGTGTATAGCTATATAATTTGGATGAGGAGCATGGTCAGGAGGGATGGGGGAGAGGTTGGAGGATAAACTTGATGATCTCAAATTTCCCTAATTCTTTTGTGGAGCAGCATGTTGGAAACTTAGCAAATGCTAAAAATAAAAGCCTCTTGTGCTACTGCTGTTATATGTTTATTCCAAAGTCTGGCTTTAGAGAGAGGAAATTTATTTTTCTGAACTGCAAAAAGGAAAATGAATGGTAGAGAAAGTTGATTGAAAGCAAATGCTGTCCTGCAGACTTAACACAGAAGGGATGTGATAATTTAAAAGGGATTTTTTTCCAGTGTTCCTGGAAAGCTATATCCATTTGAATACTCCTGAGAAGCATATCAGTTTTTGCACTGCTCTGCAGTCGGTCTCCTGTCAGGAGCTGGTGCTGTTTAGAATTCAGCTGTGTTGCGTTTCAATCTTAAGATGGTCTGAGTAGGACTCTTTTTACACTTTTCCCTACGTTACCTATGTTGCATAGTACTGGGAAGTCTGCCCTCTGCAGAATTATGATGTGCCTTTTTGCAGTGCTAGTTTTCTTTGTGACCTACATTGCAGCCTTATTTTGTGAAGTTTAGCTAGAAGCCAGATTAGCTTTGGCTAATGCCAAAATTGGTAGAATTTGGCTAAAAGCCAAAGTTAGCTAGATTGGCTGTGAGCAGCTACGGCAAAAATTGATTAGTGGAATTTGGAGTGCTGTTTCATTCCTATAATATTTTCATTAATAAATTGTAATGCAGGGAATTACTGCTTAGTGCCAAATTAATAATTCAGAAATGGGGCATTCTCCATATAAGAACTGCCTTGCCTTCTCAAGCCTTTTAGACTTTGGTGATCTATCTCAGTACTGCATTTTGAGGTCACTGATTTCTTTAGCTCACTTTACAAGCCATGCTGCAGTCCTGAAGCAGCGATGATAAATGATAAAGGGTAAACAGTTAGTTACTTCCTTTAGCACTCGCTTTATTAACACTCACTCATATTAACAACATCCACATAAAATACTGAGGAGCATGGGAAAATCTAGTCCCCAGACTCCAAATACTCCAAATACTGGCTATGAATTGAGTTCAGTGTTGATGCTCTCAAGCAGCATCAGATTTAGAGAACAGTTGAGATTTGTAAGGAACCACCTGAGGTTTTCCTGCCCAACTCTCTGCTGAGGCTGGAATCCTGTGACATTTTTTAAGAAAGGTCTTCAGTTCGCAATTGATTTGGCAATTCAGTGTTTTCAACATTCAAATTAGTCCTTTGTTTCAAAGCATGGATTGAAACTACTATTGTAATTTGAGTAATTTTTTAATTCTCCCTTATTTCTGGCTTAATTTTCTGAAATTAATTATGGGTTGCATCCCTGCTTTCCTTTTCGTGACTTCTCCTTCTTTGGACTTAAAGTTACGGTGTGTTTGACTTTTTAGGCAAAATTACTTAGTAAGTTGCAGATTTTTTTTTCTGCACTGAGAAGAGCTATTTTCTTATCTCCTAATCAAAATTTTGTACTGTTTGCAAAAGGGGTGTTAATGAAGAACTCTTTTTTCACCATGCTCAGATTTATAAGTCCTGTTTCTGCCCAAGATCTCTACATGAGATCTACTCGTTCTGAACTCAGGGATGCATGCTTGTGTTGGCAGCTTTAGCAAATACTGCAACAAGCAGCAGCTGTGGGCCTGTTTACCTGTTCTGGGAGTATTAAAGGTGCAGAAAAAATTGATAAGTAATGCCTCATTTTTTTATTTTTTAATGAAGATACATTAGGTACAGAGCTAAGAGTTACATATAACCAAAATATTCTGCTGTGTTGGAATTTTATACTTATGAGTTGACATATTGTATAGTCATTATCAAGGACATCATAATGTTTTATATGTCAGTTATCAAGGAAGGACAAAATAAAAGGCCAGAATCCTGGATCCTTAAGGGGTAGCATTCAGTTTTAAGTACCAGTCCATCTGTGAGCCTGTTAATTTAAACAGTTGAAATGTCAGCTCTTAATGTCTAATATAGTGGAAGTGCTAACGAGGAGACTGCTAAGCTATGCTTCTTGTGGGGTGCTGGTCAGCATTAGTTGTCTACCATGTCTCTTGTGAATGGTGGGGTGTATTTTTAACAATGATTTAACAATTATTGAAATGGTAGAGAAAGGTTTTACTGAATACAGTACAGAATACTGTAAATAACAAGTGATAATTTTGTAGGCAATGGATAGCTTTTTAAGCTTCAGAAGAGACCTTTATTTTATGTAACTATACAGAAAAAAAAAGGTATTTATTTTCAATTGAAATCAGCTGACTAAAACCAACTGTCTGCTTTTAAAAGGCTGTAAACTAGAAATAGCCTTTTTTGGTATATACTAAGATTTCTTGAATTAGGCTGTAGTAATTTTTCAGAGATTGTATTTTTAAAATCAACAAAACAGCTAAGAAGTAAAATATTTTATTTTAATTTTAGACCATGTAATACTAATAATATTTCTGTTCCTTATGTTTGTAGCTCTTACTTATAAGTGAATTTTTGGAAGCTCAAATAATTTGCCCCAGATATGATACATGCAGTTAAATATGCTTCTGTTGACCTTCTAACACTACATTGTAGAGTTTGAAAAAAATTTCTAAATTAACAGTAGAATGTAAGTGTATATACAGTGTTGTTGCTACTCTGGAACACTAGATCTTTTGAGCATAGGTGTAGTATAGGGTGACTGGTAATAGTTTTAAACTAAGAGGATAGATTTAAACCAGATAAAAACTCTTTTTTTATGATGAGGATGGTGGATCACTGGGACAGGTTGCCCAGGGAGGTAGTGCATGCCTAATCCCTGGTAAAATTCAGTGTCAGACTGGATGGGGTTCTGAGCAACTTGATCTAGTTGAAGATGTCCACTCACATTAGTGGGGGTTGGACTGGACATCCTTTAGAAAGCCCCTGCCAATCCAGAATATTCCACAATTCTATGTATGATTACAGAATGTGTATATATACTCTGATGGCATATGCTTCTATTTTGGCAGTTTTTAAGCACTGAAGAAATCAAGAAATGTCAGCTTATGACTGCTTGTCAGACTTGGATTTTATATGCCTGAGGATGCACTTTTCAATTAGCTAATTAGGTGCTCTTTTCTTGCGTTTGTGCTTCCACATCTGTTCTCAGTTATGCATTAAAACCTTGCCTTGAACATATGATTACATTCTTGTCCTTTTTATGGTGGCAATTTCTGAGCAGAATGCTTGCTATGTATCTCTTACGTAAGACCTGAGTTTCTCCAGATAATTTACTTATTTTTGGTACCTGTCAACCACGGTGACCAGTTTGAGATACTTGGGCTGCTCCTTCATACCGTAGCAGTTTTATATCTTCAAATCCTGTGCTCACACCATTTTGTTCTCTCCATTATGTAAGCAAGAAGGTGAAGCAGTGTTCAAAGGCATGTGACACTTCAAGTAAAACTTACAGCCTTGCTTCTCTGCCCTGTTTTATACTCGTGATTCTCTGGAAACTCTGTTGGTATCCATGTGGGTCAGTTCTTACTCAGTAAACCAGTTTTCCATATTAATACAAGATGCACTGTTGTAATATGGTGTGTATGTTAAATCACATACTTAGTGTTTTTCTTTGACTGAGACCTAGTACACACACCAAAAAATAATTTTTTTACAATTTTTTACCTGAAAATGGTAATTTATTTTCAGTGGACTTTTTAGGTTTCAATTTCTGTCTAGAGATCTGCATTTTTCAGCTCTATATTAGACTTCCATAATAAAAAAAGGAAGGAAAAAAATCAACCTTGGCGCTTCTCCATCTGCCAAATTATTTTTTTTGTCCAGCTACAAGTGTCATCTTGAATTTTCTGACTTTTTGTTCCTATAGTCCCCTAGAAATCGTCTTGAGAAATTTTGTTTATGTTATGACCCAATACTGCACAGGAAACAGGATGAGCCATGATTCTTACATGGTGGCTTTGGACTGTCTATTTTAATCTTTCTTCTACCTTTTTAGTGTCACTTTTCCAAGCTCTTCAGTGAGTTCAGAAAGAGGAACTTAACCATTGACAACTCAAGTCCATTCCCTGTATCCCTGTATGGTTAAATGAAGCAAATGTGTTTGTCTCATTGTGTAGATGAATCACATTTTCCATTGCACGCAGGTAATTTAACTTGTTCACTGGTGACAAAAAAAGTTGTGCAGAACCTTTGATGTGCTGGAGGTGGTTGGGTAGGGTGTAGTACAAAGTTCTTTTTTTTTTTTTTTCTTTTTTGGAAAATCTCAACTCTTAGGAGCTTGAAAAGTTCCATAAATGTACGTGGAAGCTACTGTGAGTCTAGATGCCACAGTGTGGTCTGGCAGGGAAGGGGCCATCTGGCTCTTGAGGGAAGACACCTCACTTCCAACTGCTGGGCCATGGATTAAATAGCTTTCTTCAAAGGGTCTCAGTGTTTGGGGGTTGGTTGGGTTTTTCCTCCTTAACTGCAAGAGTTAAGCATCAAAGCAGCAATGCTTTCTATGCAGAGGAATAGCTGTTTAGTAAGCATTGGTAGCACCACACTCTCACCTACAAAACATTCTTATAACCAAGTATTTTAATGGATACCTTAAGAAACTATGAAAAGGGGGGATGTTAAAAATGTTTTATTTTCTGTAACTATTAAAAAAAAGTGTATTTTAAATTTTTTTACTGACTGATTTTGTTATGTTCCTTTACCCATCAGAGAGTTACTCACTTATTGGTTTTGTATTTCTCAAGCAACCGAAATCAATACATCTGTTGTCTTTTGTTTTAAACAACAGGCTACAACAGTTTATTCTGCAGGAACATCTTGGGATGTCACGGACTCTCAGCCTAGCTTAGATAATTCTGTAATTTCACTAGCAATCAAATTTTGAGACAAAAATCAACATTTTAGAGACAACGATGTCTATTCCCTTCTCGCTTCCTGTGACAGCTGTAGAGGATGAAATCATAAACCTATTCAGGTGTTCAATGCATAATTTGATTTTTTTCCTAACTATAGAAACTTTTATTCAAGCATCCTTGATATAGAGAACCAAAATTGATACTAGGAATACTAGGAATTATTATTTTTATTGTAAGGAAAATAAATCTGTAAAGTGTGTTTTATACTTCTAATCATGAATTAATATAAATAAGAAGGAAATCTAATGAAGGAGTTGTTCAGTGATTGCCCAGTAGATGTTTTTGGAAACTTGATTTAGGTGAGAAAAATGACTGCTGTGTTGTGCTGATCTGCTGTGTTGTGCTAATGGCTGCATTTCTCATTTGCTGAACTTTGCATGTTGACCAGTGAGAGAAAAATATCCTTAAGAGTTTATGATAACCATCTTCACTGGTGGCCTTTTGCCTTCTCTTTGCCACAGAATTTAGATCATCTTCCATAAATACTCCTCACTTGCCCTTCATGTTTTCAGTTGCTCCAAATTTGTTACATATGACTTGTTAAATTGTTTCCCTGGGTTGGTGGGATGGCTGGTTTTTCCCCTTCTGAGATTTCTGCAGAAACTTGAGTTGCTTTGCAAAGGGCTGGATGTTGTTTTCCTTTATGGCCATGCTTTGCATGTTCAGTAAACGTGGCACAAAGGAGGGAGTGGATGTTGGATGTGTGCTCAGGAGCAGTGGACCTCAGTGGGATCAGAGCTCTGATGCTGAGCTCTGTGATCATACTCAGAGCACAGGGTCACAGGCAGGTTCTTTAGGATGCTGATTTGCTGCAGGTCTTTTCCTGCATTGATCCAGGCTTCTGTGGCTGTCCTGACCTTGGATGTAGGAGTGAAGAAGACAACATCAGGAAGAGGAGGGGGTTGAAATAACTGTGCCAGAGGCTTCCTGTGATTCCTCTTAACATTAATCCCAGAAATTGGTACAAAGCTGGAAAAACCATTTTAGCACAGGTTTTAGAGCCTTGGCCAGGGGAACTAAAAGTAATTTCTGAAACTGTTCTTGAAGTTTAACCCTGAAGCATATCCTTTGCAGGATCACTGATAAAGCAGTTGTGCACATACTGTTCTGAAAGAAAGCAAACCCAGGACACTGTTTAAAGCTCACCCCCTTTTATACAGTGTGGTGCTGCAAGAAGTAGAGATTTATGAGCCCCCTCAAAAATGCACTTGGCTGCTCTACGAGCTCTGACATTTCCCAATCCCAAATACTCAGTTCCAATGACTTGCGCTTGTGGCATTTCCATATCCTTAACACACCTCCAGAAGATACAGTCTCTACATTTTTAGCTTCCTAAAATAGATGGATAGTTTCAACAGGATGATGTCTGTCACTGTTGCATAACCTCCGTTGAGTTCTTTCCGAGAGAATATTTTTTTTAAGTCTGTGAACACAGTTAATAGATAAATGACAGAGCAATAGTAGCACTTCCATTTCTGCATGCTTAGTTACTCCTTTTTAAACAAGCATGTGATTATTCTTCCACATGAAAGTGGAAGGAGTTGGTTTAGTATTTATTTTCGTTTGAAAACCTTTCTAGATGTGAAAAAAAATGTGGAAATTCCAACTCAGGGATGGTCTATTATTAAATTTTTGAATGCATAAAATGAATTGTGGTAAGTTACTATTTTAAATGTGTCCCAAGAATCCAGGAGTCTTTTTATAACACGAAATCTGTGGGTTACTTCAATGAAAAGCAAAAAAAAAAAAAAAAAAAAAAAAAAAAAAAAAAAAAAAAAAAAAAAAACAACAAAAACCACCATGCTATTATTCTCATGCAATTCTTTGACACAGGTAATGTTTAAATTTATTTTACATATATAGAATTAAGTGCTTATTTTAAAACCAAATTTTAAAAAATAAAATTCTCTTTTATTGAACTGCATCCAATTATGTATGCAGGTTAGTTAAACAGTTATTTTGTGGGTTTGAGACAATTTCTGGTTGGTTTTGCTGTGTGGGTAAGTCAGAGAACAAATGTAGAAACCTCTTCAATGGAATTCCCTGCTTTCTTCCTTCTGTGCTTCATCCTTTGACTAAGGCCATATGCCTGAGCCATGCCTCCAACCTATGTTTCTACATAGGTTGTGCAGCATGACAACAGCATTGCTGTGTGGGTAGCTGTGTTACTCTGTGATATTTTGAATGTGCTTAATGTAAAGCTGATAATTCCCATTGTCTGTTTCTGTCTGACTTGAGATTAGTCCTTTCATTAGACCAACTTCCTCTAGGCCTGCTTTTAGTTGCATGTTTAAAGATGGACATTAAAAAATAATAATTTCCTGCAAGGAATGAGTTTAGCCTCTGTTTCTTCTCTTTTTGCCATGTGTTAATTTTGACTTGTGAGTGAAAATATATTCTATTTAAAAAGTCATATAAAAAGAATTATAAGGGAGGAATGGGTCTACACAGTCTTTGTGCTTTGGAAGAAGCAAAACCCACACCTTTTTGAGAAATATGAGTTTTGGAGCAAATCTCAAGGGGAGAACTACAGATAATGGATAAAGTAACTTGACTATCAGACTAGAAAATACTTTTCTGAGAATAAGTAACAATATTTTAGAGGCTACTTTCTTAAGGATAAGTAACACTGTTTTACTATACTGTAGTTTCGCTTCTTAGGAGCTGTTACTTGTAATTCCAATCACTTCTCTGTATCATTTTTTGGTAGGTGAAAATAAGGGTCTCAATTGAGTTGCTCTCCAGGTCCCTGTTTCATATAAACCAGGCCTTACAAGTCTGCAACTGCTCAGCATATTTTTCCTATTCTCCAGTTTGAGATTTTTTTCCACCTTCTTAGCCTTCATTTTTCTTTGTCTCCCGATTTCTCATCTCTTTTATTTGATTCTGTGAGAGCATATATATTGATTTTTTTGCCTTGAAGAAATTGTATCACTTGCTACCCCAAAGTGCTGAACTGTGAAAGAAAACAAGCAGTGCCCTGCCAGGCAGCTAAGGTCATCTTGCTGATGGTTTGCTTCTGACCTGAAGACTTCACACTTTGAGTGACTCTTTGATGTCAAATTAAAGGAGAAAATGGCTGCTTGCATTTCAGGAAGATTTTAAAGCTATGAAGAGGCAAGAAAAAAATTTGTTGTCTTCGGGGTAAAAGTGAAAATTGATTATTTGTGACATTAGCTAGTTGGAAAAGCTGCAGTATTTGTAAGGAATATCAGAATGGAAATGATGTTATTCAGGTTTGAGGTAAACAGTAACTATGTGATACAGATTCTAGAATGGTCTGGAAGTTCACAGATTAGATATTTCTGTGAGAGAAATAGCTTTCCACTTTGAAGGAGGAAGGAAATTTTTTCTGAAGGTTCCCAGGTGCTTCACTGAGTATTCCGATGGGTCCTCATTTTCCCAGTGTCTCTGGTTTTCTGGCATGGAAGAAGGTTCCCTTAATCCTCCCTGTTCCTAAGATACAAGTATATGGAGTAGTTAATAAAGACATCTGGTCCTGCATGGGGCTGTATTTCCAGAGCACAATGACATTCCCTCACATGCTGTCTAAAGATGTATTAAAATAATATGTGGAAGTCTCTGACCATTTCAGAGGTTTGAGGAGCCCTTTCCAAGTACAGCTTTGGCTAGACATCCTGAAGAAATGCCTAATTTCTGCTGTACATGTTAATAAAAAAGATCAAGAAAAGCAAGAAAACCCCAGGCTGGTGGCTTGGGAAAGGTCAATGCTGTGCTGGCTGGTCTGGGGGGAAGAACAAGCCCTTGCCTTACACGCTGACCCTGGAGTTCTGGTACCATTACCCTTGTTTGGGCTTAGGTGCAATGTTACCTACTACAGAGAAACATCACAGGGATTTCAGATGAAGGATAGTCTAAAGTGTGCAATGAGTCACAGTTTGAGCATGAAGTGCAGGACTTTGCAGAGAAGTTCAGGCTTAGATAGAAGATTCCTTTGGGATTCCTCATCCCAAAGCAGTGGGAGGGAAGAAAATTTCCACAGCCTTCAAAGATCTAGGTTCTGTGCCCTCAAGGTTTTTTTTGCCATTTTCTGATTTGTTTAAAGGAAAACCCAGAGTAAAAATGTTAGAAAAGTACCCATCTGCAGTTCATCTAACACTGAAGTGTCAAAACATGCAGTGGTTAAAAATTTAAAAAAAAAAGGGTCAATCAATTCTTGTTTTTTTAGGGTGCCAGCAGCTGACACTCTTGCAGTAGCATGAGGGATGCAGAGAGAAAGGTGGTGCTTTCTGATAACAGTATTTACAAATAAGTTATGTTCATTTTCTTACAAGATTATCTTCTGAGAAGGGCAAATAGAGAATTAAATTACTTCAAGACACACAAGAAAGTGAATTAAAAAAGCCAGATCTTTCTGTCCTGCCGAAGGAAAGCATCTCTCTTGCTTTCAGTCCCAGTGATGCCAAATGAAATTAATGTAATGTCTCCTGATGGCAGAGCAGTGCTATTTAAAGAAAGACCCACAAATCCAGGCAACAGCAAAACGTCACCTATAAACTGAATTTAGAAGACTGAACCTAAAAATCCAGAGTTTGGAATGTTTTTTCTCAATTTTTAGGAGGCATGGATTTATATATATATATATTTTGTCTCTTTTTGCCTATAGTAGGAATTTTTAAGTTTACACAACTGTTTCTTTATTAGTGGGAGCAAGGGGTATATTATTCTTTGGGAAAGCAGTCACAACTGGATGGGCATCTGTGAGAAAAACAAGGGGTTTTTGATGCTTTATAGGTCTGAATATCACAACCAAAATAATGGGAAATTCCCATGAAGTTATGAAAGTAATAAAAAACTGCTCTTGCTTTGAAATACTGTTTTCCAAATTAGGTAAAAGTTGTCTGTGACGGGAAATATGAGCCAAAAGACAACTGATTAAATTGACTTTGATTTTTTTTATTCATTATTCATGAGAAGCCTTATCTTTAGTAAGAATGGTTTCTATTAGTGTCTTGCTGAGATGAACCTTTGACTGCTCTAACATCTGTAATGCCACAGACAAGGTTGTCTGTTAACTGATATGGAGTGTTCTGCAAGAATTCAAGCAGTCCTGGATATTAAACACACCATGGGAGATGTTGCAAGATCATGCAGCTTAGTCAGACAAATGGTACAGCAACCTTTCTCCAACATCTTTAAAATAATGAGGGAATCAGCCACCTTCTACAAGGAAATAGATGCACCAAAATAAAAATACTCTTGGTGAGAAAGGCTGCCTTTTGGAATTTCATTAAAGCTGTCTACCTGTTTTACCTAATTTAATGTTTGGTTTTTCAAAAATTAAAAAAATAAAAATCTAGTCTCATCTCTGAAAAAGAATTTTAAATTTGTTCCAAATATATTCTTAAAAATCATCCTGCACATCTGATACTTGAAGAAAGGTATTGAAGGAGGGGAAAAAAAAAAAGAGGGGAAAAAAGCTGATGATAATTTATCTTGGGAAAAATAAAACAGTCATGTAAAAATCTCTTGGCATTATGTTCTGAGACTAAACAAGTGTGCATTCATTATAATAATCTTAAACATCTAGATAACTATTTTGGAAGCTGACCCTTTAGGGCAGTCTTCCATTACAAGATAATTAGATGAAGTGCCTTCAGAAGCAAAACCAGCCATTGAGCAGTGAACATTAACTAGAATTTATGTTCTTAGTTTAATCTTTGTGGTGACAAAGTGTCTCAATTATGGATAAATAAAAATTTATTTTTAGTAATTCAGTAGAAGACCTTGTGTTAAAAAGTAAATAATGAAAAACATAAGTACTAGATTTTCTTTAGATGGATCTATTTCTATAGTGTTAAATAAAGGTTTTAGAATAACTGTTTTCAGCCAGCATGAGGAATTCTTCCATCTGACAGAAAAGCAATGGATAACTTCTCTTGCTGCTGTTCTAATGAGTATTTTCATACTTATTTATGTATTTTTAATTTTATAGCATTTAAGTCAGAAAACTGATTTGGTCACTTAATTTGGCCTTAGTTTGGCACTCTACAGGCCGTTCTATTTTTTCTCTGTTAGGATAGAACTGAATTCAACTTGCCTAAATAAAAATAGCTTAAAACATGAGTCTGTCTTCCACAAGGACACTCAGTCTTGATGTCAAGGCTCCCACTAATTCATAAGTATTTGTAACAGTGGTTAATCCTACCTTCTAAAAATAAGTACCAAAAAAAAAAAAAAATGGACCTGACTTCTAAATCCATTGCACGTGGCTTATTTTCCAGCTCATGTTTTAGTTTTGCTGGTTGCTGGCCCAAAATACTTTAGAGAGGGCCTGGAGGGTATGTTGCACTCAAAAAATGGTTGAGTGATCCTTTGTCTGCTGGCCTATGTTGAGCAGGAAAGCATCTTCTCTTCCTGAAGGTCTTTGTGTCTTATTCCTGTTTTTTGACTGGCGTGCATAGATTGATCTCTAGATGTATGCAAGATGTTGGTGATTTGTGTTTGTTTGGAGTTTTTTTTTTTCTGTCTGTGGAAATCTAAGATACATTCAGAAAAATCTACCAGTCGGACTATTACCCTAACCTGGACCTCTAAGGGCAGAGACTCCCCATCCCTCAGGAGGGACAAGTGATCCAGTTCCTGTGTCTGCTGTGTGTCTTTGCCCATGCTCCTTTGGTGTTTGTACAGTCTCCTGGTCTGTGATTAGAAGCCCCAGAGCTGACTGCCAATCTTGAGGGTGGATTTCAAACTATCTCTAGGGCAGATCTGCATTAGCTCAGTGCTCTGTTGCCAGGGGAGAAAATAGCTGAAGGTGCTCTCATTGTGTTGATTGTGTAGCTATCAGACTGACGTACTTATTTAGAAATGTTAGAAATTAGAATATTTTTAAAATTAGTCATTTTTAAATTCAAAAGCATTAACCAGAACTGATGTGTTCAGCAAGCTGAATACTGACAAAAAGTGACTCTAAGTGTCAGTGCTCATGTGACTGACAAACCTCCCAGGAGATGATTCTCCCCAAGTCCCATTAGATGTGGTGGCAAAATATTTTATCAGTCTCTTCATGCTGGCCTTCTTGAAACATGATGAACATGATAGGCTGGGTTTATTGTTTGGGTTTTCCTCCCTTTAACTATATTTGAAGCTATATTTAGCCTTTTGATCTTTCTCTGATTGGTTTTGTTAAGTAAAATGATTGCCTAATTATTGTGATAGTATAGTTAATATTCAGGAGTCATTTAAACACAGATGATGGGCTTCTTGACAGCAAGTGAATGGCAAAGCTTCCCACACCTTGGGATTTGAGCCTTCATGGAACACAATGCCAGTTCTGGGAAGGAGCAGTTGAGTGGGAGGTAGTGTGCTCCTCCTCTGTGAGCATCTTTGTGGCTGCTGTAGATTCCAGATGTGCTGAGCTCTCCAAACAGGCTACATCTCCTGTGACACTCATGCTGTGGGAGGTGGAAAACATCCAGTACAATGTGAGAGGTTCCTAGAAGCCATGAAAGATAATAAATACGCCTTTAAAAAAAAAAAAAAAAAAAAAAGAAAAGAAAAGGAAAAAAAAAGTTTTCTCAGATATTAATCCATGCAGAGAATTTGTCACTGGGGTAGCAACAGCCCTATTTAGCGAGATATAAACTTCCCTTTTTCCTAAACATCACGGGCGTTATGGAATTTCCAGCTTAAACAGCTGAAAGGAGCTGCTGAGGTATTTGAGGAACTGCATTGCATAGACAAGTAGGGTCATAACTTATTAAAACATTTGCAAAACACATTCCAGTGAGATGAAGTTAAACAGTTAGAGCATCTTCCCACGTAAGAAAGACATCGCGGAGCAGAATGGGTCATCATGGAAATAGGCTGCTCAGACACATTCCTCGGATTGTTGAACCCACTGTTGATACCTCTGAGCTCACTATCACTAGCTTTTAGGGCAAATTCAATAGGTCTTACAGGAAGTGATGCTGGAGCTTATGTAAGAATTTTTTCCCCCCCTATCACACTGTATTTCTAAGATGTATGTGATAGTAGGCTGCCTTGAAAGCATATGTTTTGGTCAGAAATAGAGCAGTGTGCAACATGCACTTCCTGAACATCCTGCATATAAATAGCACAGGTGGGAAAGATGAACTCAGTTGTCCTCTAGTTCAATGGCAGCTTGAAAACTGGTCTGGCTGTCCCAGTGCAGTGATGTAATATTGGCAAGGGTAAGCAGGAATAGAGCCAGAGATTTCAAGATAGTGCATAGAGCTCCAGGGCTGCTTCCCTGTGCCCCATCCAGTGCACAGTCAGTGCCGCAGCAGGTCACAGTCTCTCCCCTTCCATCCCTGTTAGCTATGGCATTCTGAGGGGCTAGAACACTCGATGGGGTATCCTCCAAAGAAGACGCAGAATAGGTGGGAAGATTCTCTGTGATTCCTAAGAAAACTGTGCAGCTACATGTAGTAAAAGTGCCTGCCCTGCAATGGCAAATGGCAAATGTAATGTTCACAGTGGTGCAGAAATGTGTCCTGTTGGTGAAGATGAAAGCGAGAAGTTTTCTCTGCAGTCTCAGAGCTCTTTTGTGAGCTAAAACCACAAATCTCTTCAGAAAGCTGCAGGCACTGTTCTGAGGGCATGTTAGAGAGATTTTATTTGTCTTGTGTCACAAAGCTGTTCTGAATATTAAATGATAATCGCTGTCATACACAGAATATATTCGGACTCTACACTCTTCGCAATTTGCCATTTAACCACGTTAAATTTATTTAATCACCTCACTTCCTAACTGCAGAATTCAAGTGCATCATCATTGCTTGAATGCTTAGTTGAATAATGCTTGTACACAATAATGAGTAAAACCTGCAAGTAAATCAATGAGCACTGTAACTGAAAGTGAACAAAAAAGCAGAGATTCTGGTTGTCATTGGCCAGTTCCTTAAGACGTGCAGAGTTAGGATTAGTTACTCTTAAATCAGCAATACACTTCTGCAAGGCTGGGTGCTGATAAACGTCACATGCTGTTGTATTAAGTGTAAAAAATGGATTGTTTTTCTGGCTCTAAGGCTAATTGCTATTAGGCCAAATGAGCTATCAAGGTGATAAGATAAAGGCCCTGTTGAATATTTATACAGAATTAAATTAAATACGCATGTGCCACTAGCTCTACAAAGAGCATAAGGGAAAAGATGACTAATACATAGGAGCAAAGATTAGTTTACTTGTCAGTTTGTGATCATGATATAGATGGAATTTCCTTCCATAAAAACAGCTTGACAAAGAGCTCATGAATATTTTCACCAGTAGCTAATGTTTCCATTCCCAGAGGAGAGCTCTAGGCCCACAAACAAGAAAGGCTGCTACATTTAAGATTCAAGGGAATGTCATCACAAAATGTAAACTATCCATAAGAAACTTCCAGCTTTGATAGTTTTACCTCATTAGAGACAAGTGCATCCCAGCTGTGAAGTGCTTCATAGCTCAGGCTTGACCCATAGTTATTAAAATCTTTGGCTAATACAGCATTTTTTTATATTGGAAATCTGAGCTGTGCTCTACTGAGAGCAGTGAGAGTTTGGAGTTGGGGGACCGTATTTTGCTTCCATTTTGTTATCATTTTCATGTGAAAGGTGCAGCTTCTACACTGCTACAAGTGTGAGGACATATTTTCAGAGAAAGGCATAATGAACTTTTATGCATTTACTGTCTGACATTTAGGTTTTTTCATAAATGTAATAGATTCAATTACAGGAGACTATGTAGCATGTAGATGCCACATATATACATTTTGATTTTGGCTGTGTCATAAAAATAATTGACCTGGTTTAGTAGTTTAAAATAATTCACTCCTAGAGTAATGATAGTTCTCATAAGTAAATATGAATTATTTAATTACAATCTGACTTTGAAGCCTTGTGTAAACTGTTTATGCACTGAACTGGTTTGAAATAGCACTATCAAGTATTTGGAGCTCTGCTAGCTTCTGCCAAAACTATACCTGTGTATTATTTTGACCATTCTTGTGCATTTTTCTCAGGCTTTTTATCCCTTCCTCTTGAAAATGGAAGGGATAGGCAAAAAAAATTGGAAAGGATTTAGCCACATATGGGTAATAAATAGTGCTGCAGTAGATCTGCAGAAACTAGCACATAAGTGAGAGTAGCCCTCATAGTAAATGAAGGAAAAGGGTGAGGGCAAAGTTGGAACAATATTCTTAAAAGTGGATATTTAGTAGAATGAGTTAGAGATGACATAGGTGTGGGGAATAGTTTTACAAAATGTATTATGGGAAAAGGCTGGCAGCCTTCAGAATGTGATAATGAGAAAATCAGCAAGTTTCTATAAAGGGAAAACATCCACAACCATCTAGAAATATTTTTATTTTCAGTTGAGTGCTGTGACATCTTTTCCACAGGAGGAGTATGGAAATTGAGGAAGTTCTTATTATAACTGCTGATCAAATCCAAATGGGCAAACACTTAGTTTTTTCCAAGTACTTGCGAGCTCTTTGCAAAAATCAAAATTTTAAGAAAATTAGATAATTAAGTTACAGGGTCACAGACATTTAGTTCTAAGGCAGTCTTATAGAGCATTTTGCTACATTTCCATTGTTTATATTATTTCAACATCTCTGCTTAAGAGACAGCTGGCCTATGTCTGTAGACCATGTTAATACATAGTCTGGTTCTGTTTCATGTGCAGTGTGGTCCCAGAAGCAGCCAGGATGTATCTGGAGTGGGATACAGAGTGATGTATCCAGAAAAAGCAGGGGGTCTCTGGGTTCCCCTACTGATGCTCTGTGCTTGGAGGCAGCTCCTGCTCCGTGTCACAGGGTGAACCCACCCTGTGCTCCCAGGTACATACACACTGTGCAGTGCAGGTGGAATGGGCACTCGTGCCCCTGATGCCCACTGAAAATCTGCCCACTGAAATCAATTTGTCCTGGCCATTTGCCCAGGATTCCCAAAAGTTCATGAAAATAATTTAACAGTCATGATGGGAAATAACAACCATGAGCAGAATGATAATCTCTGAGCTCTGCTGGCTGGGTTGCTAGACACCAGTTGAAATCTATTTTCTCTGTCTCAGTTTGGAGATCTTCTGTTGCTAAATGTTGCACTGTGTTAGTGAGCAACAAGGCCCAAAAGCAGAGCATGAAGGAGTAGAACAGAATCACATGAATACAATTAGTATCCATTAAGACATCATACGTTATCATCTTGCTCAAAATCAAATAATTGTAGTGGATTTAATTGCATGCAATTAATAGCCACTTGAGGGCTAAAACATTAATTTTTTATATATTAGAAAGATGCTGCTTTTTGCCCTCTTGAGCAGCAAGAATTGTCTAGGTCCATTGCAGTTTGGTTTGCTTTGTAAACCCTGGGCACATGCACTGGAAATACACTTTCTTTGCAGAATCTATATTTTTGAAGCATCTACTGAGAAAAAGCAGAAACTAGCTCTAAATGCTTTTCCTGCACTTCATAGCCTAAACATACAGACTGTTGTCTTCGTTGAGCAACAACATCTGTTACTCTGGGAAAACAGATGTGTGAAGTATATTAGCAGTTGAGAAGTATCAAAAAAGGTGAAGATAAGGCTTCAGCAGCTTCAGAAGCAGCAAAGAAACGGAGACAGATGAACAAGGCGTGCAAAGGAGAAAAAAATACTGTGTGAATTGGTTAATTTTGAATGAGAAAGGAAAGTTCTAGGAAGAAAAGCACAATATTGTGAGGCCTTGCTTATGTTTTGTTATCTTCAATCACATTCCTTATTTCTAACAGAGTTGATGACTTTGAGGTTTCCCAGGAATCCTTTCATAGTTCTGGGTGCTGATTTATGCTGAATCTCAAGGGTTTGCTATGAAAGCAATGTTGGATTAGTCGAACAATAGCTGGGTATAATTCTTGGCCAAGTTATAACAATTCATGAGATGAAAGTCTGGCTCCAGGAGATCAAATAGTAAGTTCTTATTTGAAATCAGGACTTTGCTCTGTTTTTTCATTTTTTTTCACAGCTTGATCAGAGAAGAGGAAAAAAAGAAAAATGTGCTGGAATGCTGAATGTTTGTAGTGTCATTAGAACTCAGAAGTACCAGCCCTTAGAATCTTGTGATTACTTTAAACAAAAAAGAAACCCCTTGAACCATGGAATTTAATGCTTTATGGGTATTTATAAACCTGGAAAATTAGCTTGACTAAATGTTTCAATTTCAGATTAGTAGATTGAAATTTAATTATTAAGAAAAAAAATTATTATGCTATTAAGTGTATGAAGGGATGCTGGCCCATAGTACTGGAATGTTTGGAAAAGACAGTCTTGGATCTCCTCTGGCTTCTCAAATCTAGATGTCTTTCAAAACAGCCTCCTTGGTGGTGCAAAAGTTGGCTAGAGGTCTTTGCCCTTTCTATCCAAGTCCAGCACGAAAAACTCAGAGTTCAGAAAAATTTATTAAATCAGTAAGTGTAGTTCAGACAGCATATTTGAACTTTTAAAAGTTTTTATGTGTTCTCTATTTTCCCTGAATATTTGCTTCTCTCTTTGCAGTGCTTAAAAATATGGAAACTAGCAGATATCTTGATATATTTCTTCCTTGGGTTAAGGATTTCTGACTCTTATATGATGCACTGGTTCTTTGTGTGTCTTCAAGAGCATTTTAGTCTCAAGGCTGCAAGTTAGAACAAATGCTGGCAATATTTGCTCTGCTTCTGGGCACCCTGCAGGGGGTTAGTAGAAAATCTAAAAGTAGAATTGAGCTGGCATAGAGGAAATACATCTTGGATTAGGTCCAAACCTCACCTAATCCCATACCATGTCTCCAGCAATGATTAGTGTCATATACATCAGTTGAAAATGGGATTACGTGGTCTTGGCTAATACACAGACATTTGAAGGCTTATTCTGAGTTGTAATCATTTGAAATTTGCTTAAATCCTGAAGGCTGTGGTTTAATGTCTCTTGCACCAAATCAGTTGCAATGAATGATACTGTGGAAGTTCCTGTCATCTGCAGAAATGACTACTCTCTCATCAAACTTTGTTGATGTCTTGACCCTAACAGTTTTTCATTGAATCCATACCTTGATTGCAACTTGGGGTGAAAACAGTTTTGGAAATCTGCTTTGTCCTGTATTTACTGAGAAGGAGCAGAGAAATTTCTTGACTACATGCTCTAGAGCACTGGTTATTTCTGTGATAGTTAGTTTGTATGCTGTTATAATGGCACCAAATTTTCCTCTTGTTTTCAGAGTATTTTTCAATTGCTGAGCTTCTCTATGTTAAATTGCATAAAAGGGTTTGTATTATCTGCACTGAAATACAAACAGCAGTTAACTGAAACCATTTCCAACCACAGTGAAACCTCTGTTGCCTATTTTTTGTACAATAGTTGCAGCTAAGGGCTGTTTTTGTTTGTGACAATTTTCAGCCTCTTTCAAAGAATCACACGTGGGCACCTGGGATATCTGAAATTGGTTTTTAGACCATGTACAGTTGTTTGAATAATTTCTTTACTCTTTCACAGTAGGAGAAGGCTGTTCTCAGCAATCCATGTGCTGTGCCCACAATACTTGTCAGGCCTGTCACATGAGGGTCATTGCAGTGCTCCTTGCTTTGCAAGCCACTGTTACCAGCCAGGAGGGTGACCTTACTGGCCAGTCTTGTGATGCTGTGATGCACCTGGGGGTAGCAGAAACCTTTCTCTGAGGCTGCCATGGAGCTACATACAGGCAACAATTATTCACTGGGTTTCTTGATACAAAAAGTGGGGTAACCAAATGCAATTATTAGACAGCAAATGTAAAGCAAAAGCAAGTATGTTTTTTTTAATAAAGCATAGTAAATTTGTCTTGCTTACTGCAGTAAGGTATGTCTGTACAAAAAGGTATCGATACAACTGCTCCTTGGGGTGCTGTCCTGGGGCACAGACAATGTTCATACTTGAATTCCTTCTCTTTCCTTTTTTGTTAGTGGCCATCATGAGAACTAATTGGGGCAAAGCACCTGAGCTAAGGACCTTTGTCTGGACCTTATGGTCATTCCTGGTTTCTTAGCTTGATGAGGTGGAGCTTTGCAGGAGTTTAATTATTTCACACACAATCATTTCAGAATTGTTATTGGCTTCTCTGTTTTTTTTCACAAGTGTTTCACCAGATAAGTGCTTGTGATTCTGTATAAAGTACATTAAATGAAACCAAACAAACCAACCAACCCTCTTCCCCAAAGTACCTGCCAAACCTGTGGCTGCAGCTTTACATTACATATCTTCTATGTAGGGATGTTGTAGGGATGCTATGGGGACAGAAGCAACTGCTCACCTGACAGTTCAGGATCCAACAGTGTTTTCAATGTGTGAAAGCACCTGCAAACAATAGAGGTGAAAACTGCCTACATAAAGTATGTAATTTTTCTAGGTGAGGTGCCATGCTTTATCTGGAAGCAGTTCAGTACTAGGCATGTTAAAGAGGAAACTTTTTTCTCACTTCAGTATCCTTTTAAAAAAAGAAAGGAAAAAAAGGAGAATTTTTTAAAACATTAAATAAAAATATAGTGTTGTCTGTTTTTTTTTTTTCTCTGATCTATTACTCTCACAGCATTTTTCAGATGATTCTCAGTGTGAAAATTATTACACCCATGTGCTTATCACATGTCTTGCTCTTACTTCAGTGTCACTCCTGGGGCAATGAGATGGGCTGAGTTTATGTCTATCCAGTGAAACCAATCTAAGGTTCCCAGATTTCATCTGAGAAATCCTTGAAGTTGCCATTCCATGTGACCATTTTCCAAAAATCTTTAAGGAAAGGCAGTCACACAAGCAATGACTAAAACACCAGCAGCCCTGTAAAGAGATGGGTCTGTGTTAGTGACCTTCTGGTTTCTCTGCAGGTTCTACTGAACTTAATTCTGGATCACAAGGGGCCCATGAGGAAAAGGCATTTGAATAGGCTTTCCTAGCTTTGGTCTATGTGTGCATTTCTGTCTAGATTATGGACCACTTTATGCATATAAAATAAATTGAGAAATCAATATGTGCCAGAGACTATTAAAATCTCAAGGACTTTGTGATATCTGTAAGAATGCTCACATTTTTATACTGTGTTGCCAGTATTATAAACCTAAATTTTGTGGTAACTTTATAAAACCAAGCTCTGTCTTTTCTAAGTCACCTCCAGGCTTTCACACAGAGCAAAACATTCCTGCTGGGTCAGCCCAACTTAAAAAAAAATAATCAACACAAATGAAAGTAACTGTAATTGTGTGAGATCTGAAATACAGCCTGTTTGATAAAGTGTTTAATATCCTTCCTTAGCTGGTTACCTGTTTACTTGCTGTGATACTGCATCTTCTGTGGGGCTATTAAAGCTCTAAAACACAATTCTACTCCTACACACAGTTCTAAATCTAATTCTAATAAACACAGTTTAGATCCAGTGCTTAAGCCTTAAGGTTTATGAATGGACTGGAGAAACAAGGAGTTGAAACCTATTACCTTCTGGGCACTGCAGGTGGTGTTTCAGAAGCCTCTGGGTTTGGTGCTCACCTTAAGTGGTGGCTTTATACAAAAGTAAAAATTAAACCTCCACCAGTTCAAAACTTTGAAGTTTTTTTCAACTGTAATAGAAACAGGCAGATCAGGTTAAAACTCAGCTGCATAATCTGAATTGAATAAAAATCACTTTTCTAGTTTCAATGGATATTTTGGTGTTGTAGAAATCATCCCTCTTCTAACCACCTTTAACTCTTCTAAGAAAATTCAAATATTCATTGACCTTTTTAACAGAAATTGCTACAATTAAATTGGGAGAAACAAAATTCTTCTAAATATTGGTTTGCTTTATGTGCAAGTTATAAAAATATTCAAACAGAAACTTATAATTTAGAGAAAAAATAATAAATTGTGAATGATTAAAGGAGATTTAGTGGGAGAGATTCCTGCAGAGCTGTGTGTTCTTGCACTTCATTAAAAAGGCATCCTTTCCTAGGAAGCCCTTCAGTATTTCAATTCTTTCATGTGTCTTATAAATCATAAGGAACTAGGTAATTTACTGCCATGGTCTTAGTTGGTATAACCTTCTGAGTTCTCTGACTGTTAACTGAAGCAATTACACACTTGAAAGTAGTGGCTGAACTGACTAAACTGACTTGTAGAAAATAAGTGTGTCTTTTCATATGGGAGGCATTTAATGATTTATCACAAGGATGTTCTTAAATTTGTGTTTCTTTGAAGACATTTAAAATATTACAAGAAGAGAAATATATAAAACACTGCATTTTTCAGAATAGGAAAAATGTCACTTTCCACATAAAAATTAACAGGATGGCTCTTCATTGCTGTCCATAGTGTTATTTGGCTTGGTACTACAGAAATCTATTTGCTGTATCTAAGTGTACTCTTGTTCTAAAACCACCATATTCAATTCAATATTCAAATATTCTTTAACAAGTAAAAAAGTTTGTGGTGAAACTTCTGGTTTGGCCTCATCATCAAGAAATTAGATTTTATTCACACCACTTTTATTTTAACTTTTTATTACCTTTTGGATGGGTATGTTAGTTTGGAAATAAGAGACTGCAAAGTTTACCATTTGAGGTATTTAATATATAAATCAGAGGTATTTGGAGGCTACATTCTGCCTTAATTACAAAGATGGTAAAAGGGTAATTATTACTTGCCCTGATAGTTTTAAGTTCCATTGGAAACTGTTTAAAGGCTGATGACATTTTTTTTCTTTGCTATTGGGGATAAGCTGGGATGTAGCCAAATGTCTGAACTTCAGTTTTTTGAAGGCAACTCAATCTCTTCTGGAAAGAGTCCACAGCCTGCCCTACTCCCTGTTTCCAGTCTAAAAACATACATTAGTCCTGCTGGAAAAATAACAGAAAGGAACTTCTGAATCCTGGAAGCTGCTGTCTATTTAGGGAGCAGGTATAACATGGAAGAGTTTTGCAGACTTCCTCCAGATTATCTTTAGCGTGTGGCTCATGCCCTGTGCAGTGCAGTCAGTGCTTGGCCCCAAAGGATTCAGGGGTTCCATTTCCTCTTAGACAGTCCATCCAGTGTGGCAAAAATTATGTCACTATTCTGCCTTATTACTTGAAAAATTAACTGATCACCAAATTTCCCCCACTTTTATGGCTTTTAGCCACTAAAAATATGGACTTAATTAACTCTGTCAGTACACATGTCCTCATATGCTGGTTTAAAACCAATTATGCCATTTCCAAAAGTCTTTTTCGAAACTTTACCTGATGACACCACTTTAAAGGCATTTTTTCTTCAAGCTCAAACTTCATCTCAAAGAAGTTCTAAAGTTTATACTAGTGCCTTGTTCCTGAAGGCCCCCATTAAGCCAAAGCATTTGATGATCATAGGGAGCATGAGTAGCTCCAGCACAGGCAGCAGGACTGTGAATTTTCAGGGCATTTTGTGCTTTGAAGGCTGGAGTACTTTGCTGGCACTAATGCACATTAATGTGTCTGACTTTAAAGGCTTTACAGTTCCATTTGACCGATGAGGTAGAGAAAGTTTAGGGTACCTAAACTTGTTTTCTCTCTTCTCAATTCAATTGTGCTGATTCCTTGTCCCCCAAATGTTGTTTCAGACCAGAATGGGTAGCTGTCAACTCCCCAGGCAGGTCTGAGTTGCTTCTGCTTTGTACTTTTGTAAGTGAGCAAGTACTTCCCTCCTGAATTCAGTTGCTGCTGCTGGACTGGTCTTTTTCACACTAACTCAACAAATAGCATTACAAAACAAAAAAAATTCTTTCATTTCAAAGGACATGATTGGTAAAGTTAATGAAGGATAGGGGTTTGAATGCTCACTGACACAGACTGCTCTTCCAAGATAAATGAAAGCTTTGTTTTTAAAGTTTAGTTATCTTTTATTGGCTTTTTAACCCATACTCATACTGTGGTAAAAGTAAACAAAGTCAGTTTTTGAGGGATGATAAATCCTCTAGTAAACTTATCTTCTAGAAAAAAAATGTCTATTAGAGAAACAAAACCCAAATGAAGCTATTAGCAGTTCTCTATCTGTAAGACCAATCATGGTACCAGATCACAAAGAACAAAGGATGATGCTTTATTTTGCTTTTATTGCTGCAAAAAAAATGAAATAGAATAGGGTGTTTTCATCTCTACTTACCCTTAGAAAGATTTCTGATGATTTTCTAATGAAAAATTTCTGTTGATCTGAGCCCTGTACTGAAGAGGAGAAATGTGGGCCCAGTTGAACAGTCTAAGAGAAACTGGTTGGACTTCTAGCTGTGACTGGCTGTGCACTTTCTTTTGGAGAATGTCCCTGTACTGTCACTCCCAGTGGAGCCAGGAGGAGCTGCTGGGATGCTTTCTGTAATAGGACCAGGCCACTTGGTTTATTTGCTTGATGAAAGGAAGCATTTACTGTCATAGATCTGATATGGAGACAGAAGAAGGTAAAGAAGAGAAGCAAAAGATAGTTTGCTAGGTATGAGCAGTAACTAGAATTTCTATAAATTATGAGTCTGTGAAGATTCCATGGTGTTTTATGAGATTCAGGCCCAGAAAAATTGCATTTTCCACTAATTTTCAGAGCCACTTTATTTTCAGTAGCTTCTCATCAGACTAAGGATTATTTTTAAATCAAAAAGTGATTTCAACAGTGAAAACATCACACATTTTGAGCTATTTTGCCATAACTTTCTGTCCAACAGAGAGTTTTGCAAGGGAGTTTGCAGTGTGATGAACTCTGAGGAGTTTTTCTGTCTGTTCATTTGCAGGTGTCTGCCACAGAAAGAATGAGAGCATTTCCCAGAGGATGCTCTTCAGACATGTTATCCACAGATCTGAGTAAAGCTTCTATGTAAAAAATTCCATGAGAAGGAAAAGAGATCACACCAAAGAGTCAGTACTTTAATAGTTAGCTAAGTAATCAGGAAGTTTGCTCTCCTGTTAAATATTTTCTCATCTGAGATGGGAAAAAAAGCTGATACTAACAGAAAGAAAAAATGTAAATGTATCTCTCACAGCAAAATTTGGTTGATCTTTACAAAATAAGAATTTGAAAAATATAAGTATTTTACCTCAACAGCAGAGGTACTCTAGGACTGCTAAAAGCTGCGAAAAAAAAGTTGCTATATTTAAAGATCTCAGTTTTGTTTATCAGCACTGGAAACAAAATGCTACTTTGTTATGATCAAGATTTTGCATATTAAGACTATAATGATAAAAAAATAGGCTTGTTATAAGAAAAATATCACTTTTTGTGATTTTAGAGAAGTAGATGACAGTTAATCTCTGGCATGGTACACATTTGAGGATACTTTACAAATACTAGGCTACTTCTTCAAAGGTGAATTTAAAGGTGAGCCTAATTGAGAATTTGGGTACTGAAAAATTTAAGAGAGGACTGGCCTATGGCTTACTTGGGGGCACTTTGTTGCCAATTCTTGTTTGCTGCTGAGCTAAACAATTCCTGCTTTTAATTTGGTTCATGACTTTTTGGGCAATTTTTAAATGTATTAGTAGTTATGGCTGCATCTATGTGTAGATACCCAAGTTGGTATCTGGTACCTGTGTGTGATTTAGGAAATACTTATCTTTGTCTCAGGTGTGGAAATCTCCTCTCCTCTGACTCTCCCATTACTGGGGATATCTGAGAGCACCAGGACCTGGGGAATGAAGTCGGTGTCCTCCTGCCCAGGCTCTCAATAACCCAGAGAAAACTGGGGTGTGAATGAGTTATTTCCCATCTTAGCAGTTCTCAGCTCTGTTAGGAAATGGTGATACAGACTGGTCTGGGGTTTCACTGACCCCTTAGGGGAGCTGGCTGCTGCAGTCTCAGGCAGCTCAAGAAAAACAGGCGGAAGTGTGGCAGCTTTCATGGGGACCAGGGAGGAGATAGGTGGTGATTTCTTCTTCCACTTTGCACCATCACAAAGGGAGAGGACACTGAGTTTATTCAAGTGAGCAAACATGTACAGATATGAACATGTCAGCTGTCACAAATGCCTCAAAATTAATTGCATGCTTAGAGTCACAGTGGCTAACCAGTGGTGGCCTAGACCTTTCAGAGCATTGCCCTCATCAATCAAGGACAACAGAAACACCCTTCAACAAGTGAGCAGCCACTTTCTTCTGGGAAGAATGCCACAAGCAAATTAGGGGTATTGTAAACAACACTGGTTTATGTGTTTGACATCAATGCTAATACTCAAAAAAAAAAAAGTTTTCTTTTTTCTATTTAATTTCAGCTGCTTATGTTGTTCTTTCTGGAGTGTGTTGCTGATATCTGTATGTTGCTGACAAAACAAACCGAATTTATGTTGCTGAAATCATCACAATGAGTCATTAAAGTCATTAAAATGAGTCAATAATATGACTCATCAAGTGAGAGAGCTACATCTGCAACCAGCTCCTGTCCCTATGTTATGCAATTAAATTTTTGATGATGGGCTTAAAACTTATGGCTGTCATGTTGAAGTGTTTCTTAACAGCTCATACTGCCACTGGAGTTACAATATTTAGTACTTCTGAATGAATCTTTGTGATTGAATTAAACTGTTAGTCACAGAAAATAGAACCTGCCACACACACAAAGGGAACCTCGATGCTCAAAGTGAAGTGTTCTTTTGAAAAAGTTGTAATAAGCCTATGCTTGGGCAGAGATTATTGGTATATCAGAGCTGGCTGACAAAACTAGTATATATTATGTAGATATACCCTGCTTTCTAGATTTTAGTTTATTTACACCTTCATTGTTGCACTAGTAAACTTTTTTGTTTATGTGAATTAAAGTGGTTTCACTTTTTAGGGAGGGAAATTATATTTGAGAATTATATGTTGTATATACTTGTAATATATAAACTAACCACTTGAGCTTTTTAAGGAAGGGGACTACACATTATAGGGATCTATAAAATGCCTGCCACACCTCTTTCTCACTCTTAGAGTTGGTGCCTTATTAATTTAAAAAATACAAGTATTATCCTTATTTTTTATGTGTTGAGTATTATTTGCCAAATACTGAAGATTAGAAGTTTCAAAACTTCTAATGATTGAAGATGCCTTGTTCATTTTAACAAAAATTTGTTCTGTGCATTATTAGAGCTTTTTTCTGACTATTGGACGCAATATTTAAAACCTCAAGTTTGTAAACTTGCTTATGTAAATACGAACCTAAGTTCTTTTTCTTTGTGTAGATTTTTTAATACTTTGCTTGATTTCAGGGACCTAGACATAGTTTTTGTTATCCACCTTTACAAAGCCATTCATGAAAAATTTGGCTTTATGTATTGGCATCAGGTTTTGGAAAGGTTAGACTAGGAGAAAAATTATTGTTCAACAACTCTTTTTTATTATTCTACTAGTCTCATTCCAGATTTTCCCTTACAGTTCTCTGAGATATAAACAAACTTGTAAGAAAAAAAAAATCCAATTCTTAGCTGATTAATAAGAGGAAAATTAAAACCAAAAGAGATGAAAAAGCCCAGTGGATCAACATGTTTTTCTAAAAGAGTTTGGGCTGTTTCATAAGCGGTTTAAGATGGTTAGGAGGGAATCTGAATCTTTCTTTTTCTTGCCCAGTGCTTTTTCTTGAGTGGGTTTAAGAAGTTCACTGAGGAATTAAGGAGCTTTAGCTTTTCCTGCAGTTTCTTCAGCAGAAATTTATACTATGCTACAAAATGCCTTTTCTAGACAGATTACACATTTGTTCTATGGGTCTATTTCATAGTCTGTCAGATCACAGAGAGGTACCAATGGGAACTGCCTTTTCTTCTGTGCTAAGCTTCTATTTTAAAAGTGATTTACAATTCCTAGACAGAAAATCAGAGCAACAGAGCTATAAAATTTATTACTGTGATCATATCACCTTTCTCAGTAAACTTCCGAGTATTTAGTAAGTAAAAGAGAGAAAATCAATCTTTCATGGGTAGTATATAATCCACACAGAGATGACAATCTTTCATTTTACTTTGGCTTGCCTGAACAGGGAGGTACCATTTCTATGGGAAAATCTCTATCAGGTGGTGACATCATTTGGAGCTTTCTGGAGCAAGCTTTTTTTTTAGATAAAACTAAAAAAGCTTTTAGTTTGTTTCTACCAGTCACATACCATGAAGCAGAATAGTGGTTTGGCCACTAAGTAATGATCTTTTCCTTCATATCTGTTTGCTACTCAAGTATACACTGTTTGTAGATGGACATGTAATGAAAGCTGTGCTTCAGATTAACATCTATTACATCTTGGACAGAAAAGGGAAGGAGAAAAAAAGGGATTTTGAGAAAACTAATTTTTGGAAGAACCCTTTCAGTAAGGCTCTTTGTGAAGCTAGAGTCAGATTTGCTAAGCTAAGCAAAGCAACACTAGCAAGAGCCCCAGTTCTGTGAAAATGCTGATACTTTTACATTAAACTCCCTTTCTTTTCTAACTGTTAGTGTCAGAATATTTCAAGTAAATACATCTTCCAAAAATAATGCCTCCAGCTGAATTCTCTGCCTTGCTTTATATTTGCTTTCAAGTTAAATAACGCAAGACGAAAATCAAGAGCACTTTTATTCATATTCTTTTCTCAGTCTTAATGTTTCAAAAGTCTTAAGGGAAATTCTCAAAGGACTCTAATAGGCAATTTCAGTAATACAGCAATGCTATAGATTCTTGACTTTTCTGTAAGGTGGACTATGATTTAAGAGACAGATCTTTTTTTATTTGCCTTAGTCTTCTATTAAGGGGTTTCTGCCTTCCTGGAAAAATGCTTATTTCTATCATTGATTGATGTCTTCAGTGAATCACCATTTAAAACCTGGTTCAAGGGTTAGGTAATTCTTAGTGATATGATTTAATATTTCTAGACAGTAACACTTGCCTTTAAAATCTAAAATATTTATATATTTTGGGAGATGATGCAGACTGTTGTTTTACCAGCCATAACAAGAGCAATGCAGGAATGGTCATGAGAATGTTTCTTGCAGAAAAAAATCCAAACAATAAAAAGACAGAAAGCCTCTCCTGGATTCTTATTATGTCAGAAAAAAAGAATAACAATCACGGTCACTCATCCTCCATAAAGATGGCTGTTACTTAAGGGAGGAGAAGATTTGAGGACACTTTGATAGCAGTCTTCAGTAATGTTAAAGGTAGATGTGGAAGAGTAAGCACTCCCCATTTTAATTTGGATCCGTAATAAAAGATTTAAATTATAATAGATGACAATAAATTATATAGAGTAAAACTTTCTTACAGCACTGAAGTAGTTTGCTTTTAGAGATGGGAGAGTGTCCCAGCACTGTAGGCTCTTCAGAGTAGACTGTGCAAGCATCCATCAAAAATACCAGTGCTGTGTTTCGGAGAAGGCTGATGTTATGTGATAATCACTTCCAGCCCTGCTTTCCAATAAGAAGAGGGAACTCAAGAACTGCAGATAGAAAGAGTAGCACTCTTCTAGAAGAGGAGAGTGCAGAGTATGCTTCCCATGGTGCCAAAGCTAGACCATTGACCCATATGTTAGGCAAGTGGGAGAGCAGCGCTATGACCCATAATGGAAGGATGATGAGGGAGGCAGTGCCATTTCTCTATTGTGCCTGCAAGGCGTAAGCTCCCTCTGCTTTCCTCTGTGCTAACGGAAGGGGAAGCATTTGCTAGCTGCAGGCTACCTCCAGAGAAGACACTGGCACAGTTCCTGTGTCATCCCTGCAGGCATCAGGCTCTGAGAACTCAGCTGTTGCTCCCTGCTCTCAGCAGTTACCGCTCAGCCGAGCAGGGCACAGCTGCGCTTACACAAAGTCTCTCTGCTGAGGAGCTCAGGGTGCTACTCAAGCAATTTTACCCCATTTTGCACAGAAAGGAAGTGGCTCATAGAGTGCCTGAGTGGCAGTTTAAGACCACACAAAAGCAGTCAGGTGCTCACTCCCTGTCAACCTTGGGTAAAACACAGGAGGTTGCCCTGTAGTTTTTACCTGAATGAAGCATGCTATTGTCCCTGTTGTTGAATGGACCAGCACTATATTCCCAGGACATACTCAAAGAAATTTGTAGAGACTTCTTCAAGTTTAAGCATTCCTTTTATGTGTTTATTAATTTCAGCCTCAATAAACCCAGAACAGTGAAAAAATGCCTTCTCCCTGGAGGTATTTAGAAGACTTGTGGATGTGGCACTTGGGAACATGGTTAAGTGATGAGTATGGTGGTGCTGAGGTAAAGGTTTAACCCAATTATCTTAGAGGTATTTTCCAGCCCTTACAGTTCCATGATTCTCTATTACTAAACATAATACCAAACTAGGAGGATTCTTTTAAGATATGTTTTAAACAGCAATAGAACTATAACAAAAATTAAATAAAATGGCTGATTTAAAGTATATTTTACTGAGTGTAATGATGTTGCTATAATTTTGAGAGACTAAATTTGTGTAAAAATATTTCACAACCAGGCTTCTTCCCTTGTATAATCCATCAGTGCCTTGCTCCATATCCACATTTGGGGTTTATGTTAACTGTGGTGAACTCCAGGTAAAAAATGTCAAATTTAAACCAGAGCTACATTAAAAGTTTTGGTAAATTTAAAACTAAGAATTTTACAGGAAAGTTCACTCTGCAAACCCGGTCTGAAGTTCAATTGGCATAATTCTCATTTTTCCCTTGGATGTTACTGCAGATCCCTTCCTTTATGAGGTGAATGAACCTTTGTTTTTTAGGTACCTGCTGCTTGTGCTATGTCTGTGCCTCACATCAGTAGTTAAATGTTTGTAAAGCCTTTCTTGACCTTGAATTTACATTTCTACCAACTCTGATGGGAGACTGCAGAGATCTGTCATGGGTCCCTTTTGAAAGAAAAGTGACAAGAGAAGTGAGTCAGAGGGGATGGCTGTGAAACTTATTTTCCTACCATCTTTTTTCTGAAATAAAGATCATCTGACTTGACCATCCTCTTGGCCAGACTTGATCAGAGCTCAAAAGGAAGTAGATCAGGGATGTTTTGTCTCAAAGGCAATAGATGTATTGCCTACTAGGGAATTACTTTTTCTCCCAGAGTCCTATTTAGGGCATTTGGATTCTCAAGTGAATGTTGGTATGTTAGCCATGTAAACCTTTTTTTTTTTTTTGTCCTCCAGTTGTATATCCCTAAGGTCTGTGGCTGTAATATTACTGCTTTGACCATCTTTTTTCCTATTTGCAGCATCTCATCCTATCAATAACTTGGTCAACTCTAGATTTAATATTTTCAAAATTTATTTAGAGCTAGTAATTAATTATTTTTCCCAGATGATAATTTCATTTTAGTAGTGTGATCTTTATTGCATTTAGCCTTAATAAACTTTGTAGGTTAGAACCATGCATGGTGTTTTAATAGAAGATACTTTGAGTTTTTAGCATCTATTTATATGCCTGAGAATGTGTTTATTCTTCTAAGATTTGATTCCTGTTTATGAAGAGGTAGTGTTGTGTTTTAATATTAATGGGTTAATATGAAATGTTTGCAATTCACAAATGAGATTTTTCTAATTAGAGCCTTAGCAAGTTGGGCAGAAACCAGGAGAGAAAGGTATTACATATCTGTAATGATTGATCAAGTCTATGTTATCACCAAGATAACCATTCTAGGACAGATCCTATATGATGGCTACAGATTTTGGGTGAAATATTAAAATGCATTTGTTGTTTTATGGCATGTTGAATTTGATCTTTTCTTTTAGCATAGCCATTCCTTTGAAATTAGTAGATTTAAACCTAGCCCCAAGTCTTCTGTAAACTTTATTCCAACTTAGAACACACAAGAGGAAAGGAATCTTTAAAAAGCCACTGAAGGAGCTAAACCACCTACAGTTAACAGGGTGAGGATCCACTGGAACTTCTCTGTGTGACCTGGAAATGATCCTGACTGGTGAAGTTGTGATAGCATCGGTCTCTGGTTGTATCACTTTGCCTTCCCTCCCATCCCGCTGCATTTGGTAAAAGACAGCAACTCTTCTCATAGTAACTCAAATAATGTTTCAATTAAGTATTTTTCCAACTCAAGTACAATCTCTGTTGTAAAACAGGGATGGACAGAGGAGGTCTGATCTTTGAAAACCTTGGAATTATTTGCTTTTCTAAAGAGATACCAACCAAGGACTGAAATGCACTTCTTTCAGTGACTAACTACTCTGGGTTGATTTTCTCTTTTAAAAGCCAGTGTGTTATGCATGGGACCTCATTAAATAGGAGGCTCTTCCCACCCAAAAATAGGTTATACATATTTCTGAGCTGCTGTTGTATGTTGTGCTCTCTCTGTGCATGTCTCACTGAATTGAGAACTGCATGGTTAGAGCACAGTTTGTTTGACACCTGTGCTCAATTACCAATCTTGGTTTACTAATCTTTATTATGAATGGATAAATTCTAATATATTAAGTGCATTATGATATATGATTGTTATAGATCTCAATATGGAATTAAATATCTAATAATGTTTTCTTACTTTTCCAAGAATTAAAAATTTAAAAAATGTGTTTTCAGACTCCTAATGGCTTCTTTTCCATTCAGATTTATCTTAGATTACAGCAACAAATCTGGCACTCTGATCTTGAAGTTGGTAAAACCATAAGAATTCTTCTGAAGCCAATTAGATGTAGAGCATGTATGTTTCAGAGCTACTGTATCAGATCAAAAAATGAGGTAGATTCTTAGGTTTCTGAAACAAAAAGCCCTCAGGCAGATTTAAAGCATGCAGTAATGACTCTGGAATTATTCAGAGGTGAATGAGAAACCAGTGGAATTCATAAATAAACAGAAGTACTGCTGTTCTGGCAACTCTTCTGGCACAGTCTGGAGACTCAAGATATTATCAAGGCAATCTTTAGCTGGAGTTTAGGATGAGAAGTCTGAACTCCTTTCTAAAAAACTCAAAGAAAACTTGTTGGCACTAATCAAGGCTCACATGAAAAAAGGCATTCTGAACTGAGAAAACTTGCTGGCATCTTGTCCTGATGGTTCTAAGCTCTGTGTCATAAATTACATTATTTATGGATGTCATGCACTGAGTCAGCTGTGAAAGTCTGGGCCACAGCTAAGTTAAAATTTTACAGCGGAATAAAGTCTAGTGAAACGTGTCAAAACTATGATCTATGATTCTGGCTGATTCTTTAGACTCAAAGCAGAGAAGAGGTCTAATGAGAAATTAAACACAGATTTATATATGAAGAGAAATTAGGGATTATACGTACACTCATTCTTAAAAGTTTCTTGGCTAATTAGTTTTGAAAGCTAAGGCAGGAGGGCAGAGAAAATGCAACTCATTTTCTTTGTCTTCTGTTTCAGATTGTATCCCTTATTTTCCATGCTCTTCTCATTTTGAATAGCATTAAAAGGTTAATGATGCTGAATATTATTGGTACCAACTATGAAACAGGTGCAATAAAGGAATGAGATGTTATAAAGGACCTCAGATTCAAGTTCTGTGGTTTGGGTTCAAATTTTGCCGAATTCAGCTGAGCCTGTTATGTTGGAGACATCCTGAAAATACAATGGATTATTTGTTATTTTCCTTTTGTCTTTCATGAGCTGTTTGTACCATGGTAGTTATTAGTTCTCCTGAGCATACCGAGACTAGATTATTTTACATGGGAAGTTGTACAGGATTACATCTGTTTCTACCAGATCAGATGAGCATGTGAGTGCAAATATCAAAATAGCTTGGTTTTGGTGATATTTCATATCTAAATGAAAAACCCACTATATCAGCTGAGTCATTACTGAGCCACAGAGAGAAAATGACCATCTATGTGTTTGCAATAATGCATTAGAAGCTTGGTAGGTGAGAAATGCCTGTTCATCCCTACCATGATCTGTCTTAAACCCCTGAGATGTTCCCATCCTAAGACACCAAAATTACTAAACAGTTCTCCTCACATATTTACTGGTTCATGCTAATCATTACTACAGATGAGACCTGGAGAACCCATTTCTTTGAGTAGAAGAGACCTTTGTGACTAGGGAATGTGTGCTGGATCCAAATTTAATCAGTTGTACTAGAAATTAGGCAGAAATCCAAGTTGGTACTTGCAGTACTATAGGTATACATCCCTTTTTTATTTATGTAAGTCTTGGACATGGATATTCAGCCACTACTAGTTCCTCTAGGAAGTATGACATTTATCTCAAGGCTGGAAAATAGGTATTTCTTTTTATGATGTTCATATCCATGACATTTGTCCTGTAGTTAAAAAAACATCAATGCAGTCTAAATGGTGGTGGGGAAGAGAAAAGGGGTATTGAAAGGATAAAATGAGTCAATGGCTTGGGAAATTTTTAGAAAGGAGAAGTGTGCTCACCTCCTGTGAATTCCTGTGAATTTGCAGCTGTACAAATTGGAGCAGCTGTCAAATTTCAAAGCTTTTTATTTTCAAGCAGGAATGGGAGCTAGCTTTGATTTTCTTCATTCCAAGTAAATTTTTAAACACGGTACTAATAAGCAAAAATATGCTGCCATTGTTGCTTCTCTTTTGCTGGTGTGTGTGCAAATACTGTTCTGAGAGTTGTCTCATCCAACTCAGAAGAGAAGCTCTTAATTTGTTAATTTTGCTGGAACTCTGGTACAGTGAAAATGGCTGGCTAATCACCAAATATATAAAGACTCCATAAAGACAGAAATGCCTTCAGACTACAGATGGAACCGTGATTAGGTGATAGATAAGTGTGGTATTTTGAGGATCTAGAGATTTGACTTAGGTATTTAAAGGAGAAGTAAAATGTCTAAGTCCCTTAATGGATCTGTGGTGATTAGTCCATTCAAAGGCTCCTGAAGTCTAAAGAAATGTTTGGGAAGAGCTCATTTTCCTCTAAGACAGTGGAAAGTAAACAACTGAGGGTGGTCATGGAAGTAGCTAAACAAAGAAAATAGTCAACTCCCTCACCAAAGCTATGAGATGTTTTGATATGGGCTGAAATATGCTGGGAGAAAACACATCTGTCAGAGGTAATATTTGAGCTGAAGTCACCTTGTGTCTTGGCAAGCTGTGCAAATGCTGAAAGAGAAAATTTTGAATGTGTTGTATATTTCACCATTTGCATACTCAGACCCTTCAAGAGGCTGTCTGAACTTTGTGAAGGAGTGAATGTTTGTGTGCTCTGAGTCACTCGAGAAAACACATCCATGCTGCTGAGAGCTACAGAGGACTCAAGCCCAGTAGGTACCATCTGGATCAGGAAAAACCCCTCCAGTGATTTGGTGAGGATTTGCTGTTCTTTTCTCTTGTTTTCATGCTGATGGCACAGCAATCCCAGCTGATTTCTGTTTTGCTTACAGGAAGTGAGTGAAAGGAGAAATTTTGAATCTATTTCATACACCAGACGAGGAGATCCTTTGCATCACCAGTGACACAAACAATTCAGACAATTCACCATTCTCATCCCTCAAAGCTTCCTGTCCATCAAGTCTGCTTTTGACCGTACCTTTCCAAAGAGAGTGGCCACTGCCTGCTGAGTCACCCTTGGCAGCTGCCCATTAAGCAAGAGGGACGTGTCAGAAACCAGAAAGGGAAGACTGCAGGGAAGACATGCCTACAAACCCTGTGATATGAGCTAGCAGGGAAGTACACTTGCCCATGTGCCTCCTGAGGAGGGAGGAGTAGTGTACTGGGAAGGCTTCAGAGACTGACACCAGGCCATGAAATTGGCTTCAAAGGAAGCATCAAAAGAGGTTTCCTTAATCCAAGGACTACCTGATATTGGAACATATGAAAGTAAGGAAACGGTCTGGTTAAATGCCCAACAGTAATAACTTGAGGATTTGTAGAAGGATCTGCCTGAATACCTACCCATCTCCCGACACTTAATTTGTTACAGAATTTTTATTCCTGAAGGAAACTGAGTGATCACTGCCATCTATTGGCAACAAATAAGCTAACATTACTATCCCACTGAGAATATTTGCTAGAAATGACACAATTGACCTGAAATTGAATGTGCTGCTGTTAAAGTTTTTTGGTTTTCTTTTTTTTTCTTTTTTTTTTTTTTTAATGAGAGTATTACCCCATGTGAAATGTGCACTTCTTATGCTAGTTTTATTTGTCTTAGTTGGATGTTTTTGTCTCTTACAACACAAATCTCCATTTATACGATTCGTATAAGATTGTACTCCTGTTTCAAACAAACACCTGGCTAGGACAGCTTCAAGGGATTAAAAAATTGAAATTTCCAGGTTGCCTGAGGGAAAAAATTCATGCTCATGACACAAATCTTGTGAGAAGAAACACCATGAGATCTTCTCAAAGAAGGCATTGAGCACCACATTTAGTTCCTTGCTCATAGCAGAAATCTTGTGAGAAGAAACACCATGAGATCATCTAAAAAAATTGCACTGATTGTCACATTTTGTTTATTATTATTACACTGGTCTTAAGAGCAAAGAAAGAAAAACCTTTGCTGCATGGGAGTTCTGTACATGTAAAGAAGAACTGACACTACCAGCAACTATGAAATTAATCACAGGCAAAACAAAGTAAGTGACAAATGCCTTTTTTTTCAACACCTTTATTTTGAAAGTTCAGTGTTTAAAAGATTTTCATACCTACATATAAATAATTTAAAATTAATTTTAGACACATCCTCAGTGGTTCAATGTCACTAACTTTATTAGAAGTTGGAGCTATTTACACTAGAAGGATATAAATTTACCATGAGTGATGCCATAACTGTAGTTGTGCTGTAACTAACACAAAAATAAGTTTTTCTGCTGCGCATTAATTTATACTTCAGTGACTTGATTGCAACTATAGATTAGAGAATTAGTCAAAACAAATTCGGAAGAAATAACTTTTTTTCCAATTTATAGTCAATGGCCTATAGACCTTCATGAACACATTGAAGGTTGTTAGTTTCTCTTGAAAATTAGCAGATGTATTTTTTCAGAAGCCTCACATTTCATCCATATTTGTGTTCCAATTATAGATTGGAATTACTTCAGCTGACACCCTTTCCTCTAAACAATCACTGTACATTCACCAAGTAAGATGAGAACTGATGTAGAAGCAGAATGGTGATTCAAACAGCCTAAAATTTAATTTCTCATTCATTTAAGATGAATGTTTTTCAAGTGCTTGGAGCAGTAAAGAAAGCTTTTTCAACTTGAACCATAAATTATAATAAAATTTAAGACTACTAGCTTGCAGGAGGAAATCGCTCAGCACAGACCGAGGATTTCAGGGTCTTGTGCTACGGAAGTACAAGGCAAGTAAAGCTGCCTGACAAGCTTTATGAATGGTTGTTTGAATTCTGTAAGAGAACATTTTCATATAGTTGTAATCCTTTTATCTTGAAAGGATTGCTGCTTAAATTACTGTTAACAAAATCAAGAGTGGGAGGCAACAGAGGCCTGCCAGTATTAAGGGGATCAAAGCATGCTGGCGTCAATGGACATATTTATGTTGCAGGTTTACTGTATTAAATTATTGAGGTATTTCAGAAGAGAAGAAAAATTCACTATCAATAAAATAAATATTATATTGTTAACTTTGGTTTGAACTTATTTCTCTCTAAAGTCTTCTTAATTTGCCATTATCTAATAAATTTGCTGTCAACAGCAAATTGGAGGAGCTGTCAACTCCTTCAAGGGCAGAGAGGCCCTTCAGAGAGACCTAGATAAATTAGAGGGCTGGGCAATCACCAACAATATGAAGTTCAATGAGGAATGTACTGGATTCTGCGCCTGGTATGGAGCAACCCTGGATGTGTGTAGAGAGGGGAGGAAGATGCTGAAGAGCAGCACAGCAGAAAGGGCCCTGGGGGTTCTGGTTGGTGGCAAGCTGAACATGAGGCAGCAGTGCCCTGGCAGCCAGGAGGGCCAGCCCTGTCCTGGGGGGCATCAGGCACAGCATCGCCAGCCAGGCAAGGGAGGGGATTGTCCTGCTCTGCTCTGCACTGGGCAGCCTCACCTCGAGTGCTGGGGGCAGTGTTGGGCACCACAATATAAGGAAGATATTAAGGTATTAAAGAGTGTTGAAAGAGGGGCTAAAAGCATGCTGAAGGGTCTGAAGGGGAAACCTTATCAAGAGTGGCTGAGGTCACTTAGTTTGCTCAGCCTGGAGAAGAGGAAACACAGAGAAGACCCCGTTGCAGTCTGTAACTTCCTTGAGAAGGGAAGAGGAGGGGCAGGTAACAATCTCCTCACTCTCGTGACCAGTGAGAGGACCCAAGGGAATGGCCTGAAGTTGTGTCAGGGGACATTTAGGCTGGATATCAGGAAAAAAAATTTCATCCAGAGCATGGTTGAATACTGAAAGGGGCTCCCCAGGGAAGTGGTCACAGCATCAAGTTTGACAGAGTTCAAGGAGTGTTTGGACAATGCTCTCAGGCACATGGTGTGACCCTCGGGGTGTTCTGCATAGGGCCACGAGTTGGACTCAAGGATCCTGGTGGGTCCCTTAAAATACAGCACATTCTATGATTCTATGAAATAAGATTCCATTTTTTTTTTCTTTAAAAGAAAACAAAATGTAACATTCTTCTGTACTTGTTTAAGGCTTAGGGGAAGGAACAATTTCCATATCCAAGACAACAAATCTTTATATGAGGAGGTTTCCTGCATCTTTTATACTTCTTTCTTGTTATAATTTCCCCTTGTTCTACATACAAGGGGAGGAAAACAGTTTCTAAAATACAGTAATTGTGACTTTGTATTGTTTGTCCATCAGGCCAGTCACCTCTGCTTTCAAGACCCGGAATCACACAGAACGAGAGAATGGATCAGGTGGGAAGTGACCACAGTGGGCCAACCTCCCTGTTGGAGTAGGGTCATCCTAGAGAACACTGAACAGGATTGTATCCAGATGGTTCTTGAATATCCTCAGAGAGGGAGACTCCACAACCTCTCTGGGCACTCTGTTCCAGTGCATGGTCACCCACACAGCACACACCTGTGTGTCTCTGCCTCTGTCTTCTCTCTCCCCCCTACTCTGCACATTGGCTAGACAAAACCACGGACTGATTGGTCCAACCAGCCAGGACTGCATTCCTCAAAACACTGCTTTTGTGCTTTTGGCCAGCAGAAAGCAACATCCTCAGGATACCTCTATGGCTCTGCTGGCCACCTCCATCAGTAGCTGCCAAAATGGAGAGTCTGCTCCTCTGTCTGAAGCAGAGATGTACATTTCATAGCATTTTCAGCCCTTGCTATTGTTTGTTTTTTAGTATTTCCATTAATTTGCCCTTTGATTTAAAGAACCAGGATCAGAAAATTCTCAGAATGAGCTTATGATCCTCTCAGCTGGTGCTTTATTTTTTTTTCTCAATGTTGCCAAACTGAGGAATGTTTTTTCTGACAAATAGGAACAGGAGAAAGGACAAATACTGCTGACATGGAAGCCCTACTTCACATAAGTATATTTTTAAATTTAATTAAATTACTTATATTTTTTTCCTCTTGCCTTCCTATTTTCCTCATACTTAATAAAGCTTGAAAAAGCATTTAGTGATGGTTGTTTAATGCAGGACTAAAAAAGCTCTGCTCTATCAATTTAACCTCATGCCCTGTATGATATTTTATTGTGATAATGGGCAGTGACAACATCATGACATTTTTTATAATCAGTTGGGGTCCCTGAAGTTAGCTTGCCTAATTTTGGTTTTCAGTTGCCTCCTTAGAAACTTCATGAGAGGGAACAGCAAAATTTGCTTATGGTCAACTGGAATAAGGATTGCATTTCTCACACAAAGTAGCATTTTTAAATTGGTGTACATATATGTAGGCGTATATATATATGACTTTTTTTTTGGTTATACATAAACATATGTACACAGATGTGTATATTTCATCCTGGATATGGATGAAAAGTCAAAAACCTGACACTTTTCAAGGGAATGAAATTCTTCTAATGTCTCTCTTGATTTGTTAGCTGCCAAGCTCCTTTTCTTCCCACAAAGGAGCAAGTGCAGGATTATGGGGAGCAGGCAACCTCCCCACCCCACTGCAAGCTGGCTGGAGCCTTGTATAAGGAAACCTGTATTATTTCTGTTGAATTTTTTATGGACTCCTGCAGGATTCATATGTGCTGTTTAATTTTTACTCTCCAATGGAGCAGCTATCCTTCAGGGACAAAAAGGAATTTTCCTCACTAAAACAATTTTCTGTGGCATGCAGGAATTCTCAAATGTTGGCTTTAGCTGTGACTGCAGTAATGTGTGCTCAGCACACTTCCAGGATGTGCCAGTGTATGAGAACTATATTCAAATAGGGCTCAAGAAAAACTGAAAAAGATCCACAGAGGTCCTGAAAGCTGACAATAGTGGAGGACAGTAAGGTATTTCAAGATATGAGCAAGCAGGGCACTTCAGAAAGATAGGAATGATCTCAGAGAATGGGAAGAAACTGAGGGGAAATCCTGATGAGCCAGTGTCTTCAGCTTTTAGATACAGAAATCTATAAGTGTGTCGTGCTTAAGAAATGCCCAGAGTCAATTTATAAAAGCTGAGCATTGTTGCATGAGTAGAGGACTGCTAAAGGAACATCACTCCTGGTTATGCAACAGCAAAGCCAAGCTCATCATCTTTCATTTACCTCAGTAGCAAACCAAATTCCTCTATGATGCCCTATTGCTAGAGAAAATGTTTTGCTTTGGGATTTTTCTCAGCTAGTAAATGACATAAAGTCCAACTAGCGTACCAACCAAAATCTATTTAACAAAATTCATGTTTGAGAAGAGTCCATGAAATTAATCTGACCTGCCCGTATCTGTTTCAGGTATGTATTTGGTGACATCTTGACAATGCTTTTTCTCCATAAATTGTTATATTTGAAGTGGTATTTCTCTTGTAAACACCTCTCCCTCAGTTTATAAAAGTTGTTTGCTTGGGTTTTTTAACACCCATTTTCAGATGTTCCAATTCTGACTTAACTCTCCTTGTGAAAAGACCCCTTCATTTTCCTGGAAAATACACTGAATATAATATTTAAATCAATACCTCAGCTTCTTCCCCTTCATATGTCAAACACGTTTATTGTTTTTCATTATTTCCTTTCCTACCACAGCCCACTATTCTTCTCTTCTTGTCTACCTCATGTATTCCAATTCCTTCATTCCTTCTCAATTTGCTTCAGTTTCTTCACTTTATAAAAAAGATGTGGAACAGAACTTCCTTCCTTCAGCCTATTCAGCCTATTCTGTCTTCCATTTCTTTTTCCTTGCCCTTCTGATTTCATTCTAAGAAAAGTCTTCCTTCCTTTTCACATTCAACTTTTTGATTTCTTCTTAATCACGTCCTCCTACTCTGCATTGACTCAGACTTTCTTTTGCTCCTCTTTTAACCCTTCTGTGCCCTGCATCTTTCCTTCTCCCTGCTTCACTGCTCCTCACTGCACTCACTCAACATTCTTTTCAAATTTTTTTCTACCTCCTCCACTAGCTTGTTACCTTCCCTAGTTAAATTCTCTCCTTGACTCATTCAGTGTTATTATTGTTAATAATAATAGTAGAAAATAAGCCTTCCATAGAAAGTAAAAGAGGTCTCTGCCAATGAACCTGACAATATAAAAAGAGATTATAGAGACAAAGGTGAGGTGAATAGAACTGAAGAAGGCATGGCACCTAATGGGATGATGAAGTCCTTGTTTAATTCTCCATCATTTTGTTTTTCCCCCTACTGAGAGAAAATTGGGCCAGGGATTAAAATACCTGCAAAGCTCACTTTAGATAGGTAGCTGTTTCAGATAACCAAGTGGGAGTGCTTTGCCTGTGTCACTGCAGCCGTTTGTCAGAGACATCCATATTCTTCTTTCTTTTCCAGTATTGTCTGCAGTATTTATTCTTCTGCCTTACAGAGCTGACACTTTGTCATATAAAGCAAAAAAAGGTTCGTTTGTTTGTTTTTACTCTAAATTGCTTTTCAAATATTTATTAGGGCTTACATGCAAATAAGTTAAACTTACTGAAATCAGATTTTGTAAAGGCCCATATGTTGCAGGCAGGCAGTGTGGCAGGCTATCCCTAATCTTAGTCTTTCTCCTCAAACAGCTAAGGGTCTTTGTCTGGGCCAAGGAGATCTGCTTATCTTAGATCCACTAGCTTTAGTAACACATTTTTCACAGTGTTTTATAAGCTGTCTAAACATCACATCTGGCAGATAAAAATATATTTAATGTGTTTTTTTTAAATTTAGAAGTGCAAGGAAGAAAGGGCTTGGTAAATGTAGTCTTTGCCTAGCTTTCTGTTGGGTTTTGCATGTCTTGGTATTGCCTACCAGGTGAGTAGGTAGCACGTGAGGAGCCCAGTGCAGATTGCTCAGCAGCATATTCAAATTCTTGCAATGATAATGAGAATTGTGGAGGAAGGAAAACAGGAGATGAGACAGTAGAGATGGAGCAGTAGTGAATGCAGTCCTGGGTCTACTTCCTGCTGAGTCAATTCTGTCTTGACCTGGGAACGAGAACAGAAGAGCACAGCATCCCTCACAGAGGTCTTTAGCTCCTTTTGCTCTCCATGGACTACTGAATTGCTCTGACTTGGTCTTTTATATTTAGAAAAATATGAGGATATCTTTAACTGTTTTACATTTTTCAAAATGCTTGAAATCTTCAGTGCACTCAAACATTGTTGAGATGGGCAGAGGGCACCTCAGTCTCATCTGGACCTGCAAATTTATGAACACTATAAGCAGTGCTTCTGAAAGAGACACTCCTGCTCTCCTTTGCTACCCCCAATTCACTGACATCTCCATGGTATCCACTTCTTCATATTCTTTCCAAGAGGAACTGTGAGCTATACAGTGGGCCTGGTGGGGGAACCAGCCATTTGGAACTAATTTAATCTCAAAATGGTTCCTTGAGCCAGTTCAACTTTTTTTTTTTTCTTAACTCAGGTTATTCTATTACTCTAGGATCATGGTGTGCTTCATATTAATCCTGTCCATGACTGGAAAGGATTGATAGATATTTGGGGGTTTTTTTTATCTTTTCTGGTCCATTTGATCTTTTCTACATCAGAAGTGGTCCCATTTTGACAGGGAGATGACACTGACGTAAAGTGTGTTACCTGAATTGTGGAGGTCCTTCAGTGGTGAACAGAAAGTGACCCAGTGGAAGGTATTAGGTAGGAACAGCTTAGCTTCCGTAGGGTCTCACTGCCAGGACTTTTGCCAGGCAAAAGATGCAGTAATTCAGAATAAGGAATGTACAACCTCAGCACAACTTCCAGTTTTAATATTAGTTTCAACTACACTGAAAATAATCTCCAACAACAATGCACTGTGTAATTAACACAGCTTGATTTTCTGTCAGTCAATCTTTATTATTTTAAAAGTGTCCAAGTCAATTTGGATAAAGAACTCCACAGAAAAAAAGAAATACATCACCACCACCAAAATTAAATTGCTATTAAAATGAAATAATTAAAAAACATTAAAAGTGTTACTGAGCTTCTGTATTAAGTTGTCGTAGATCAGGACAAAAACTAATATTTAGCAGATATTTTGGATGTGTTTGGTATGGTTTCTTCTTCCTTTCCTTGGTAACAAAGAACTTAGTGAATGGCTTTCTGTTATAAATACGAGGGACATGTAAAAAAATTGCATGAGTGAATGGATTTGATATTTCAGCTGTAATGTCATGTGTCATTTTAAATGAAAAGAAAAAAAAGTGGTGTGGGGGATGGATGGTTGAAAAGAGGAAGGCAGGATCAAAAAATGTATACCAAGGAGAAGCTGAGGCAGTTGAAAGAACAGGTTAAGTGGTGTTTTAAGATTAAGGAGTAGCATGACAGGAAGTGCAATAGCAAAGAGGCCAAAAAGGACAAATTGAAGAGGGTTAGGAAGATCTAGTTCTTTTATTTTTTTATATGATTTTGGAGCTGAGCTCTTCAACAGTCCAGTCTTGCAACACAGTAGAGAGGAAGCAAAATTGAATGTTTGTTCTTTTCCAACTTATCAGAAAAAAACCACATATAATTACATAATGTGTATTTTTTTTTTCTTAAATTAAATCTTAAATTTAAATCTTTAAATTTATCTTATGTTAGTCAAAAGCTTTAGTTGGGATCAGGGATATGGCAAGGCCTTTAAAAGCATTTGAAGCCTGATGCTAACAAATTAAACAGTTAATTTCTTTTATTTATAAGGTCTAAAGACACTTTTACACAATTTATCATAAGATGATTTTTCTCTGCCATTGGTAGAGGTTTTTACAAAATAACTTTTATCAAAGGATGGACGTCGTAAGAAATAAGGAAAATCTACGATCAATTATTTCTTTGAACCAATATTTAATTTAATAAGAAAGCTGGGGGTGGGACAGGGGAGGGAGAAGATAAAGCCATTGGTCCCACTGCTCCTGCTATCAGAAAGTGCCTGATCCACAAGGAGTCTGTGAAAAATAACAATGACTGTATCCAAGTGAATTTAAAAGTTATAGGAGCACTGCTCACCTCTTTCATTCCCATTGCTTTAATCCCATGTTCTCACCTGATGAAATAGGAACTATTCCTTAGGTGTCCCTTTGCTGCCTTCTTTGCCTCAGGAGGCAGAGAGGAGGAACAGATTGGTATTTTTCCCTTCCCTTTGAGTCACTGGAGATTTTCACAGCTGGAGACAATATGTCAAAAAGATCCATTAGTAATTTATAAAATTCTCAGCTGCTTGGCTGTGTATCATAATCACAGGTTCAGCTTTAAGTCAGTCACCAGGGCTGGAGTCATCATGAAATTTTTCCTCTAGGTCAGGTAGGCAGAAGAATTCTGACATTCATAGCAAGGGGATGACCTGCTTCCTCAGGTTGATTTATTTTAAAAATCCCCTACTCCTTCAAGGCCCTAAGGCTCTGGCATTGTTCTGGATATTTTTCTTGACGTGCCTACAGACATTATAGATTTATTTTTGGCCTGTCACAGCCTTTTAAATTTGCTCTAGACTATTTAATAATACTATGTCATCTGAAGTCTGTAGGGGCATGTGGAGGGCATGTCTTATACTCTGTCTGACGTAGGTCTCTATTGCACTCTTACAGCTTCAGGTTTGTGGACTGAATAACCACCATGGTCTTTTACAAATTCATGTTCCTATATTAAAGAGATTCCTAACATCAAATTTCTGTTTTCTGAGTAGGTACTTTTAGACCAAGCTCAAAGTTCTTTCTGATAAACTTGAGTATTTTGCTTTAAAGTATTTTTTTTCCAAACTTAAAAGCATATTCCTTATTTTTGTTCAGTTTCTGTTATTCTTTCTGAGGTCTGAATTGACTATTAAAGTACAAGATTTGATCAGCAGTCTCACCTCTGAGAAACAGTATTATTTGAGATTCTTCTTTCTGGACATCATCAGCATTGCTTGGCCAACTCTTTTTCAGGCAAGAATCCACCCTCAGAGAGCTCCTCTCTCTGCATGTGGCCGTGTTCTGATTGATTGTGTCCCCTCAGTCTCAGTGCCCATATTGCCCTGCAAAACAGAGACCAATTTTCTTCACCTCTTTCCAGTCTAAAAATCAATTCCTGCTGAAAATCCCTTACCAAATCAACACTGATGTGCATTTTATTCAAATAAACATCACCCCAATAACATTTTCAGTATGAAGCTCCTCTGAGAACCAGTTAATCCATGAATTAAAACCATGTTAACTTTTAAAGTTCTTGTCTAAACTGTCAAATGTCACAAAGTCAAATGCTTCTTAGAAATCTTTTGCATTGAAACCATCAATATGCAGCAGGTCTTGAAAGTTTGCCAGTCTGATGAGAAATCAGACAAGAAATCAGCAAGGATTCACAGGAGAACACTGTAGAAATCTATCCTTAATGTAATAGATAGTCAGAAAATATCTTTGCTGTAGGGAATGACATCAAATGTTTTAACTTCTGCCATGGAAGTAACATGAACCCAAGCTGGAAGACTTTTTCATTTGGGGTGGTCCCTTACAGCTCATTTTTTCTAAAACTTTTCAAGCCTTCTCTTTCACTACTGACACAACACTTACATCCAAATTTTCTTGTTCTTTTTTAAAAGCTGATTACTTCAGCAATGGAGATCAGTGAGCTCTAAACTCAGACCACTCTGCTGCAGCACACCTGGAGTGATATTTCATCTGCACTGGAGCTTGCCCTTGAAATTTTCCATCCACAAAAATCCCTAGGTTCAGTTTGCCCTGATGAAGGCTCTCATTGCAAGATGAAATTACATTTTTTTTTTTTTTTCTGAATCAGTGACTCCATAATTTGAATGTAAAGTCTTGATACTGCCTTTGTTGCCCAGCCCTGAAGATGTCACTCAGTCTTTGGTGTTGTTGAAAGGAAACGTTTGGGTAATGGTCCTCATGTTGGTCAGATGGATCTCTTCAAGGAAGCCATGTCACCTGCACTGTTATTCTGGTCACCAATCAGCTTTTTGGTGCTGTCAGGAAGTTGCTGTCATGAATTTTCTGTCACAAAGGGCATAATGGTGAAGATGTCTTCTGCGCCAGGCAAGAGATTTAATTTAAACCTGCTGCATCTGCAAATAAACTCTTTTAGCTGCTATAATGACAGGTGTAATAAGCTGTCATTACCTCAGAAAAAGAACTTTTGTCTTTTGCAGTGCATCTGACAGAGCTGAGAATCTGGGTTCAAAAGAAAAAGGCTCAAACCAGTGGGACAATTTGATGTCTATTTTTGGTATTCTGGGGTCAGATAACAGCAGGTGCATGCAGCAGGATTCTTGTGGTGGAGGGTCTGCTTTGTCCTTCTGAAATGTAATTCTGGTCAAAATCAAAAGATGACAACAAATCAAGCTACTATTGGATATTTTCTAAAAATAAGCTAAACTGTAAACTTCAGAGTCATGGTAATACAAGTAAATTGCCTTCGTACCTTCCATGTTCCAGCATTTGTGAAGAACTGCAAGCAGCTCAAAGGGTCCTTTGACCAGACAGATTATTTGTCAGCTCTTTGTGAGACCAGTTGTCCTCAGCACAGAACTCTCAGGTCCTGGAAGATCTTTCCAGGTTTTAAAGTATTTTTTTTTTTATCTTTGAAAATCTTGTAGAAGATTTTGTCCAGGGAACAATTTAAAAGGCAAGCCATGTTCATTTCTTGCTACTAAGTTCTCAATATCAGCTATGTGAAGGGAAAAACTATTTGGGCCAGATTCTTGTGAAACAACATCTATGGACTCAGACTTTGTAGTTCATCCCATGTGCCTCCTTCAGCTGAACAGTCCCAGCTGCAGTCAGTCAGTGAGTGCAGAAATAGAACCTTCACTACTGAAACTGTTTCAGGAAAAATAAAAGAATACAGAAGGACTTATTTCATAGTCCTACCAAACTTGGCTCCTCAGTGTTCTCCCTGGATCCTCTTTGCTTCCTGCTGAACAACTTATAGGTTAGTTTTCAGGTTATTGTTTGAAATCTCTATGTCAAAAACTTCTTCATGTTTCCAACTTGGCCTTCCAGAGCACAGGGGAGATGAAGGGCCTAAAAATTATTCGTTATATTGTAATTGAAGGTGCAAAATACACTACAAACCTTAAAGGTGACTTCACTGTAGAATTTCTTAATGATAAGGCCATTAAAGATCATTACAGCTTTGTAGTTAAAAATGCTTAGATATGTTTGCAATAATAAAACTTACTCTTTAATGAGAAAGATGATGATCTTTGTTGTATGGAATAAGCACCGGAAGCCGCCATCTAAAGTTCAATTAAGAACACGCCACAATTCTCTGCTGTGCTACTTCTACCAAAAATGTTCAAAAAAATAACATCAAGTTATGAGATGCACTAAGTTTTCATTTAAGATATAAATACAGCACACTGATTCTCACATTTCTTTTAGTAACACGGTTTTGCTTCTTTACCTGTATGGCCTTCCCATCAGACAGCTCAGTAGTATGACCTGTGCCTTAAAAGCCACTTGCAGAGAACTCTGTAGATTCATAGAAACTGCAAAAAGACTGCAAAAAGTATTCAAAAGGCCATCTGATCAAGTCCTCTGCACTGAGCCTCAACAGGCACGTATGTATATGGCTGTGTAAAAACTCTGATTTTAAGGAAATGCTGTGATCTGAAACCAGCTGGAATCCTCTGTTACTTATCAGAAATTACAACAGCCATCTATAGTTTACTACCTTGGCTAATGCATTCATAGTTTTGAGGTGATTTCTCACTTCGTCTCCTCTCCTTTTATAACAACCCTGCATTAAATCCCTGCTCAACAAAGTCAACAGGAAAATTCCCATGAACTTCAACAGAAATGGGTGTTCTCTGTTTTTCTTCTTGATTTAGATGAGTGGCCATGGAAATCTTTGGCTGACAGATTTATGTAGAGACAGCAAGACACCTAAATTTTAAATCACTTAAGCCTGTCTTTTATTTGAGTGTGTGCTTTGGGAATACATTTAGATAATTTTTATATTTCAGTCTAAATCCTGAGGTAAAATGTCACTTCAAAACCCACATTTACCAATTTTTCATTTAATGGATTTGTGATGAAGTGTTGAGCTTAACAGGAGAAATTAGAAGTTTTTTTTTTGCTGAGCCCTGATGACATAGGTACAGTTGTCTCTGCCTTGAGCAAGGGAAAGCACTAGATCATCTCCCTGAGTCCCTGTCAGCCTATGATACTTCAACATAACTAGTTTGCTTTTAACTTCAATCAGATATACTTGTGGCTAAGACACAGCAGAAAATAAAAAGAACATGTTGCAGGAAAAAGAAAGTGATGTACCTGTTTAAATCTGTTAGCTACAGGAAGCAAATAACCAGACTTATTCAGGCTCACTACTAACAGGTTTTCTGTTCCTAAATAAGATATTGAGTGAAGTCCTAAGATGGTCTCTTTGATGTAAATCTCATGCTGAGATTCTTTCTCCCTATAATGATGAGGAGAAACACTAGAGCTACTAACAAAAGGGCCAATGAGAATAGCGTTTCATCCTGCCAGAATTGCCCAGGATTAGTAAAACATCATCCTCTGGATGCAATCTGGTCTTCCTTCTTTCAACTGCTCTCTGATGAATTCAAATATCAAAACAACTTAAAAGGAGACAAGGCTTTGCACAATAATAGAAAACAACTCTTTTTGTTTGTTTTGTTTTACACAAGACTTTAAGGTTCTTGAGCATTGAAAGAATCTGAAAAAGCTACTTAAAACTTGTGATTTAGATGTGCTATGGTTCTAATTGGTTCTTTTCATTTTGAGGCTTGTCCCAACTCCTACAGAAGTGAATGAAAGTCTTTGCAGTAACTTCAAGGGGCTGATAGATCTGCCTCTCAAGCTGCTCTGCAGGGACACCCACTCTCCTGTTTTCTTGACTTCTTGATTATTCTTTTGAAAATCTCAAAAGATAACATTAAAAAAAAGGGTAAGAAATTAAGCAACCTACCTGTTTATTTTGTCTAACTTAAAAGTAATCATAAAACAGTTCATTACCCTCTGGGTGGGTATAATGTCCATCCAAGGAAAGAAGGATACAGCTCTTCCAAAGGAGAGAAGCAAGTTACAGCAGAGGCAAAGGACAGGGGTAAAACTGGGTGGCTCATAACGGTAAAGGGCCTAGCTGGGTTCCAATACAAAGCTTCAAAACCCTAAATAATCAACATTTAAATTAAAGAACAACATTTAATGGCCTTAAGTATTTGTGGCAACATTTTAATCTTAGGAACCCACTGCGTGGGGGTGACATATTTGAGAATCTTTGCTGAAGGGGTTGGACATTTCTCAAACTGGCAGCCCCAGGATGTTGTCCATCAAGATTACATAGTCAGCCATGCTAGTCTGAAGACTCCCTAGATTTTCTCTGGGGATGTGGGTGAGAAAAGAGGGACTATTTGCTTACCTTTTGCAATACTGCTATTAATCCTTATGAGTATTCTGCCATCTGCCTCAAACAGACATCTAATAAAGACTTTGGGGTTTTTATGAGCAGCAAAATTATTCTGTCTTAACAGTGCCACGTGGATTTCCTTTCCATGTGACCTGCTTCCAGGCCTAGAAGATGTAAACCTAGTCCATGACTAGTAATGAACTTGGGCAGAGGAGCTCCAGCCAAGAAAATACTTTGGTAGGTTCCATAGAAAAATCCAGTTCCATTCTGTGGTGTCAATATATGTCTCTGAGGGCAAAATAAAATAATAAAATAATAGAAACAAATGAGAAAATGGAGAGAAAATTTTGGATTTATTTTGCAGCTGGTTAATTAATAGGCTGCTTTATTTCTCAGCTGATAAGTGCTTCCCTTTAGTGCTCCCCTTTCCCTCTTCACTGAACTTAACCATCAGCTTGGCAAAAGTAAACTCCTTATATGCACCCAATAAAGATGCAAAAGCAGGAAATCACCTAGCAAGAAGGATAATGGCACCTTGCTTCAGTTATCCTGAATCCCAGTTATCCTGGGAATCCACAGGTCAGACCAGTGCAGTACACTGACCTCTAAAAAAATTTAGTGTGATAAAACCTTCGTAAGCCTTTATTTGTTAGACATGTTTTGATCTGTGATCTTTGTGGGATCAGACCCCTAAAGGTGAGTGAGAGTGGCCCAAGGAGAGGATGATGTAGGGAAGAAGATGGTTCCCAACACCAGCAATGACACAGTCCCTGTGAGATACAGCCCAGAGTGTGTGCTGCCTAAGACAACCAGAGAAGGGTATGAATGAAGGTGTTTGGGGAAAGAGACAAAGTTTGTAGGGAAATGTTGTGTGCCAGGCAGATTCAGAATAGTTTAAATCTCTTTCAAATCTAAATTCCCCATTTTCACATGATATTTCAAATCTTTTTTCTTTTTGTTCCACTCTTATTAAGTAAATATCTAAGTGGTAACTTATGACAGAGTTGCATTTGCAAAATACCAACATAAAATATTTTCTGGTAAAATTTGAAAAATGTGTATTGCTCTTCAATCTGTCAAGACCATCTGCATAAAACTTCTCTCTGAAAGTTGAGATTTTATTCGCTAAATTTTGGCTGATCTATTTAGGGCTTTAGGAGGCAAGTTTTTTAACCTGCGGGTTTAATGGTTTCGTTAGGTCACTACCTTTTTTGTGAGCTTTTCAGTAAGTGTCATTGTCAAAAATTAAAAAAGCTGTTTTGAAGTAGCAAACTTTTACAAGGTTCATAGTTTGTGAATTCACCTGCCAAAGACAGACTACCACTTTCCTTGCCATCAAAACAGAACCAAAATTTATACACGCTTCAGACTTTGCTCACGGCTTCTTGGTTCAATAAAAAAGGGGGGAATTAAATAGTTTCCTTGTTGTACTCCCAAGGGAATCTCGCTAAGTTAAAGCACATTTTAATCTCTTGAGCCAGCAGCTTTATTAGTAAGCGTTCCCCAATCTTCAGGGAAATCTAATTTCACAAATAGATCAGAGTCACTTCAAACGCAGCTTTCAGTTGCCATCCACCGGGGGACAAACGGGGAGGAGGAAGTTTGTCAGAAAAGACCCTCTCTGAGCCCAAGAGTGATTACCAGAGGTGTCTCCATCGACTGCCACCCACCTAAAGTCGATAGTACTCAAATGAGTACGCCGGTGTGGACTATATAAGAGAAGCGCATGGCCCTGAAGGGCGCATCCCCCATCTCCGGGCGCAGCACCGAGCGCCCCACTCCGCGCCCGGCGGAGCCTCCGCGGGGACACGGGCTCTGCGACGGCGCCACAGGACCTCGCTCCGCAGCCCGCACGCACCCGGCCGGACTCGCCTCTGCCTGAAGGTAAGCGGCCGCCCGCCGCCTCTCCGGAGGAGATCCTGGCGTGGAACGAGGGGTTGTCGCTGCCCCGGCAGAGAACCGCGGGTCGTTCCCCGGTTACTGCCCGGGTTTGCCGTGCGCCCCGGCACGGCAGGGAGGGAGGGAGAGCCCGGAGCCGTCGGGGAAAGCCGGCTCCCTTGAGGCTCCGATTAACTCCTTCGCCCAAGAGGATTTGCAAGGCAGGCCAGCTAGAAAACAGTTTGTAAATAACAGAATTTCCCTCCCTCCCTCTTAATCCTACCCGTTCTCTATAATTAGAATAGCTTACTTAGGGCATTAAGTGCTGCTCTCGAAGCCCCAGCCCGTGGTAATTGTTTTCGCCCTTTATGCCCCTATTTGCGGCACTTCCAATGTAACTCGCCCCTCGCTGAACTCCATCCGACTGCCGTCCGTGCTCGCTCCCCGAACCCCCGGTGTGGCACCGCCCGGCCGGCTGCACAAGGCTGGCCCATCGCGGGGGCTCCCCCGCCGCTCCGCTCCGCCGGCAGAACCGGGAGGCACCCGCGGGCTCGGGGACTCCAGGGGCAAAGGGAGCCGAGCAAATCCCCTGCAAAACCCTGTACCGCGAACATGTGCGGCGCGGTTAAAAACCTTCCCCTAATCCGTGTCTATTAAACGCAGCCTCCGCGGAGCCGGGCGAGCGCGGCGGGGCCAGCGGGTGGCGGCCCGTCG